>CAUOFW020005070.1:68335-100610 GCA_963454935.2 Ilex paraguariensis
CGATCATGTGCTTAGTCATTTTCACAAGTAATCTTAACATCCACATGTGTTTCGTTATTAACAAGAATTAGAGTGCTAACCCTATACATGCATTTTAAACAAATAAAAGTGATAAACTAAATCATTCATTGCATAAAAGATACTCGTTTACAATAATGTCAATGATGTAATTCATCCATTCAAAACATCACTTCAACTATCCACAATCATATAAGTGTCCACAATAAGCACAAAACTACCACAAGAATTATCAAAAGAAACTCCTTCACAATTGTACAAAAATCTCCTAAAGACTATTCAAAGAAGAATCAACAAACAACAAACAACGCATAACAAGAATCAACTACTCCTCCTCAAGAACAAAAATAATCAATCCTCTCCTCCAGCTCCACTCGCACCACCAGAACCACCCCTCAAAAGCCTCCAGATCTCATCCTGCTTAGCTTCAATGCTAAGCATGATGTCCCGTAGAGATCGTCCGGTGGTCATGCTAGGGCCTGCTTAATATGGCTACTCTCTCTCTGTCTCCATTTCTCTTTCTTCTTGGGCGTCCAAATCCTCTTGCACCTCATCTATTCCCTGAGGAGGGTGCACTTCTTGCCTAGCCACCAGGCACCACTATGTCCTAAGCTTCTTTTGAATGACCCCTTGTTTAGTGTCCCATTGGCTTTTGGATGTTCATTTATGGCCTCACCCTCACTCCATTGTCGGTGCAAATTTTAGTCATAAGGGTGCCAAATGGGAGTGTACTCCTCTTTGCGTCGCACCCCTTCTTCATCTCATTCAAAACCATCGAGGGGAGGTTGATGCTATGCCCTTGCCCTAGTGCATAGAGCAATCATGCCATCTTGGGCAAAATCTCATTTTTTCTTCCTATTGGTGCGAGGTTCGCCACCGCACTCAAATTAAGCATCTTGTACTTGTTAGTAAGCTTCCCTTGTTTCAAAAATTTTCTCCCTCCCCATGAAAAATTAGCCTGCCTTGTCAACTCTCTTCCAACAACATTCAACATCACATTTTTCTTAGGCGGATACATTGGCTTTTCTACTCGAGGCATGTCTTTTCTTACTTCCAAAAGGCATGCCTCATCCACATCGATATGGGTGCCTCGAACATACGTTTGGATTGCGCCGTTGATGATCTCGACGTTGGAGTAGAACTCCCTCACCAAGTCAACAACGGCGTCTCCGCCCTTTCTCAAATGCCACACCCATTCCCTCCTCTCCATCTCTTCCAACAGACCCAACTCAGCAAAATCAACAATTACTACATCTCGTTCACAAACCACAGCATGATTTTGAAAAAAAATTGCATACCTCTCAGCCTTAAGGGCATTGGGAAATCTGGTGTGATCGTATCTCTTTCTTCTTTGTTTCCCTTCCCCTTCTTGAATGACTTCTTCTACGAAGTTTGGTTCTTGATTTACTGGTGGAGTGCGCCTGGCAGGTAGCTTAACCCTAGGCATTGTGTTGTTCTCGATTTTGAGCTTAAGAGGTGGTGAAAAATTTTGGTTATCCGGTGAAAATTGGGAATTTTTGATGTGGAAAAGCTTTTGGGTGGCTGATTTGTGGTGGAAATGAGGAATGAGTGGAGTATTGAAGGCTGGGGAGTGAGAATGGATCCTAGGGTTTAGAGGATTTTTGAGTTTTTTAGAAATTTTGAACTGAGAAAGACGACCTAGGTATTTATAGTCTGAGGAAGAACGTTCGAACGTGATTTACGTTTGAACGTTGTATGAAGGATTTTAAAATATCGTTCGAACGTGAATGGCATTCGAACGTTGTGAACTCCCAGTACTTTTGAGTTCTGTGAGAGACAAAAGTACTGTAAGCTTCTATCGTTCAAACGTGCTATTGGCGTTCGAACGTGGTGAGTTCCCAGTACTTTTGTTTTCATCAGAGACTTCATCAGAGGCTGAGTACTATAAGCAAGCTACGTTTGAACATCACTTGGCGTTCGAACGTCGAATCAAAACTAAAAAATTTCAAAATTTTTCTACAATATATTTTGCAAAACAAAAGAGGGCAAAATATTAAAGTTTGAACCAAAAGTTCATGGCGTCTCAGGACAGATCCCTACCCATACTCCAGGTTGGTATTTTGGGACGTTCCTTACTCAGCCCATGTTTTCATTTCAATCAAAAGAGTTTGTACAAAGCAAAAGGAATTTTTACACAAATTTTTTTTTTTACAAAACTTCAGACCCCTGGCTTTCATCCTAACTATTATAATCCGAGTCTTCATCTGTCCCCATGCCATTTGAACAACTAGTAACTCTCCCAATTTCCTATCTCACAAACCAGTTAAGCAATGTATCGGAATAGGATAACGTGTCAGGATAATCCTTACTCTGCCCAATCACTATCCAATCTAATCAATCGAGCGCTCGACCGAAAATTGGTTCAAAACACTGATTATATCTCTTCTCATGAAAGTATCTACCACACTGTTTACAAGCATCAAGTCTTTTTGGCATGACGACGTTTGGCATAGGTGCTTCGGTCGCACAGGGGTTCCGCTTGTTGTTCTCGAATCTCATTCTTTCTTACCAATCTTGCTTGTCTCATTATCACAGTGTGCACATCAGAAGAAAATATGGGTAGAACTCCTAAACTAAACCAAAAAAATTTAACATCCATGTTTTTTATACTATTAAGACTCACTATCTGGTTCTTTAACGTCTGTCAGTCACAAAGATGATCAGAAATAACCCACAAACATAATCATCAAAATATATAACATAGTAATCAAACTACGGTACACAATATGGTCAAGAACAACAACAACAGAAACAATAACAACAACAACAACAATAGAAATTTAAAAATTTTCTAACAAGCTCATGCTCATATAAACTGTAATTTTCTCCCCCAAATCAGGTGAGCTTTGAATGGTAGAGATCTGGTTCATTAGCCGAAACCTACAAGCAAAATACACAAATCAACCATCTTGTTGCAGATCTGGGCTAGGGTAATAACCTTTGATTCTGAGTGCAGACAGAAGAAGCATAGCCATGTACAAATAAAGTAAACACATACAGATTATGAGACAAAGGATGTGATCTTCCGGTAGTATGGTCATGGTGTTGTTGAGTCTAGAGTATCGTAACAGCGGAGAAGAAGAAGAAAAACAGAAGAAGAAGAAGAAGAAGAAGAAAGAAAAGAAAAAAAAAGGGAAAGGGACCAAGGTGCATGGAAAGGGAGGAAAATGGGGTGGGGGCCTTATAAAGGCTGCAGTGTGGTTCGGGTTGAACCGGGTTCTCCCTGACCCGCCCTTTTTTTGTGTTGGTAGGCACTTTTTTCGGAGCGTTGTTATGGATCCATTAAAAGAATGGTCTCCATATTTTTGACAAAGTCCTCTACAAAGGGTTTCAATCTCTCATCATTGACGGTAAAGATATTACCATTTGATGGGTTCTCCACTTCCACTGCCCCATGTTTAAACACTTTTTTGACAAATGTAAGCTCCAATCCATCTTGATTTCAACTTTCCAGGAAAAAGGCGAAGTCTTGAATTGAAAAGTAAAACTTTTTGATCTGGTTTAAAAGACTTTTGCACTATGTTCTTATCATGAAAAATTTTCAGCCTGGATTTTGCAATCTTAGCATTTTCATATGCTTCATTTCTTAATTCCTCCAATTCATTAATCTTAAGTTTTCTTGCTAGTCCAGCATTGTCCATGTCAAAGTGCATTGCCTTAATAACCTAGTATGCCCTATGTTCCAATTCCACAGGTAGGTGACAAGGTTTTCCATAGACTAGTCGGTAAGGAGACATGCCCAAAATTGTTTTAAAAGCAGTATGGTACGCCCAGAGTGCATCAGTTAGTCTTGACGACCAATCTTTTCGGTCTTGATTTACCATTTTTTCTAAAATTAATTTGATCTCCCGATTAGCTAATTCAGCCTGTCCACTAGTTTGTGGATGGTATGGAGTTGCAATTTTGTGAAAAATCAAGTATTTTTTCATCAGATTCCAGAAAGGTCGATTACAAAAATGAGCACCTCCGTCACTTATGATGAATTTTGGGATTCCAAATCGGGATAAAATATTTTCTTTTAAAAACTTGATCACCGTTTGATGATCATTATTCCGACATGAAATTGCCTCAACCCATTTGGATACAAAGTCTACGGCTACCAAAATGTATAGATTGCCAAAGGAAGGGGGAAATGGTCCCATAAAATCAATGCCCCAACAGTCAAAAACTTCAATTATCAGAATGGGGTTTAGAGGCATCATGTTTCTCTCTGAAATATTTTCCAACCTTTGACATCTATCGCAAGTTGAACAAAAACATAGAAATCTTTGAAAAGTGTGGGCCAGTAAAATTCACACTGCAAAATTTTCTCAGCGATTTTTCTGGATGAAAAATGGCCATCACATGCTTCGAAATGACAAAATGCTATTACATGTTTGCTTTCTTGAGCGGGGATGCAACGTCTTATGATTTGATCCTTACAGTACTTAAATACGTACGGATCTTCCCAAAAGAAATTGCGAACCTCTCTCAAAAATTTCTTTTTGTCTGTGGGGGAAAAGGACGGATGGAGTGTTTCAGCAGCAAGAAAATTAGCAATATCAGTGTACCAGGGGGTCTCATCAATTATGAACAGTTGTTCATCAGGGAATTTTTCATTGATTGGCATTCCATCCTCATAAAATTCGTAAGTTAACCTGGAAAGATGGTCTACTACCACATTCTCAACACCCTTTTTATCTTTAATGACCAAGTCAAACTCTTGAAGTAAGAGTATCCATCGCAAGAGCCTAGGTTTAGAATCCTTCTTTGTGAGCAAAAAATTTAATGCTGCATGGTCAATGAACATAGTAACAGAAGAACCAACAAGATAAGAACGAAATTTTTCCAAAGCAAGACTACGGCAAGTAATTCTTTTTCAGTTGTCGAATAGTTCATTTGAGCATCATTCAAAGTTTTACTTGCATAGTAAATCACATGTGGTTTCTTATCTTTTCGTTAACCCAACACAGCACTTACAACATAGTCACTTGCATCACACATTAGCTCAAAGGGTAAAGTCTAGTCAGGGGTTGCATTATTGGGGTAGAAATTAACATGCCTTTAAGCTTGTCAAAACATTTAAGGCACATTTCACTCCAATCAAAGATTACGTCCTGACTTAGGAGATGACACATGGGTTTAGCTATGGTACTGAAATCTTTTATGAATCTCCTGTAAAACCCTACACATCCCAAAAATGTTTGGACATCTTTTATAGTCTTGGGAGTAGGCAAATACCCAATCAGATCTATTTTGGCCTTGTCAACTTTTATGCCCTCAGACAACACAATGTGACCTAAGACAATGCCTTGTGTTACCATGAAATGGCAGTTCTTCCAATTGAGCACCAGATTTGCTTCTTGACATCTTATCAATAATTTTTCTAGGTTGGCCAAACACAAGTCAAATGAGTCACCATACACAGAGAAGTCATCCATGAACACTTCCAAAACTTTCTCGGCCATGTCACTGAACAGACCTAACATGCATCTTTGGAATGTTGCAGGAGCGTTACAAAGCCTGAATGGCATCTTTTTGAATGCAAAAGTGCCAAAGGGGCATGTGAATGTGGTTTTATCTTGATCATTGAGTGCTATCTCAATTTGATTATATCTGGAATACCCATCCAGGAAACAGTAAAATTCATGGCCTATAATTCTCTCAAGAACTTGGTCAAGAAAGGGAAGAGGGAAGTGGTCTTTTCTAGTCACCAAATTAAGTTTTCAGTAATCAATACACATCCGCCATCTAGTGACGACTCTAGTTGGTACCAGTTCATTTGCATCATTTTTAACCACTGTGACTCTAGACTTTTTTGGCACAACTTGGGTTGGACTAACTCATTTGCTACCGGAGATGGGGAAGATTATCCCGGCATCTAAGAGCTTTAACACCTCTGCCTTTACAACTTCCTTCATGTGAGGGTTCAGTCGTCGTTGCATTTGACGAGAGGGTTTTGAGTTCTCTTCAAGGTATATGGCATGATTGCAGATTAACGGGCTTATACCTTTCAAGTCAGCGATGGTCCACCCAATGGTGCTTTTGTGGCTTTTAAGAACTTCAATCAATTTAGACTCTTGCAAGTCTGTGAGCTTAGACAAAATTACCACTGGCAATGACTCGTCCTTTCTTAGGAATACATATTTGAGGTCAGATGGGAGAGGTTTCAATTCAGGTTTCAGTGACTTGTCACTTGATGAGAGTGACTTTGTGCCACTTGGTGAAAGTTCCTCGAATTTGGGAGCCCATGTATTAATAGCATGAATTGGGCAATTCTTTGGGTCATCATCCATGATTTCAGATGTGATGGATTCTAACAAAGAAAGTTCAATGGAATTTTCACTGAATGTGTTGTCGAGATGGTCTTGGACAAAAGACTCAATGAAATTTATTTCTCTTTCTTCTCTGTCCTCTGTTGGGTGTTTGGCAACATTGAAAATATTCAGCTCAAGCGTTATATTCCCAAAGGTTAATTTCATGACCCCATTCCTGCAATTGATTAGTGCATTTGAAGTTGCTAGGAAGGGTCGACCAAGAAGAACAGGAATTAGATTCTCTAAATATTGTGCTGGCTAAGTATCTAAGACGATGAAGTCAATAGGGAATACAAAGTTGCCCACTTGGACGAGTACATCTTCAATAATACCCCTAGAAATTTTGACAGATCGGTCTGCCAACTGAAGTGTGACACTTGTGGGTTTGAGTTCCCCCAGACCCCACTGCTGGTAAACAAAGAATGGGAGCAAATTGACACTTGCTCCAAGGTCTAACAGTGCTCGTTCGATTCTGAAATTTTCAATGACACTTGACACAGTTGGACACCCTAGATCTTTGTATTTTGGAGGAGTTTTGTGTTGAAGCAAAGCACTGGCATGTTTTGTTAGGAAGGCTCTTTTTTGAACATCCTAGCTTCTCTTGACTGTGCACAAGTCTTTCAGAAACTTGGCATAAGATGGAACCTATTTCATGGCATCCAGAAGTGGGATGTTGATTTTTACTTGCTTGAAGAGCTCGTAAATTTCTGGCTGATTATTCAACATCTGTGCAATTTTGAGTTTATGAGAAAAAGGAGTAGGAATAGAACATGAGGGTTCTTCTTCCTATGATGGTTCTGGTTTTTGTTCAATCATGGGTTTGGGTTCCTCTTCTCTCACAAGTTCAGGCTCAACCGATTCAGGCTCGATTAGTGAGTCGACTGGGATGGATTTTGACTTTGGAATTAGCTTGTCTCGGATGGTCTTGTTAATCACCTTGCCACTTCTTAGTGTAGTGACAACTTGGGCTTGACCTTGTGGATTATCCATAGATGAAGGATTTTCCACATGAAATTAGTCTTGTGGTGGTTTTGGTTGGGCAGGAAACTTGCCCTTTTCATGTGTGGTCATGGATTGGGTCAACTTTTGGATGTGACTTTTAAGATCCTCGAAAGATTGAGTGGTCTAGGTTTTGAAATCAGTGAAAGCCTAAGTGGAACTATGGTTTTAGTTCATTTGGCTTTGCATGAATTGGTTCAGTGCGTCCTCAAGGTTCCTCTTTTGTGGTGATTGGTATGGTTGGTATGCGGGAGGTCCTTGAGGTGGTGGGTGTGAACCTTGTTGGTTCATTGGGGTTGGCTGTGTGTTCCTCCAACTAAAGTTTGGGTGGTTCCGCCACCCTAAATTGTATGTTTCAGAGTATGGGTTGGAGTAAGGCTTGTTGAAATTAGAGACAATATTTGTTTGTTCCAACAAAACCTCTTTAAATGCAGGAACTGTGGGACTCTCCCCAGTAGGGTGTCCTGTTAGCGCATAGATCCCACACACTTGATCTGTGGGAGAGCTAACATCAACTTGATGAACTTTTTTCATCTCTAAAGCTTCAAGCTTTTGAGTTAGGGTGGACATTTTTGCTCTAAGGTCATCATCATCTTTCAAGACATACTTACCCCCTTGGAAAGTAGATGGTTTGGCTTCAATAGTTGTGGGAGAGGCGGAGTCCCACATTTGAGAACTGTCAGATATGGTATCAAAGAAATCGAATGCCTCCTTCGGACTTTTTCCCATAAACTCTCCTTGAGCCATCATTTCGATAAACTGGCATAGTCTACTGAGCAGGGAGTCATAGAAAAATACTACCAATGTCTAATTCTCAAAATCATGGTGTGGGCAGGACTGGAGTACATCCTTGAATCTCTCCTAACTTTGGTAAAAGGTTTCTCCTTCTTTGACCGAAAAATTCATGATTTGCCTCTTCAGTGCATTAGTGCGATGTAGAGGAAACAAATTTTCTGAAAATTTCATTATGTAGTGCCTGCTAGTTAGGTATTGAAAGAGCTGTTAAAGAATTTAGCCATTGTTTAGCTTTATCCCTTAAGGAAAAAGGGAAAAGTTTCATCTTGGCCAGTTGGGAATTGTCTTGAAAGGTTTCACATACTTCCTCAAAATAATTTATATGCAGATATGGATTTTCTATTTCGAGTCCATGGAATTGAGTGAGTAGTTGAGTTGTCCCCGTGTTTACAATAAAGTGGGATGCATCTTCAGGAAAGATAAAACAAGAGGGGACACTATTTCTTGTGGGATTCAAGTAATCCCTCAGAGTTCGAATATTAGGTACTTCCCCTTCCCTTACAGGAATTTCTTCTCGTCTCTCACCATTCGCCATTTTACTTTCACAAGAGTCTGCTACTGATCTAGGTGAAAGTGGTTCAGACTGATTCACAGACCTAGAAGATTCAACTGGAAAATTTTGATAGTGAGGAGCATTTTTAGACATAAAAGTAATTAACACAACTTTATATACAATAAAGAAAATTTATACACAAAAATGAGGTCTTTTTACCTTTCACCGTAAAACACCTTTTATGGTTCCCGGCAACGCGCCAAAAACTTGACTTGATCTGAAATGTGTACACCCAAGTACAGGTGGTCAAGTTGTAGTAATAATCCGATGAAGTCCAGAGTCGAATCCACAAGGAACTATGATTGGTGTTTTGAAGTAAGCAGTAACAGAGACCAAGTGACTTTGGAAATTTTGAGTGTTCGGAGTGGTGGGGTTTTCTTGATTATAATAGAAGATTCTTTTCAAGAGTTTTCTAGACAAAATATAAGATTCTCAAAATGTAACAACCACTCTTTAGCTTGAGGATTAGGACATGTAATAAAGTATCCGTTTTATTATGTTTGCGCTTTATAACTCAATTAACCCCCGTGTCAACGGCAAGTTAATCGAAAGATAAAGATAGACTGTGAGAATTATGCACATGGTTTCGATCCTTTTCTAGAAGTTTACAAGAATTGTTTGTGCCGAGACTTAACCTGTCTACAAACAAGCAAGTGTTTCTACAAGGCATCCAACCATAGCATTATTGATCCATTCTTTGAATAAAGCGCAATGATAGTGGGGATTGAAAGATTGTCATGAAGAGCTAGTCGGGGTACTTGCATTGAACCATCGGATCTTTCTATACAAGAGTCATCCGTATCATAGATGGAGTTCTGGTTATACAGAGGACCTCAATCTTTGCTAGGTACATTTAATCACCCAATGAATAGGTGGAGTATAAACCATTAAAGCATGAAGAAGTTGCACAAACATAACTATTGGATACTCTTTACATATTCATCACCTCTTACTAAAGAGTGAATGAGGAACTACTCACTTTTCATGGCCTTAGCAAAGCTAGAAAAGTGAGTGCTACTCATCCCTCTAAGTAGAGACGCTACTAAGTAAAGCAAACTAAACAAAGAGCTTTTCTTCAATGAAGAATAAGTGAATCACTTTCCACCCTTCACGGCTCTGGTAAATCTCTAGAAAAGTGAAAGAGTTTCACTCTTCTAAGAAAGAAGGATGCTCAAGCAATGGAAGTGAAATACATGAAAAATAAAAGTAGAAGAAAATTAGTTGCTTTTGGAGGGTTTCCACCTCAACCAAAAGCTGAGCTACCTCTCTTGATACTTTGTAAAAAAAACAAGTACAACTACAAGGGGAGTCTAAGCCTCCATCATGGTTGTCACAACATGAATGTAAAGACTTACCATAAGTAAATGAAAGACTTCAACTACAAGGGGAGTCTAAGCCTCCATCATGGTTGATATAAATGAAAAATGAAAGCATAAACATGAAATGTTCAAGAACTAGATTACTAAAACACTCTTACTTTACAAGAATAAAGATTGCTCCCTCATTTCTCTACAAAAGGAAGAATGCCTTTTAAGCTCCCAACAAGGGAGTCTTTATAGGCAAGGAAGGGGAGGGGGTAGGAGATAGGTGTTTACCGCCCATAGGAATCAGCTATCTGCAAGCAGTCTGCAGGGGGATATTCAAACGTGATATGGCATTCGAATGTCAAGTCTACCTTTGCTTTGAGGGCGTTCGAATGGCATGTCTGCCTTTGCTTTGAGGGTGTTTGAACGTCAAGTGACGTTTGATTTCTTCCACTCAAGTGGCCTGTGGTCACTGACTTGGTCTCTGACTTGGTCACTTCCATACACCTTGACATCATTGACAGTACACTCAGCAACTCCTTAGTCACTTAAGACAACGTTCGAATGTGGAGTGACGTGCGAACGTTGTACTCAAGTGCTTCTGGTTCTTCTCTTTTTGTTGACTGCAACACGCCATGTCTCAGCAGTTGGTCTTGGTAGGGTTTCAAATGGCGTTCGAACGCGGGTTGACGTTCGAACATCCTTGCTTTGTTCCAACCTTCTGCATTTTTGTTCCCTTTTATGCCGGTGTTACATTCAAGTGTGATTTCTGTTGTTCTTGGGTCTTTGTTCACTTTAGGACCTGAAATGTCATTACTTAAACTCCATCAAAGCATAATTAGTCCAAAAAGGCATAATAAACTTTGTTAACGTTACGCACGAATCAATTACATGCCATGACTAAGTTTTAACAAAAGTTTTACAAAAAACACAAAATAAAGCCACATTCCGGCTTGCTTCATCCTTGAGGTCCCATATGAGAGCCTTCCACTTGTGTATAGCTTGCACCTGAAATGTTTTTCAACAAAGAGTAATCCACGCTCAATATGGTATCTCCTAAAGAGGCTACTCCCCAACTTAGATGCATATGAAATGTTCACATGCAACAATCAACCATTTAAAACATTTCAATCAAGAATATGCATTCAATGTAAGAATCTTATGTCATGCCGTGAAATGAGATAAGACTCACTCATGCACTTCAACCCAAGCCCACTCTGACTCATTCAACACAATGCAATGCCAATGTGTATAAATCCTCCATTGATGATATACGTCCAATGATCTTTTTAAAACAAAATCATGTGTCTTTGTTGGATGTTACACATTGAATGACTATTTTATGAAACAAAATCATGTGTCTTTGTTGGGTAGTGGACTTTTAGTGTCACACCGCTGGCTCCGCACACCGATACACTTTTTTGGACTTACACCGTCAGAAGTGTATAAACCAGTTGCCGGATTTTTCACCCAAGGGAGAGTCTAGTCCTTCTTGCTATACCCGACATAAGTTTTTTATGCAACTGTGCAACTCAGTCGAACCTAGGTCCAACCTTCTCGAGCCCACATATCATCCACCAAGAATGATATTTGATCAACTATGCACACAAACACCCACACTCATGCCTTATGCTTATGAATGTGATCCCTTTGTGCAAATGCAATGTAATGAACCATTGCAATATCCAATTCATGTCCAATGTAATGAATGCCATATAGATTATTTCTATCACATTTCAACACATACCATGGATAATTAAATCCTAAAACATATAATCTCCATAAATCATTACAATGCCAA
Organism: Ilex paraguariensis; assembly: GCA_963454935.2. Classification (NCBI taxonomy): domain Eukaryota; kingdom Viridiplantae; phylum Streptophyta; class Magnoliopsida; order Aquifoliales; family Aquifoliaceae; genus Ilex; species Ilex paraguariensis. The sequence continues at coordinate 80,123 of CAUOFW020005070.1, forward strand.
TATATCACAAGCACGTATTAACATTTACATTTTCAACTATAAATCACATCATAAGCATATGATTTCAATTTACCACATCATCCAAGCATGTTATTTNCGACTTCAACTACAAGGGGAGTCTCAGCCTCCATCATAGTTGATATAAATGGAAAACGAAAGCATAAACATGAAATATTCAAGAACTAGATTACTAAAACATTTTTACTTTACAAGAATAAAGATTGCTCCCTCCTTTCTCTGCAAGAGGAAGAATGCCTTTTAAAGCTCTCAACAAGGGAGTATTTATAGGTAAGGAAGGGAAGGGGGTAGGAGATAGGTGAGGATGAGTGAATAGTATTTGCCACCCATAGGAATCAACTATTCTATAGGCAGTCTGTAGGTGGACGTTCGAACGTGGTCTGGGGTTCGAACGTCAAGTCTGCCTTTGCTTTGAGGGCGTTTGAATGCCATGTCTGCCTTTGCTTTGAGGGCGTTTGAACGTCAAGTGACGTTTGATTTCTTCCACTCAAGTGGCCTGTGGTCACTGACTTGGTCTCTGACTTGGTCACTTCCATACACCTTGACATCATTGACAGTACACTCAGCAACTCCTTAGTCACTTAAGACAACGTTCGAATGTGGAGTGACGTGCGAACGTTGTACTCAAGTGCTTCTGGTTCTTCTCTTTTTGTTGACTGCAACACGCCATGTCTCAGCAGTTGGTCTTGGTAGGGTTTCAAATGGCGTTCGAACGCGGGTTGACGTTCGAACATCCTTGCTTTGTTCCAACCTTCTGCATTTTTGTTCCCTTTTATGCCGGTGTTACATTCAAGTGTGATTTCTGTTGTTCTTGGGTCTTTGTTCACTTTAGGACCTGAAATGTCATTACTTAAACTCCATCAAAGCATAATTAGTCCAAAAAGGCATAATAAACTTTGTTAACGTTACGCACGAATCAATTACATGCCATGACTAAGTTTTAACAAAAGTTTTACAAAAAACACAAAATAAAGCCACATTCCGGCTTGCTTCATCCTTGAGGTCCCATATGAGAGCCTTCCACTTGTGTATAGCTTGCACCTGAAATGTTTTTCAACAAAGAGTAATCCACGCTCAATATGGTATCTCCTAAAGAGGCTACTCCCCAACTTAGATGCATATGAAATGTTCACATGCAACAATCAACCATTTAAAACATTTCAATCAAGAATATGCATTCAATGTAAGAATCTTATGTCATGCCGTGAAATGAGATAAGACTCACTCATGCACTTCAACCCAAGCCCACTCTGACTCATTCAACACAATGCAATGCCAATGTGTATAAATCCTCCATTGATGATATACGTCCAATGATCTTTTTAAAACAAAATCATGTGTCTTTGTTGGATGTTACACATTGAATGACTATTTTATGAAACAAAATCATGTGTCTTTGTTGGGTAGTGGACTTTTAGTGTCACACCGCTGGCTCCGCACACCGATACACTTTTTTGGACTTACACCGTCAGAAGTGTATAAACCAGTTGCCGGATTTTTCACCCAAGGGAGAGTCTAGTCCTTCTTGCTATACCCGACATAAGTTTTTTATGCAACTGTGCAACTCAGTCGAACCTAGGTCCAACCTTCTCGAGCCCACATATCATCCACCAAGAATGATATTTGATCAACTATGCACACAAACACCCACACTCATGCCTTATGCTTATGAATGTGATCCCTTTGTGCAAATGCAATGTAATGAACCATTGCAATATCCAATTCATGTCCAATGTAATGAATGCCATATAGATTATTTCTATCACATTTCAACACATACCATGGATAATTAAATCCTAAAACATATAATCTCCATAAATCATTACAATGCCAATATATCACAAGCACGTATTAACATTTACATTTTCAACTATAAATCACATCATAAGCATATGATTTCAATTTACCACATCATCCAAGCATGTTATTTCAATTTCATCAAAACAACTTCAATCATTCACGACATTTTATCAAACACCCATACAAGGCATAACTCAGATAAAATTTATTCTATTCATTTTCAATACCCATTTCACCAAATGAACAACAGTAGATCAGTGTTAAAATGCATCTAACAATCTAACCATTTCATATCTGAAGCCTAAGTTGGGAATAAACCAAAGTAGGAAGAAAACCCTACCTCTTGAACCATAAAACAAGTTGTAGAACCTTCAAAAACCCGATTCAAACTAGAATCTTCACTTTCTCCAAATCATATTTCTTGGAGTTCAGTAAAACCCCGTGCTTTTTGGTATAGTTGCATAGCCCTCGCCGAGAGGAACGACTTTAATATTTTGCTCGAGTTGATTTGAGCGACGAGGATGCGTAGATCGTAGAGAGAAGTTGTATTTTCTCTCTTCCCTTCAATGTTAAAACCCAGCTGATGAATAGGGGAAAAATCTGATTTTTTTTCTCCCCTATTTATACTCCTAGGATATTTAGCCCACAACACGCCACACGACCTCCTTTCCCGAATCTGTTTTCATCCCGAAATCATTAAATTTCAGCCCGGTTCAGGTTCAAAATATTTTTCGATGAACCTTCTTTAAATTATTTTTTAATTTTAAAAATATTATTCAAAAATCCATATTTTTCGATGAACCTTCTTTGAACAAGATCGAGGAAAGCTTGTTCAATTCTGAAGTTTACAATTATGCATGAAACTATGGGACTCCCAAGATCTTTGTTGTTTAGAGGAGCCTCGTGCTGAGTGCTGAATGCTAGCAGTAGCCTGTTCAATCAAAAATATTATTTTCTGTACATTGATCCCTTTTTTTGTTATGCAAATTTTTTTCAAAAACTTGGCATACGATGGGACTTGCTTGATCGCATCCAATAGGAGGATGTTAATCTTCACTTGCTTAAGCAATTCAAAAATTTTAGCATAATTGTTCAGTGGTTGAAGTTTCTTAACTCGTTGAGGAAGAGGATTTGATTTGTCTTTTTCATCACGCAACTTTGTTTCATTTTGAACAATTGGTACAGACTCAACTTTTTCATTAACAGGAATTGACTTGGCTATTGGCTCAAGAGTTTTGGCTTTGATGGTCTTATCAATTACTTTACGACTCCTCAGCGTGGTAATTGATTGGACTTGGATGAAAGAAGGTTCAGAAGACACGACATTAGCCTAGTTTTGACCCTATGGAGGTTTAGGTTGAGATACAAATTATTTCTTCTTCATTGTGCTCAAAGATAAGGTCAACTTGGCTAAATGACTCTTAATATCCTCAATGTTTTGTGATGTTTGAGATTTGAAATTATTGAATGCATGAGTTGACTGTGTATTGAAACTCATATTACTCCGAATGAACTAATTCATGGTATTTTCCAAACTTATTTTATGTGGGGGTTGGTAAGGCTGATATGGCTACTGAGCCTGAGATTGTGGTGGATGTGGGTCTGGTTGCTTACATATAAGCTGTGTGTTTCTCCAGCTAAAATTTGGGTGATTACACCACCTCGGGTTATAGGACTCAAAATTTGGATTGGAATTGGGCTTCTTAAAGTTGGAAATGGCATTGAATTATTCCAACAAGACTTCCTTAAATGCTGGGATGGTAGGGCACTCATCTCATGGGATGTCCTGTCAAAACATAAATTCCGCACAACTGGTCAGTCGGAGACACAATAGAAACTTCATTGACTTTTTTCATCTCTAGAGCTTCCAACTTTTGAGACAGAGTAGCCATTTTCGCTCTCAAGTCATCATCCTCTTTTAACACATTTCTCCCTCCCTGAGACGTGGATGTCTTAGTTTCAACAATATTTGGTAAGGTCGAGTCCCACATTTGGGAACTCTCAGAGATGGTATAAAAAAAACTAGAATGCCTTATCAGGATTATTTCTCTTGAATTCTCTCTTGGCCATCATTTCTACGAACTTATGCAATGTAGAGGGAATGACATCATAAAAGAAATCAACTAGGGTCCAACTCTCGAATGTATGATATGGGAAAGCTTGGAGAAGATCCTTAAACTTCTCCTAATATTGGTAAAAAAATTCTCCTTCTTTCACACAAAAATTCATTATTTGACATCTCAATGCATTGGTGCGATGTATAGGGAAACATTTCTTAAAGAATTCAGTTTGTCACTAAAAATACTCAACATACAACGCTGAAATGTGGCTAGAGTGTTACGCAATTCAAATGATATTCTTTTATAAGCAAAAGTACCAAAAATACATGTAAAAGTGGTTTTTTCTTGGTTATGAATTGCTATTTCAATTTGGTTGCAGCCGGAGTACCCATCCAGAAAATAATAAAATGCATGTCTAGTTATCCTTTCAAGAACTTAGTCTAGAAAGGGTAGAGGAAAATAGTCTTTCCTGGTAACAGAATTTAACTTTCAGTAGTCAATACACATATGCTAACATGTAATTGTACGCATAGGAACCAAATCATTTTCTTGATTTGTAAAACCAAAAAAAAATTGAATTTTTATGAAAAATGGCAAAACTATAATTAATCATTACGATACAGGTTGAAAATTTAAATTTTTTTAGAACTCGGATGAAGAAACGAACCTCATCATTGGATTCATCTCTGAAATCTAGTTACTCAGTCAATTTTCTTTGAATTATAAGACAGTCAAATTTTTTACGTTTTACAATGCAATCGGGTGTTGCGTGACTAAAATAAATGCGATTGGGATTTGATTGCAAAACTTGGAAATTAATTTAAATTTATTTCAAATAAAATCTACTGAACATAACATGGGACGAGATTTAATTGATTAGGAAAAGACAGGATGTGTGGCGCAATGACAGTCAAGTATTAAAGGGTATAAATAGGGGAGAAATTTTTGAAAGAGAGAGAGAAAGAAGAGATAGAAATTCAAGGGTCCTTCCATCTTCTCCTTGTGATCTAGGGCCAAATTTCATTGAATCGCCTCGGGCCAAGAACGAAAGTTATTCTACATGACAAGAGCTGCGTCTACGTACCAGAAATTGTGAATTTTGCTAAAGTCTCAAGATTGAGATTTTTGGAAATCAAGGTTTGAAGCTTGATTTGGGCTTATTGGAGTTTCTACCACTCGTATTATGCTTCAAGATGTAGGGTTCTTCTCCTAGCTAGGTTTATTTTTAACCTAGGATTTGCGTATGAAATAAGTAGCATGATTTGAGATAAAATCCCTTGTCTAAATGTATTTCTAATGTAACTAGAGTACATGAAATGGTATAAGAATGTATTAAACCAATTTTGCATGAATTGGGTGTTGTTGAAATAGCTTGATTAAGAATTTCATGGATTATGAGATGTGTTGGGCATGATTATATGTTACGTGAGTATGTGCTTCATAATGATGTTAGAATATAATTATATGATTGATGATATAAGTTACATTGAGGATTTGGAATTGTTCATGTTGCGAGCATGACATGTTGAACATGAGGTTGTACTTGCAATTGAAAACTTGGTTGTATAATGATATAAAAATACATTTGTACATTACATTGTGATTAACCATAATTAGTATGTAAATTAATATAGCTAAATAATTACATTATATAAGATAAATCAGTTNATAAACTTTGTTAACGTTACGCACGAATCAATTACATGCCATGACTAAGTTTTAACAAAAGTTTTACAAAAAACACAAAATAAAGCCACATTCCGGCTTGCTTCATCCTTGAGGTCCCATATGAGAGCCTTCCACTTGTGTATAGCTTGCACCTGAAATGTTTTTCAACAAAGAGTAATCCACGCTCAATATGGTATCTCCTAAAGAGGCTACTCCCCAACTTAGATGCATATGAAATGTTCACATGCAACAATCAACCATTTAAAACATTTCAATCAAGAATATGCATTCAATGTAAGAATCTTATGTCATGCCGTGAAATGAGATAAGACTCACTCATGCACTTCAACCCAAGCCCACTCTGACTCATTCAACACAATGCAATGCCAATGTGTATAAATCCTCCATTGATGATATACGTCCAATGATCTTTTTAAAACAAAATCATGTGTCTTTGTTGGATGTTACACATTGAATGACTATTTTATGAAACAAAATCATGTGTCTTTGTTGGGTAGTGGACTTTTAGTGTCACACCGCTGGCTCCGCACACCGATACACTTTTTTGGACTTACACCGTCAGAAGTGTATAAACCAGTTGCCGGATTTTTCACCCAAGGGAGAGTCTAGTCCTTCTTGCTATACCCGACATAAGTTTTTTATGCAACTGTGCAACTCAGTCGAACCTAGGTCCAACCTTCTCGAGCCCACATATCATCCACCAAGAATGATATTTGATCAACTATGCACACAAACACCCACACTCATGCCTTATGCTTATGAATGTGATCCCTTTGTGCAAATGCAATGTAATGAACCATTGCAATATCCAATTCATGTCCAATGTAATGAATGCCATATAGATTATTTCTATCACATTTCAACACATACCATGGATAATTAAATCCTAAAACATATAATCTCCATAAATCATTACAATGCCAATATATCACAAGCACGTATTAACATTTACATTTTCAACTATAAATCACATCATAAGCATATGATTTCAATTTACCACATCATCCAAGCATGTTATTTCAATTTCATCAAAACAACTTCAATCATTCACGACATTTTATCAAACACCCATACAAGGCATAACTCAGATAAAATTTATTCTATTCATTTTCAATACCCATTTCACCAAATGAACAACAGTAGATCAGTGTTAAAATGCATCTAACAATCTAACCATTTCATATCTGAAGCCTAAGTTGGGAATAAACCAAAGTAGGAAGAAAACCCTACCTCTTGAACCATAAAACAAGTTGTAGAACCTTCAAAAACCCGATTCAAACTAGAATCTTCACTTTCTCCAAATCATATTTCTTGGAGTTCAGTAAAACCCCGTGCTTTTTGGTATAGTTGCATAGCCCTCGCCGAGAGGAACGACTTTAATATTTTGCTCGAGTTGATTTGAGCGACGAGGATGCGTAGATCGTAGAGAGAAGTTGTATTTTCTCTCTTCCCTTCAATGTTAAAACCCAGCTGATGAATAGGGGAAAAATCTGATTTTTTTTCTCCCCTATTTATACTCCTAGGATATTTAGCCCACAACACGCCACACGACCTCCTTTCCCGAATCTGTTTTCATCCCGAAATCATTAAATTTCAGCCCGGTTCAGGTTCAAAATATTTTTCGATGAACCTTCTTTAAATTATTTTTTAATTTTAAAAATATTATTCAAAAATCCATATTTTTCGATGAACCTTCTTTGAACAAGATCGAGGAAAGCTTGTTCAATTCTGAAGTTTACAATTATGCATGAAACTATGGGACTCCCAAGATCTTTGTTGTTTAGAGGAGCCTCGTGCTGAGTGCTGAATGCTAGCAGTAGCCTGTTCAATCAAAAATATTATTTTCTGTACATTGATCCCTTTTTTTGTTATGCAAATTTTTTTCAAAAACTTGGCATACGATGGGACTTGCTTGATCGCATCCAATAGGAGGATGTTAATCTTCACTTGCTTAAGCAATTCAAAAATTTTAGCATAATTGTTCAGTGGTTGAAGTTTCTTAACTCGTTGAGGAAGAGGATTTGATTTGTCTTTTTCATCACGCAACTTTGTTTCATTTTGAACAATTGGTACAGACTCAACTTTTTCATTAACAGGAATTGACTTGGCTATTGGCTCAAGAGTTTTGGCTTTGATGGTCTTATCAATTACTTTACGACTCCTCAGCGTGGTAATTGATTGGACTTGGATGAAAGAAGGTTCAGAAGACACGACATTAGCCTAGTTTTGACCCTATGGAGGTTTAGGTTGAGATACAAATTATTTCTTCTTCATTGTGCTCAAAGATAAGGTCAACTTGGCTAAATGACTCTTAATATCCTCAATGTTTTGTGATGTTTGAGATTTGAAATTATTGAATGCATGAGTTGACTGTGTATTGAAACTCATATTACTCCGAATGAACTAATTCATGGTATTTTCCAAACTTATTTTATGTGGGGGTTGGTAAGGCTGATATGGCTACTGAGCCTGAGATTGTGGTGGATGTGGGTCTGGTTGCTTACATATAAGCTGTGTGTTTCTCCAGCTAAAATTTGGGTGATTACACCACCTCGGGTTATAGGACTCAAAATTTGGATTGGAATTGGGCTTCTTAAAGTTGGAAATGGCATTGAATTATTCCAACAAGACTTCCTTAAATGCTGGGATGGTAGGGCACTCATCTCATGGGATGTCCTGTCAAAACATAAATTCCGCACAACTGGTCAGTCGGAGACACAATAGAAACTTCATTGACTTTTTTCATCTCTAGAGCTTCCAACTTTTGAGACAGAGTAGCCATTTTCGCTCTCAAGTCATCATCCTCTTTTAACACATTTCTCCCTCCCTGAGACGTGGATGTCTTAGTTTCAACAATATTTGGTAAGGTCGAGTCCCACATTTGGGAACTCTCAGAGATGGTATAAAAAAAACTAGAATGCCTTATCAGGATTATTTCTCTTGAATTCTCTCTTGGCCATCATTTCTACGAACTTATGCAATGTAGAGGGAATGACATCATAAAAGAAATCAACTAGGGTCCAACTCTCGAATGTATGATATGGGAAAGCTTGGAGAAGATCCTTAAACTTCTCCTAATATTGGTAAAAAAATTCTCCTTCTTTCACACAAAAATTCATTATTTGACATCTCAATGCATTGGTGCGATGTATAGGGAAACATTTCTTAAAGAATTCAGTTTGTNCGTTTGTGCGTAAGCTAGGGTTTTATGTTTGTTATGCTTAAAATTTCAAGATTTTATGCGGAATTGCAAGAAATATGAGGAATAATCTGGTAAAGCTTGAAAGAACAAGGGAGGCAAGTGTAAAATAACCAAGAAACAGCCAGCACAGTAAGAGGATCATCATCATTTTTCCAGCAAATCACCACCGTCCGAACGGTGGTGCTGGCATCCGAACGGTGGTGCTAGCGTCGAGATGGTGGTGTTAGGCGGTTTGAGCTGATCCATCCACCTCCTGCTTCCTAGCTGCCTATATATATGTGATACCTCTTCATTTGAAACTGGCTGAGAGGGGAGCTCCAGAGGAAGTTCAAAAGCGAGAAAAAGGAAGAAAAAGAGAAAAGTCGTAGAACAATTCAAGATCCGGTCCGTCCTACTCTCCAGACAAAACTCTGTATTTCTATATTTCTGTTATGTCTTTCTACTTGGAAAGTTGAACTGCCGCTAACTTTGTGCCTTAATCGATATTAAGGGTGACTATATTTCACGTGTTCCTTGCGAAAGAAGTGTCGGTGTCTATATTTATTCACTATTATAATGGAAATTACCCACACTTTTTGCTTGTTAATACTAATGGAGCGTGAGTAGTTTACTTATACCCTTCAGTGAGGGGTGATGCTTTATATATATATTACTGAGGTTGTTTAACTGATACATACTATAATAAAGCCAATTGAGTAATTCAAGTGATCCTCATGAATGGTTTGACCTTTTGGTTTACTTGGATTAGTCAATTGACACATAATACCACCAGCTAACCTAAGAAGTTGTTGTATTATGATTTAATAATAACACCAGCTAATCTAAGAAGTTGTTGTGTTATGGTTTAATAATACCACCAGCTAACCTAAGAAGTTTCTATGTTATGGTTTAATAATACCACCAGCTAACCTAAGAAGTTAATGTGTTATAGTTTAATAATACCACAAGCTATCCTAAAAAGTTGTTGTGGTGTGGTTTATATACATCAAACCTACCGGTTGACTTGGAAATTAATTGTTGTAAGGTAGCATTTTCAGTACTTAACCAATATAGAGCATGTGAGATCCTTAAACTAAAGGGTACTTTTCATATTATTGTCTTTTAACAATCTATTTACACTTTTATTTACTTAGACTAGTTATCAGTCTAAGCTCATATCACAAGCTATCTCATATTCTGCTTTAACAATAATTTCACTATTCTTGTTTTAAATTCTAATTATTAAAACTCTTCGTGGGATCGATCTTGAACTTAAACCAAGAAAATTACAATTCTACCACTTATACTTGGGTGTGTAATATAAACCAAATCACGAAATAAGTTTGAATCAAGTTTTTGACGCCACTGCAGGGGAGTTATGGTAATTTGAAATTAAATAAAATAGTGAAGTTATTTACTTGTATTATATGTATATAGATTGTTTGTTTTCTCTTTATTAAAAAAAAATATACATATATATATATAAGTAAGTTTATGTCTGTTCATTCATCAGTAGGTTTTGGTAAATCAGTCATCTCCTTCATCTTCATCTACACAATCATCATTTTAATTAAGTATGGCTCAAAACGTACCTAGGGAACAACATCCTAGAGAACAAGAAGTAGTTCAAAATGTTTGACCATTAAGAGAATATTTACATCCCACATGAACTAATGTTCCATCATATTTTGCTTTTCCAACAGATGCTCCAAATCTTAATATAAGTCAGGAACAATACAATTATTACCACAGTTTCGTGGTTTGGAAACTGAAAATTCTTATGTGCATATGAAAGATTTTGAGGAAGTCTGTGAAACTTTGCAAGATAACTCTGAAATGGCCAAATTAAAATTTTTTCCTTTTTCATTAAAAGATAAAGCTAAACAATGGTTTAACTCTTTAAGAGTTAATTCTATTACAAATTGGCAAGCATTACAAACTGAGTTTTTTAAAAAGTTTTTCCCTGTGCATCATACAAATACATTAAGACGTCAAATAATGAATATTGCTATAAAAGAAGATGAACTTTTTATCAATGTTGGGAAAGATTTAAAGATCTTCTCCAAGCTTGTTCACATCATGCATACAAAAACTGGACTTTAGTTGGTTTTTTTTTATGATACTTTTCCACCTAAAATGCGACAATTTATTGAAATGATGGCCCATGGGAAATTTATGAGTAAAAATCCTGAAAAAGCATTTTAATTTTTTGATACTATTTCAGAAAGTTCCCAGATGTGGGACTCGACTTCTTCAAATATTATGGAAAATAAGTCATCTACATCTAAAAGAGGAAAATGTGTTAAAAGAAGATGATGACTTCAGAGCTAAAATGACTAATTTATCTCAAAAATTAGAAGCTTTAGAAATGAAAAAAATAAAAGAAGTATCTGTCGTGTCTTCTACTGACCAAGCATGTGAAATTTGTGCGTTGTCAGGACATCCTACAACAAAAATGTCCAGCTATACTTGCTTTCAAAGAAGTTTTAATTAAACAATCTAATGTTATCCCAACTTACGATGAGCCTTATCCAAATTCATATTCTGAAACTTACAATCCATGATGGAGAAATCATCCAAATTTTGTAAAACCCGAGAAAAAAATTTGAACTTTTTCCAACAAAGGGCAAAATAGTAATTTGTCATTATTATGCAGGATTAAAATGCATATTTCTATAGAGCTCAGATGGAGCAACGGACTTCACCGTTGGATTCATACTGTGAAATTGAGTTACCACGTCAAATTTTGTTAAATTCCAAGATAGACGAATTTTGCATATTTTTCAAGACAATTGGGTGACGAATGAACTTTCAAAGGTCCCCAAAAATGGAAATTATAAAATTTCCTTATAATTAGATAAAATTTCAAATAAAATTAATTTGAATAAAAATCAGAATAAAATTAAGTCGTTTCGGGTTAAAAACGGATCCGAAAGTGATAAACGAGCGGGGCAATGGGGACCACGCAATTAAAAGTATAAATATGGCTAAATATCTGAAAAATCAAATATTTCTCAACCCTTAGTCGGCTGAGTTCAGGCGTGTGAAGAGAAGAGAAGAGAGAGAAGAGAGAAAATATAAATTTCTACCTTTCTCCTCCAATCCAAGAAGTTCCGCCGGTCGGAATCCTTCAGACCAATAATTAAAGTTGGTCTACATGATGAGGGCTATGCATAGATACCAACAATGAAGAATTTCACCGAAGTTTCAAGAAAGAAATTTTGGAAAAATCAAAGGTTTGGGGCTTGGGAGTTGTTCTTGAGTTTCTCCCTTTCTTTTACATTCCAAGAGGTAGGGATTTTTCTATTTTGGTCCATTTTCTACCTATAGTGTTATACGAAATGTATGGGTTAAAGAGAATATGTATGTCACTCACTTATGCATGTGAAATGGGTGAAATGGGTATGAAAAAGGAGTATGTAAATAGGTTGGTAATTCCATGAAAAAGTGATTGTATGGGCATGCTATATGTTTAACATTATGCCTTGAGATTGAATGCGTTGGCATGAGTTTGCGAAATGTCATGCTTGAGATATGTGTCGGGTATATAAATGTTGATATATGCTAGTTGATGTATTGACATGATAATGGATTTTGGTGATTTTATACATGTGATATAAATTGTCATGACACATGTTGAGATGTGTGGTTTAAATTTGGCTCATTGGCACTCATCACATTGAGCATGACATTGATTGAGTAATGATGCATTACATTGCATTTGCTTGGGAAAAATGCATTCATGACCATGAGTATGGGTGTGTGAGTGCATGGTTGGATCAATCACCATACTTGGTGTTTGGTGGGTAGGCTCGGGAAAGTAGGGTTGAATATCCTACAGAGTCGAACAGTTGCATACATAGAAAACTTATGTCGGGAATAGCAAGAAGGTATAGATCTCGTCTCGGGTGTAAGGCCCGGCTATTGATTTATACACTTCCGACGGTGCAAGTCCAAAAAGGTGTATCAATGTGTGAAGCAGGCGGTACAACACCAAAAGTCCACTACCCAAATAAAGACATATGGTTTTGGTTATACAAATGATTCATTTGATGGGAAACATCCAGAAATGAATTGGTTTTTATGAACACATGAGCTTTGTTTCAAGATGATCATTGGATGAATTTCATCAATGACAAGGGTTTTGCACTTGCAATGCATAGTGTGGTGGGAACCAGTGAGGGCTTGGGTTGAGGTGCGTGAGTGAATCTCATTTCATTCATGGCATGGCATGGTAGATTCCAACATGAATCATGTATATTCTTGATTTGAATGATTATATGATTGTGAATGTTGTATATGAACATTGCATATGCACTTAGGTTGGGGAGTAGCCTCTGTAGAAAATATTCTACTAGGCGTTGGCTCACCCTATACGGAAAATATTTCAGGTGCGGGAGAGGACTCGCATTTAGGGTCTCAATGATGAAGAAAAGCCGACTTGTGACTTTTGTGGCATATTTTGTGTAATCTTTGTTGGAACAATGTTTTAACAGGTATAAATTATGCAAATGCATGTAATAGAACTTGTATGGATCATATATAACATAGAAAATGTTATTATCCATGTTTGGAATGAGTTTAGAAAGGTTTTGGATGAATTGGAAATAAAATTATGGGCAAAAACTTCTGAAAGGTCACAACAACCTTCCGGAATGTTAGTGTAAATTTTCTGTCCAGTAGGTAAAACCTACCGGAAGGTCCACAAAACCTCCCAAAAGGTTCGTGCAATTTTTCATCTAGTGGGCAAACCTTCTGGTAGAAATTAGTCCAGTAGGTAAAACCTACCAGAAGATCCATAAAACCTTCTGGTAGAAATTTTTCAGTGAGCAAACCTTCCGAAAGGTCCATAACAAAACATTCTGGAAGGTTTTCCAAAAATCTGAAATTTCAAGAATATATTGACATACTCTTGGGCTATGTGTTCTTTGGTTCTAATGACACAAATAGACCTTAAATGAGATACATTGGGATATATTGAACCTCAATGGGATTAAATGATAAAAGAAAACACTGACCCTCGTGTGAGTTGTAATCCCAATTACAGGAATGTGATAGACGTGATGCTAGGTTATACGACAATCACAGGTCTTTTCGCGGGTTGATGGGTGATCAATGGGACCCTCAATTTTTGGGGCATCACAGCTTGGTATCAGAGCATGGGTATACGAATTACCTAGGGCTTGATGGGCATTAGGTCTAGACCATTACATGTATTGTACATTTCATCTTATGTGCTTATATTTTGTTATATGATTACGTGCTATGTGATTATGTGCATTATATACATGGTAAAATATATATGAAAAGAGACACTAGGGTTAGAAAACATAATTTTGGGGGTCGAAAAGGAAATGAACGGGATAGTTCAAGGTATAACTGTTTGCTAGTGGGTGGCATAGACTCTACTAGAGAAACAAGGAAATAAATCTCAATGTTTTAAGTTTGATCCCTACCTTGGGATATTATGTGAATGTTCTATTGTCATTTGACATGTGTGTAGATGGCAACTAGAGGAAGGGGACGTCAAATTGGATGGAACAATAACCAACCACCACCGACTTTTGACTAACAAGCCTTAGTGGAGGCTATTGGTACAACGGCTGCTACCATAGCACAGGCTAGTGCTATGGCTGCCACCATTGCACAGACTGGTACAAGTGGAGGATAAGGAGGCTCAAGTAACCTCTAGAAGTTCAAGGCACATCAACCTCTGATCTTCAGGGGAGGGGCGGATCCTATGGTGGCTGACCATTGGTTGCGACAAGTCGAGAAGGTATTGAGGGCTATGGAGATCACCTCCGACGCCACGAAGATAACCCTAGCAACATTCCAGCTAGAGGGGGAATCCTAATTGTGGTGGGATTGAGTGAAGGACTCCAAGAACTTGGAGGCTATGACTTGGGTAGAGTTCAAAGAGCTCTTAATGGGAAAGTACTTCCCGGCGGCCGCAAGACATGCAAAGGCCCGAGAGTTCTTGGATTTGAGGCAAGGAACGATATCGGTGATGGAATACATGGCTAAGTTCATGGAATTAACACGTTTCATCAATGATTATGTGGCCACAAACATGGCCAAGATAAGGAAGTTCGAGGATGGTTTGAAGTTGTCTATCCGTGGCAAAATTGTGGGTCTTCTTCTGTAAGACTTGGACTCGATGGTCACCATAGCTATGGCTATTGAGAGGGAGGTAGAAGATGCACAGAACATTTGGGAAGCGGGTGTTAAAGACAAGAAGAAGGAGGGTCAATCCTCTTCTTCTAGCTCGGGGAAGAAGTAGAGGACTTCTACTCCTCAAGGATTCCAAGGACATGGTCGTGTCACCAAGGCCAAGGCCAGGGTCAATCCTCCCAAGGCGGGAGACACTTCAGGGCTCCCAGCCAGATAGGCTCAAAGGCATATTTTCATTGCCACCAGCTGGGTCACATGAAACGGTATTGCCCTCAGAGGCAAGGATCCCAAGGTTACGGGTCATCTCAGTCCTAGACTTCGGTGGAGCAACCACAGATGCATTATACCCCTAACTACCCCACTATGGGCCAAGAAAGCCAGTACCAGTTTCAAGGAGCTACACAGGCCCCTACTATTTCTCATGTAAGAACTCCGTAATTAGGCCAAATGGGCCAGGGTATGGGTCGGGGTTGAGGTCGAGGTCGAGGCCAGGGCTCACAAGCCAAGACTTCAGGAACCAAGGACGTATCTACGCCATGGTGCCACAGCCTGAGCCGGTAGATCCATCGGTAATACATGGTACATTCCTACTCTCTCGCTTATGGGCTTGAGTGTTATTTGATTCTAGTGCATCGTATTCTTTTGTTGTTGCATCATGTGTTAAAGACTTGGGCTTAGAGGTTGAGATCTTGGAAAAGCCACTAGATGTGAGTTCTCCCCTAAGAGCCAAGATGAGACTCGATTAGATATGTCGGGACTGTGAGTTAGAGATCTCTGGGATTCTACTCACCGTGGACCTTAGGGTTATGAACATGTCGGAGTTTGAGGTGATCCTTGGCATGGATTGGATGGCAGCACATCGGGTTGTCATTGATTATGATAGGAAGAGGGTCAATGCTTACACACCTGATGGTATCTATTTTAAGTTCCAGGGAGAAAAACATGATGTTTTACCCTAAGCCATGCATGACTCTAGATGGCATGGACAATTGATGGGTTGGCTTGCAAGCCTTACCCTGGAGGACGAGGCGAGACAGGAGTTGGGTCTACCTCAGGTTGTATATGAGTATGAGGATGTTTTTTCGGATGAACTACCGAGATTACCTCCACATAGGGAAGTAGACTTTATCATTGAGTTGCATTCTGATACATCGCCCATTTCTATGACTCCACATAGGATGGCGACAGCTGAGTTGCAAGAACTCAAGGTCTAGTTGCAAGAATTATTGGACAAAGGCTTCATTAGACCGAGCATTTCACCTTGGGGCGCTCCGGTGTTGTTTTCCAAGAAGGAAAAAACCCTTCAACTATTCATAGACTATCGGCAGTTGAATAGGGTTACTATCAAGAATAGATACCCTTTGTCGAGAATTGACGACTTGTTCGATCAACTGAGAGAAGCGCGAGTCTACTCCAAGATAGATCTCCGCACTAGTTACCATCAGTTAAGGGTTAGGGAGGTGGATATCCCTAAAACAGAGTTTAGGACGCTATATGGGCATTTCGAGTTCACAGTGATGTCATTCGGATTGACGAATACTCTAGCTACATTTATGGATCTCATGCATAGGGTGTTTCAGTCTTACCTAGATCAGTTTGTTGTAGTCTTTGTTAACAACATCTTGATCTACTCCAAGTCTAAGGAGGACCATAAGGGTCACTTAAGGGTTGTTCTCCAGACCTTGAGAGATTATCATCAATATGCCAAGTTTAGTAAATGTGAATTTTAGCTTACTGAGGTAAAATTTTTGGGACACGTCGTGTCGGTTTCGGGTGTGTCCATAGACCCAGAGAAGGTGGAGGCAGTCATGAATTGGGGGAGACCAAATTCAGTCTTTGAGATACGCAATTTCTTGGGATTGGCAAGGTACTATAGGAAGTTCATTAAGGATTTCTCCCGACTAGCTGTGCCTATGACCAAGTTGACCCGAAAAGAGGTCAAATTTGAGTGGAATGATTCTTGCGAGAAGGCATTCCAGGAGTTGAAGAGGAGGCTTACATCAGCTCCTATTCTGATAGTTCAAAAAAGGGGACAGAGGTACATGGTGTATTGTGATGCCTTGAAAGACGGACTCGATTGTGTATTGATGTAGTCCAGGAGGGTGATGACTTATGGTTCTCGACAGTTAAAGAACTATGAGTAGAATTACCCCACACATGACATGGAGTTGGCGGTCATTGTCTTTGCCTTGAAGGCTTGGCACCACAATTTATACAGGGAGCAGTTTGAGGTGTTCTCGGACCATAAAAGTTTGAAGTACATCTTTACACAACGGGACCTCAATATGAGGCAACGCATGTGGATGGAGTTTCTGGAGGACTACGACTTCACTTTGCATTACTATCCCAATAAGGCAAATGTGGTGGCTAACGCACTCAGCCAGAAGTCACGGGAGATCTTGGCTAGTGTGGCTTCTTGGGAGTGGCAGATGCTCGAGATTGTGGGACAATTTGGGCTAAATTATGGAGATCAGACTCAGGGTACTTTGGGAAGTTTGGTGGCTACACCTTCCCTACTAAGCAGAGTGATTGAGTCCCAAGGACAAGATACAGAGTTATCATCCATCAAGGACCAAGTACGCTTAGGTACAAGTGACGAGGGCTGGGTCATTCACTCGGATGGTAGTCTTTGGTTCATGCTTGACAAATTTTCTTGTTGTTTCCTAACCTATAAACATCACCTTTTAGCATGTATAGTATATGAATAAAGGGGAGTGTCACTCTCCTAGGGATGATGTCAAAAGAAAGGACAATGGAATGGTGGATGAATGAGCTTTCAAATGTGAGTATGTGTGAACAAAAGTGCTCCCCAAGCGCAAGGACACTTTCGCGGATCGTGTTTTACTTGGTGGTATTGCAAGGTCGTTTTCACGGGGAAGGAAGTAAACCAAGGGGAGGTGATTTTGGGAGAAAGAAAGTGTAAAATCTTTGATTGTTGGAAGTTGTTTGGTGAAGTTGTTTTGATGCTAGTAAAATGAGAAACAAATGTTGGCAAATCCAAGAGGTCACTCCAATAGGAATACCGTCTCAACTCGAAACCCTCCTCCAATAGAGCATGAATGAACGATTGATTCGTGGGAAGCTAGGGGTAAGATTGGTGAGTATCTAAGCATAAACCGTGACTAGGCCTACGGAATATCAAAGACTCACCAAGTTATCCACCCTCAACCCAGTCAAACCGAACCATTGAACTCTGAAAGAGGGGAGGAGAATGAGTTGAAATGGTATACCCAAGTGGAGGTTCCTCTTGGTTTTGCCAACTAAGAGATTTAGCTATTCATGCTTAAAATAAAGACAACAATATGATGAGAAGACATTATGAAAAAATAAAGAGTAAAGCTAAGCATAAACGAATTGCATAAATTTAACTTTCGGATAACCACCTCTTACTAAAGATTGGATGAGAAACTACTCACTCTTCATGGCTTTGTTAAAACTAGAAAAGTGAGTGATGCTCATCCCTCCAAGTAGAGGAGTTACAAGGTAACACATTTTACACAAGGAGCCGATCTTCGACAAAGAATGAGTGAATCACGTTCCACCCTTCACGGCTTTGGTAAAGCTCTAGAAAAGTGGAAGAGTTTCACTCCTCTAAGGGAAGAAGGAAGCTCAAGCAATGGAAGTAAAAGAGCAATAACACAATAAAAGAAAGCAATACTTAAAGTAAAAGAAAGCAATAAATTAAAAGGAAGCAAGAATACAATAACAGAAAGCAATACTTAAAGAAAGTTATAAGCAATAAGGAAATCAATAATACTTTTGGAGGGTTTTCCACTCCCAAAAGATGAATGCTTTACAAGTCCTAAGGGGTGGTATTTATAGGCAACAAGGGAGGGTGAAAGTCTTGTTAGGTGGCCTTGAATCTTGTTAGGTGGACTTGAAGAGTCTTGTTAGGTGGCTTTGAATCTTGTTAGGTGGACTTGAAAATCTTGTTAGGCACTTGAAAATCTTGTTAAGTGGACTTAAAAATCTTGTTAGGTGGCCTTGAATTCTTTGATCCTCCTTTGTTTTGAGCTTTGATAATTGGCACCCCAGTAGTTTGTAGCTTTAATGCAATTGGCTCCCCAGTAGTTTGTAGCTTTGACGCACAAAATCCTGAAAAGAACAACAATTAATGCATTATCCTTTATTCACACACTAATTCTAATTTGATTTATTTTGACTAGTTTAACTTTATTCAACTAACACAATTTACCTATTAAATTATGCCTTAATTAGGGTTAATCACACCCCCCAACCTAAATATTACTAGTCCCTAGTAATAAACAACATAACAAAATAAAATCACTTTCGTAGATAACACGATTGCATTTAGCATATGCAATAAGCCGTTAAACCCCTAGGTGATCCCTAGTGGACGAGTTTTGTCTCGTGAAGGTTTCCAGTGAAGCTACCTACAAACTCCAATTAAAAGATGTGTATATGTAAGATTTCTTGTCAAAATGAGTTAGCAACAGAATCATTGAGGCACACATCTCTTAATTTTGAATTGTTTCCCGAACACTTCTCTGTCATTGGTACGTACTCTATACAAAAATAAACACTTGTTACATTGGTATTTGGAATTCCTTGTGTAGTAGGAATGATCATTCTAGTAGCAAGAATTGTTATATAACAAACATTCTACTTTATCACCTTCCATGGATAGCTTTGATTTCTCAAATCTCTCTTAGAATGCTCTCAGCAAAAAATTCACTCCGATTATAGTGACTTGTCTCTCAAAGGGCATGTGATCAGAGGATGGTCAATCGAAGAATCACATGCACAGTTAGAAAGGGAGTGAAAGTCTTAAGAAAGTAGGCTAATCATGTTCTTGGCATAATCTCATGGAAGAATATCAATGCAATTAAAGAAATACTATTTAACATACCCCAGTTTTCGGTCGACAGCACACATGCATTAGACTTGAGATCAATTAGGACTTTCTATAGGTTGTAATGTGGCCAGAGGTTAGTGGCTAATGAAATGACGTCAATGGTATTCAAAAGCTATCCCCTTTTTTAATGTAGCACACCTCTTTCTTGCTTTTCAGTCTTTTGCCTAGAAATGGTATTTCTTTCTTTCATTTTTTTTTTTGATTCTTCGTTGAACAGTAGCCACCATCTTCTTTTCTGTTTTTTCTTGCCTTTCTATGTCATACCGATTTATAAGAGGGTGCAAGAAAAAATTGGATAGCAAGGTATGTTAAGTGTATTTTTTTTTTTTTTTTTGTGTGGCTCGGTTATCATATGGGTTTTTCGAGAAAAAAAAAAAGCATCATTCATTGAAGGCTCAAACATGGCTAACTAGGGATATAATTTTGTAGAAGCAATGGCTAAGGTTCAAAATCAACTCAAAGATGGCCTAAAATCCTTTCTCAAGTATGTGCCTATGTATGTGTCGC
Organism: Ilex paraguariensis; assembly: GCA_963454935.2. Classification (NCBI taxonomy): domain Eukaryota; kingdom Viridiplantae; phylum Streptophyta; class Magnoliopsida; order Aquifoliales; family Aquifoliaceae; genus Ilex; species Ilex paraguariensis. The sequence goes on from CAUOFW020005070.1 coordinate 100,425, forward strand.
ATGCAAAGGTTCCCTGTGGGATATGTCAATAGATTACTTTAGTTGCATTTAATCAAAGCAAATTTAATGAGATTATTCAACAATTGAAAGTGAAAGAGCTTACTTGAGTAAATGTTGAATGTCCCTCAGAAAGCATCGTAAGGCTCAAAACTTACCATGGTATTCTTCGTTATCTCCACTGGTTAT
>CAUOFW020005070.1:108961-171406 GCA_963454935.2 Ilex paraguariensis
TCATAAAAGAAACTCACCAATTGCCATGGTTCAAAGCCATGATGTGGAAGGGATTGTAGCAATTCATTGTACCGCTCCCAACATTGATAGAATTGCTCATTGGACTTTTTCGAAAAATTTTGAATTTGCTTTTTGAAGGCAGTGGTTTTATGCACCGGAAAGAATTTGTTCAAAAACTCAGAAATCATTTGGCTCCACGATGTGATGGTTCGAGGCCTTAAGGAAATAAGCCACGTTTTTGCCTTGTCTTTTAGGAAAAAGGGAAACAATTTCATTCTAGCTATCTCTTCCATCCCATGATTGGGGAGGAAGGTTGCAACCATTTCCTCAAAATCCCTTATGTGTGAATAGGGGTTCTGAGTTTCAAATCCATTGAACATGGGAATTAGTTGCAACATCCCTGGCTTAACTATGAAAAGATGAGTTTGGACCGGAAGGAGGATGCATGATGGTGTGCTGCTTCGTGTTGGTTGTAGGAAATCTCTCATTGACCTCACCAGGGGATCCATTTGAAAATTATTCCCCTCATTCACGGGAGGGGGAAAATTCATTCTCGGATTGGGTATTTGGGGTTCTTGTGGTCCCCCACCCCTTTGGACATTTGGATTTGCACCCCTTTGGACATTTGGATTTGCACCTATATTGTCAAAATTGTCACCCGCATCCTCGGGTTGTTCTTGGTCAATATTCATGGTAGGGGCCAAATTTTGTCTAACAAGTCAGTTTCGGTCGTTCTGCCTCCACATAAAATAAAATATATACAAACAAAGTTATACACAAACAAAATTATATACATGGAACAACGTACCTCAGCCTATGATGAAGATCATGGGACTTACCTCCGTCGTCCAAAAATCACCTTCTTGGTTTAACACTTGCCTTCCCCGGCAACGGCGCCAAAAAATGCTAGACAAATTTCCTTGTTGTTTCCTAACCTATAAACATCACCTTTTAGCATGTATAGTATATGAATAAAGGGGAGTGTCACTCTCCTAGGGATGNATGGGACTTACCTCCGTCGTCCAAAAATCACCTTCTTGGTTTGACACTTGCCTTCCCCGGCAACGGCGCCAAAAATGCTTGACAAATTTCGTTGTTATTTTCTAACCTATAAACATCACCTTTTAGCATTTATAGTATATGAATAAAGGAGAGTGTCACTCTCCTAGGGATGATGTCAAAATAAAGGGCAACGGAATGGTGGATGAATGAGATTTCAAATGTGAGTATGTGTGAACAAAAGTGCTCCCCAAGCGCAAGGAGACTTTCACGGATCGTGTTTTACTTGGTGGTATTCCAAGGTCGTTTCCACGGGGAAGGAAGTAAACCGAGGGGAAGGTGATTTTGGGAGAAAGAAAGTGTAAAATCTNTGTGGTATTCCAAGGTCGTTTTCACGAGGAAGGAAGTAAACCGAGGGGAGGTGATTTTGGGAGAAAGAAAGTGTAAAATCTTTGATTGTTGGAAGTTGTTTGGTGAAGTTGTTTTGATGCTAGTAAAATGAGAAACAAATGTTGGCAAATCCAAGAGGTCACTCCAATAGGAATACCGTCTCAACTCGAAACTCTCCTCCAATAGAGCATGAATGAACGATTAATTCGTAAAAAGCTAGGGGTAAGATTGGTGAGTATCTAAGCATAAACCGTGACTAGGCCTACGGAATATCAAAGACTCACCAAGTTATCCACCCTCAACCCAGTCAAACTGAACCATTGAACTCTGAAAGAGGGGAGGAGAATGAGTTGAAATGGTATACCCAAGTGGAGGTTCCTCTTGGTTTTGCCAACTAAGAGATTTAGCTATTCATGCTTAAAATAAAGACAACAATATGATGAGAAGACATTATGAAAAAATAAAGACTAAAGCTAAGCATAAACGAATTGCATAAATTTAACTTCCGGATAACCACCTCTTACTAAAGATTGGATGAGAAACTACTCACTCTTCATGGCTTTGTTAAAACTAGAAAAGTGAGTGATGCTCATCCCTCCAAGTAGAGGAGTTACAAGGTAACACATTTTACACAAGGAGCCGATCTTCGACAAAGAATGAGTGAATCACGTTCCACCCTTCACGGCTTTGGTAAAGCTCTAGAAAAGTGGAAGAGTTTCACTCCTCTAAGGGAAGAAGGAAGCTCAAGCAATGGAAGTAAAAGAAAGCAATAACACAATAAAAGAAAGCAATACTTAAAGTAAAAGAAAGCAATAAATTAAAAGGAAGCAAGAATACAATAAAAGAAAGCAATACTTAAAGAAAGCTATAAGCAATAAGGAAAGCAATAATACTTTTGGAGGGTTTTCCACTCCCAAAAGATGAATGCTTTATAAGTCCTAAGGGGTGGTATTTATAGGCAACAAGGGAGGGTGAAAGTCTTGTTAGGTGGTCTTTAATCTTGTTAGGTGGACTTGAAGAGTCTTGTTAGGTGGACTTGAAAATCTTGTTAGGTGAATTTGAATCTTGTTAGGTGGACTTGAAAATCTTGTTAGGTGGCCTTGAATTCTTTGATCCTCCTTTGTTTTGAGCTTTGATAATTGGCACCCCAGTAATTGGCTCCCCAGTAGTTTGTAGCTTGGACGCACAAAATCCTGAAAAGAACAACAATTAATGCATTATCCTTTATTCACACATTAATTCTAATTTGATTTATTTTGACTAGTTTAACTTTATTCAACTAACACAATTTACCTATTAAATTATGCCTTAATTAGGGTTAATCAGTTCAGGGGAAGGATTGTGGTTCCCCAGTCTATGAAATTGAGAGAGGAGATTCTCAGAGAGTTTCATTGCTCTCGTTTTGTTATGCATCCAGGTGGCACGAAGATGTACCATGATCTTCATTGCCAGTATTATTGGAGCGGGATGAAGAGAGATGTGGAGACTTTGTCAGACGATGTCTCACATGTCAGCAGGTTAAGGCTGAACATTAGAGCCCAGGATGGTTACTCCAGCCCTTGGAGGTAGCTAAGTGGAAATGGGAGCATGTCACGATGGATTTTGTGACCCACTTGCCACGGACATTGCAGGGACATGATGCAATGTGGGTGATAGTGGACCGGCTTACCAAGTCGGCACACTTTTTGGCTGTGCGGATGACCTTCACCTTTGGGAAATTTTACAGGTTGTACATACAGGAGATTACCCGATTACATGGGGTGCCCATGTCCATAGTATCGGATTGGGATCCCAGGTTTACAACTCACTTTTGGGAGAGTTTCCAGCAAGCCATGGGGACACAGTTGATGATGAGCACTGTTTTTCATCCCTAGACGGATGGTCATTCGGAGAGGACTATCTAAACGTTAGAGGACATGCTACGAGCATGCGTCCTAGACCTCAGGGGTAGCTGGAAAGATCACCTACCCTTGGTGGAGTTCGCCTACAACAATAATTATTAGGCAAGCATTCAGATGGCACCCTATGAGGCACTATATGGGAGGCCATGTCATTCTCTAGTTTGTTAGATAGAGGTGGGAAAGAGACCCTCTATGGGTCCGAATTCGGTTAGAGACACCTCAAAGAAGGTGGACCTTATACGGAAGCATCTTCTCACGGCTCAGAGCCAGCAGAAAAGCTATGCTGACAAACGACGGCGACCTCTAGTGTTTGAGGTGGGTGATCATTTTTTCTTGAAGGTGATGCCTAAAAGAGGAGTGGTCAAGTTTGGCAAGGGGGGAAAGCTATCATCAAGGTACATCTGGCCCTTTGAGGTACTTGATAGGATGGGTACAGTTGTTTATCGGTTGGCTTTACCGCCAAATCTATCGAGTGTTCACACGGTGTTCCATGTCTCTATGCTCTAGAAATACACCCCGAATTTGACTCATGTGGTGGATTGGGGATAGCTTGGGGTTGATGTTGATGGGACCTTTGAGGAGGGACCGATGCGCATCATGGATAACCGGGATCAAGTTTTGCAAGGCAATACCGTGAAGCTAGTGAAGGTGCTATGGCATCACCGAGGAGTGGAGGAGGCAACATAGGAGCATGAGGATACCATATGTACTAGTTATCCCTTCTTATTTGAGGATGGAGGTACATTATTATAGTCTTGCAGTATTACATGACGGTTGCATATGCATGTGTTTGAATGTGTATGTATGTGTGAATTTTGGAGACGAAATTCTTTTAAGAAAAGAAGAATGTAAAATTCGGGAAAAAAATTTGAACTTTTTCTGACAAAGGCCAAAATAATAATTTGCCACTATTATGCGAGATTAAAATGCATATTTCTAGAAAGCCCGGATGGATCAACGGACTTCACCGTTGGATTCGCATCGCAAAATTGAGTTATCACATCAAATTTTGTCGAATTCTGAGATAGACGAATTTTACATATTTTTCGAGACAATTGGGTGACGAATGAACTTTCAAAGGTCTCCAAAAATAGAAATTATAAAATTTTCTTATAATTAGATAAAATTTCAAATAAAATTAATTTGAACTAAAATCGAAATCTAATTAAGTCGTTTCGGGTTAAAAACGGACTCAAAAGTGATAAACGAGCGGGGCAATAGGGACCACGCAACTAAAAGTATAAATAGGGCTAAATATCTGAAAAATTAGATATTTTTCAATCCTTAGTCAGCTGAGTTCAGGCGTGTGAAGAGAAGAGAAGAGAGAGAAGAGAGAAAATAGAAATTTCTACCTTTCTCCTCAAATCCAAGAAGTTCTGCCGGTCGAAATCCTTCGGACCGAGAATTAAAGTTGGTCTACGCGACAAGGGCTATGCGTATGTACCAAGAATAAAGAATTTCACTGAAGTTTCAAGAAAGAAATTGTGGAAAAATCAAAGGTTTGGGGCTTGGGAGTTGTTCTTGAGTTTCTCCCTTTCTTTTACACTCCAAGAGGTAGGGGTTTGCGTACTTTGGTCCATTTCTTACCTATAGTGTTACATGAAATGTATGGGTTAAAGGGAATATGTATGTCACTCACTTATGCATATGAAAATGGGTGAAATGGGTATGAAAAAGGAGTATGTAAATGGGTTGGTAATTCCATGAAAAAGTGATTGTATGGGCATGCTATATGGTTAACATTATGCCTTGAGATTGAATGTGTTGGCATGAGTTTGCGAAATGCCATACTTGAGATATGTGTTGGGTATATAAATGTTGATATACGCTAGTTGATGTATTGACATGATAATGGATTTTGGTGATTTTATACATGTGATATAAATTGTCATGACACATGTTGAGATGTGTGGTTTAAATTTGGCTCATTGGCACTCATCACATTGAGCATAACATTAATTGAGCAATGATGCATTACATTGCATTTGCATGGGGAAAATGCATCCATGGTCATGAGTATGGGTGTGTGACTGCATGGTTGGATCAATCACCATACTTGGTGTTTGATGGGTGGGCTCGAGAAAGTAGGGTTGAATATCCTACTGAGTCGCACGGTTGCATACATGAAAAACTTGTGTCGGGTATAGCAAAAAGGGATAGATCCCCCCCCCCCAGGTGCAAGGCCCAGCTATTGGTTTATACACTTCCAATGGTGCAAGTCCAAAAAGGTGTATCGGCGTGTGGAGCCGGCGGTGCAACACCAAAAGTCCACTACCCAAATAAAGACACATGGTTTTAGTTGTACAAATGATTCATTTAATGGGAAACATCCAGAAATGAATTGGTTTTTATGAACACAAGAACTTTGTTTCAAGAAGATCATTGGATGTATTCCATCAATGACAATGGTTTTACACTTGCATTGCATAGTGTGGTGGGAACCGGTGAGGGCTCGGGTTGAGGTGCGTGAGTGAATCTCATTTCATTCATGGCATGGTATGGTAAATTCCAACATGAATCATGTATATTCTTGATTGGAATGATTATATGATTGTGAATGTTGTATATGAACATTGCATATACACTTGGGTTGGGGAGTAGCCTCTGTAGGAAATATTCTATTGGACGTTGGCTCACCCTATACGGGAAACATTTCAAGTGCGAAGTTCGTACCGGGAGAGGACTCTCATTCGGGGCCTCAATGGTGAGGAAAAGCCGACTTGTGGCTTTTGTGGCATATTTTGTGTAATCTTTGTTGGAACAATGTTTTAACATGTATAAATTATGCAAAAGCAAGTAATAGAACTTGTATAGATCATGTATAACGTAGAAAATGTCATTATAAATGTTTGGAATGAGTTTGGTAAAGTTTTGGAAGAATTGAAAATGAAAATCTGATGAAGCATGAAATTCTGGGCAAAACCTTTCGGAAGGTTAGTGTAAATTTTCTGTCCAATAGGTAAAACCTACCGAACGGTCCACAAAACCTTCCGGAAGGTTCATGCAATTTTTTATCCAGTGGGCAAACCTTCCGGAAGGTAAGTAAAACTTTCTGGTAGAAATTAGTTCAGTAGGTAAAACCTTCTGGTAGAAATTTTCCAATGAGCAAACCTTCTGGGAGGTCCATAACAAAACATTCCGGAAGGTTTTTCAAAAATCTGAAATTTCAAGAATGCATTACCATACTCTTATGCTATGTGTTCTTTGGTTCTAATGACACTAATGGACCTTAAATGAGATATATTGGGTTATATTGAACCTCGATGGGATTAAATGATAAAAAAAAATACGGATCCTCGTGTGAGTTATAATCCCGATTACAGGGATGTGATAGACGTGATGCCGACTTATGCGATAATCACGGGTATTTTTGCGGGTTGACGGGTGGTCAACAGGACCCCCAATTTTAGGGGGCATCACAAATTTTAGTTGGAGAAATACACAACCCACAAATCAAACACATGATCCACCACAGCCACAAAATCAACAACAATATCAACCCCCACATAAAAGAACTCTAGAAGATATTATGAATCAATTTATTCAAAGTCAAATGAGTTTTAATACTCAAACAACTCAGGCTTTCAATGATTTTAAAACTCAAACTTCTCAACGTATTGAAGATATTAAGAGTCATCTAGCTAAGTTGACTCAATCTCTAAGTATGTTAGAAGAGGGAAAATTCCCATTTCAACCTAAGCCTCCACAAAGTTAAGCTAATTTTGTATCGTCTGAATCTTCTCTAAGTCAAGTACAAGCAATTACAACACTAAGAAGTAGTAAGGTGATTGACAAAACTATTAATCCTAAAATTTCCAAGAAAATACGTAAGTCAATTCCTGTTAATGAACCACTTGAACCTGAACCTTCAGCCAAAGAGCAACCAGAAATACAAAATGAACAAGATCATCTATGTCCTATTCCTTTACCTTTTCCTCAAAGGGTCAAGAAACTTTCATCTGAAAAAGATCAATCTGAAATTTTTGAGCTATTTAAACAAGTTAAGATTAACATTCATTTGTTAGATGTCATTAAACGAGTTCCAATTTATGCTAAATTTTTAAAAGATCTTTCCACAATAAAAAGAAAAATAAATGTACCAAAGAAAGCATTTCTAACTGAATAAGTTAGTACTATACTACAACATAACACTCTTCTTAAGTACAAAGATCCAGGTAGTCCTACAGTCTCATGCATCATTGAAAATTTTTCGAATTGAACAAGCTTTGCTAGACCTTGGAGCCAGTTGTAATCTAATGTCAGATTCAATGTATACATCATTAGGATCAAGTGAGCTGAAACCTACTAATGTTACACTACAATTAGCAGACCGATCGATAAAAACTCCACAAGGGATTGTGGATGATGTTATTATCCAAGTTGATCAATTTTATTATCCAGCAGATTTTATTGTTTTCGATACGCAACCAATTTTTCATGCATCTACATACATACCTGTTATTTTGGATCGACTATTTCTAACTACATCAAATGCGTTGATAAATTGTAGAAATGAAATTATAAAACTCTCATTTGGAAACATGATCTTGGAATTAAATATTTTTAATAGTGCAAAACAACCTAAAGAAGAAGATGAAGTGCATGAAATAAATTATGTTGAGTCATTAACTCAAAGTTTGTTTGAAGAATTTTTTCTAGAAAAATGAATTATATACATTAGAATCGGTATCTAATGATATAGAAAATCCAAAATGTGAAAATTTGTTGTCTAAATCTATAGAGTCCAATATCAAAGTTTTTAAGCTATAATTAAAACCTCTTCCAACTAATTTGAAATATGTTTTTTTAGAAAAAAATGAAATTCATCTCGTGATCATATCATCGAAATTATCTGAAAGTCAAGAAAAAGAATGACAAAAGTATTGAAAAATCACCAAAGTGTCATTTGATGGACAATAATAGATATAAAGGTATAAGTCACTTCTATGTACTCATTGTATATATTTAGAAGAAAATGCTAAATCATCTCGTCAAATGCAAAGAAGATTAAATCCACATCTGAAAGAGGTAGTACGCAATAAAGTAGTTAAACTATTGGATGCTAATATTATTTATCCTATATCTGATAATAAATGAGTTAGTCTTACACAAGTAATCCCTAAGAAGTCTGGTGTTTACTGTAATAAAAAATCAAGAAAATAAATGAGTCCCATGCGTATAGTCAAAGGTTGGCGTGTGTTTATTGATTATCGAAAGCTAAATTATCTCACTAGAAAAGATCACTTTCCATTGTTTTTTCTAGATCAAGTACTAGAAAGAATAGCTGGTCAAGCATATTATTGTTTTCTAGATAGATATTCTAGTTATAATCAAATTGAAATTATAATAGATGATCAAGAAAAAAATTACATTTACATGTCCCTTGTACTTTTGCATATAAAAAGATGTCTTTTGGATTATGTAATGCTCCAGCTACCTTTCAGCGTTATATGATAATATGGTAGAACGTTATCTTCATTTATGTTTAGAAAATCTTGAAAAAGTACTTATTCGATGTGAAGAAACAAACCTTATTTTAAATTGAAAAAAATATAATTTCATGGTTACACAAGTTACTGTTTTAGGTCATATAGTATCTGAAAAAGGGATTGAAGTTGATAAATCTAAAATTGATTTGATAGCTAATCTTTCTTCATCGAAAACTATAAAAGATGTTTGCTCTTTTCTAGGTAATGTAGGATTTTATAGAAGATTTATTATAAATTTTAGTTCAATAACTAGACCTATATGTAATCTTTTATGTCAGGATACATTATTTAAATACAATGATGCATGTCAAATAGCATTTGATAAATTAAAAAGCATGCTTATTTATGCACCTATTAAGCAACCTCCTGATTGATTTTTACCTTTTAAATTAATGTGTGATGCAGGTGATAATTGTAAAACCAGGGTAAATTTAAATTTTTTTAGACAATGGGCAAAATGATAATTTGTCACTATAATGCAGGTTTAAAATCAGTATTTTTCTAGATTTTGGATGATGCAATGTACCTCACCGTTAGAATCATATCACAAAATTGAGTTGTTATGTTAATTTTCATCGAATTCTAAGATAGCTGAATTTTGCACATTTTACAAGACAATTAGGTGACGAATGACCTCACAAAGGTCCTCAAAAATAAAATTTATAAAAATTTCTTATAAATAGATAAAATTTTAAATAAAATTAATTTGAACTGAAATTGGGAATTAATTAAGTCGTTTTGGGTTAAAAACGGACCCAGAAGTAATAAACGTGCGGAGCAATGTGGACCTCGCAATAAAAAAATATAAATAGCGGCTAAATATCTGAAAAATCATATATTCTCACTCACTTGTCTAGCTAAATCAGACGTTGAAGAGAGGAAAGAGAGAGAAGAGAGAAAACCTAGAAATTCTACCTTTCTTCTTGCGATCCAAGGAGTTCCGTCGGTCGAAATTCATTGAACCAAGAATTAAAGTTGATCTACGCGACAAAGGCTACACGTATGTACCAAGAATGAAGGATTTCACCAAAGATCCAAGGAGAAGATTTTGTGAAATCAAGAGTTTTAGGGCTTAGAAGTGTTCTTGAGGTTCCCCACACTTCATCTCACATTCCAAGAGGTAGGGTTTCCTCCTACTTTGGCCTATTTCTATCCTATGATGTTCATATGGAAGGGGTGGGTATGTAGAATATGTAAACCACTTGTTTATTCTTATGAAAATGAGGGAAAGGGGTATAGAAATGGCTTAGGCCAACTTCTAGCTTGGATTTGATATGTGGGAGTCATTTGTGTAATCCCTTGAAATTGGTTTATGTGGGCATGTTACATGTTTATATTATGCCTTGTAATTAAGTGTGATTGGCATGAGATTGTGTAATGTCACACTTGAGATACGTGTTGGATATAAATGTTGATATATGTTAGTTGATGTATCGACATGATAATGAATTTTGGTGATTATATGCATGTAATATAAATTGTCATGGAACATGTGGACATGTGGTTAAATTGCTCATTAGCATTCCTTGCGTATTGGGCATGACATCGACATTGCAATGGTGCATCACATTGCATATTGCATGGGAAAAATACATACATGGCCATGAGTATGGGTGTGTGTGTGTGCGTGGTTGGATCAATCATCATACTTGGTGATTGGTGATGGGCTCGAAAAAAGTTGGATTGAAAATCTGACTGAGTCGCATGGTTGCATGAAAGAAAAACTTGTGTCGGGTATAGCAAGAAGAGTTAGACACTTCCTCGGGTGAAAGGCCCGGCTATTTGGTTCATACACTCCTTGAGGTGAAATTCCAGAAAAGTGTAATGGCGTACGGAGCTAGCGGTGTGATTCTAAAATTCGATACCCAACAAAGACACATGGTTTTGTTATATAAATGATTCATGTGATGGGAAACATCCAGAAATAAATTGGTTTTATGAAAATATGATTTTATTTCAAAATGGTCTTTGGATGTATTTCATCAAGAACAAATGGTTTACACACATGCATGACATTGTGTTGTGGGAACCGAAGTAGGCTTGGGTGAAAATGCATGAGTGAGTCTCACCTTATATCATGACATGACATGGTAGAAATTTCATCATGAATAGCATGTTCTTGTATGAAATGGATTTATAATTATAATTGTTGAATTTAAACATTGCATATGCATTTAGGTGGAAAGTAGTCTTTGTAGCAAATATTCTATTGGCCGTTGGCTCACCCTATACGGGAACACATTTCAGGTGCGGGGTTTATACCAGCGGAAGACTCTCATTCGGGGCCTCAAAGATGAAGAAAAGCCAACTTGTGGCTTTTGTAATACATTTTGTATAAACCTTGTAAAATTACAACGTTGAGTATGAAATCATGTGAGTGGATTGTAATAGAACTTGTAGATATCAAGTTTTATGTGATAAACATCATTAGACCTGTTTTGGATGGTGTTAGGATGATTTGAAATGGAAAAACTGTGGAAATAAGCTAAACTGGGAAGAGAGTACCGGTATAGTCTGGTCTAGCAAGCAGACAGTACCGGTACTTTTTTCAAAACTTTGAAAAAAATTTGGAAGGCAGACAGTACTGGTACAGTCCAGACGGTACCGGTACTGCCAGAACCAGTGAGCAAACAGTACTGGTACTCTCTCCAAAATTTTGAAATTTTAAAACTAAAGTGTTGTGCTCTCCGTCTTTGATTCCTTTGGTTCCAAAGATGTAATTGGACAATAAAGAGGCATGAATTGTGGTATTTTAAGCCACGGTTAAAATTAAATGATTAAAAAAACACGGGTAATAAGTGTGAGTTAAAATTACGGGTAATAGAATAATACTAGCGTGATGTCAGATCAAGCGGCACTCATGGGCATTTTCGCAGGTTGACGGGTCATCAACGGGACCCCCAGTTGAAGGGGTGTCACTGCTTAGTATCAGAGCATAAGTAAACGAATTACTTAGGGCTTAATGGGCATTGGGTTTAGACCATTGCATTCATTGTGCATTTCATGCTATGTGCTACATGTTAGGTGAATTATAAACATGATAGAAATGTATATGGAAAGGGAAACACTAGGGTTAGAAAACATAACCTTGGGTTTCGGAAAAAAAAAAAAGGGGTATGAACAATATAGTTCAATGTATAAATGTCTACTAGTAGGTGGCACACGCACTACTAGTGAGACAAAGAGGAAATTTTTTTTAAGTTTTAAACTTGATCCCAATCTTGGGATACTATGTGAGTGTTCGATTGCTATTTAACTTGTGTGTAGATGGCAAATCGAGGAAGAGGACGCCGAGGCGGTGGGTGGAACAACCAACCACCATCGGCCTTTGACCAACAAGCCTTTGTGGAGGCTATTGGTGCGACAGCGGCTACCATTGCACAGGCTAGTGCAAGTGGGAGTTAAGGAGGCTCAAGTCACCTTCAAAAGTTCAAGGCACATCAGCCTCCGATCTTCATGGGAAGTGCGGATCCGATGGTGGCTGACCATTGGTTCTAACTAGTGGATAAGGTCTTAAGGGCTATGGAGATCACCTTCAATGCCACAAAGATAACACTAGCTACCTTTTAGCTAGAGGGAGAATCCCAAGCATGGTGGGATTGGGTCAAGACCTCGAAGAACATAGAGGTAATGACATGGGCAGGGTTCAGGGAGCTCTTTATGGGCAAGTATTTCCCAGTGGCTGCTAGACATGCAGAGGCCTGGGAATTCTTAGACTTGAGGTAAGGAACGATGACGGTGATGGAGTACGTGACTAAGTTTACTGAGTTAGCCCGTTTTTCCGATGACTATATGGCCACAGATATGACCAAAGTGAAGAAGTTTGAGGATGGCTTTAAGTTGTTCATCTAGGGTAAAATTGTGGGTCTTCTTCTGCAAGACTTAGACTAGATGGTCGCGACAGCCATGGCCATTAAGAGGGAGGTGGATGACGCAAGAAGCATCCGGAAGTCGGGTGCAAATGACAAGAAGAATGAGGGCTAATCCTCTTCTTCTAGCTCAGGAAAGAGACAAAGAACTTCTACTTCTTAGGGACAGGGTCGTGGTTATCAAGGCCAAGGCCAAGATCAGTCCTCCTAAGATGGGAGAAATCAGAGGCCTTCTTACCAGGCAGACCAAAGGATTTGTTACCATTGTCATCAGCCAGGTTATATGAAGCGGGATTGCCCCTAAAGGCAGGGATCCCAGAGTTATGGGTCATCTCAGTTCCAGACTTCGGTGGGGTAGCCACAAACACATTATACTCCTCATTACCCTACCATGGGCCAGGGGAGCCAGTATCAGTTCCAGGGTGCTACACAGGCCCCTATTACTCCACGGGCGGGGACTCTGCAAGCAAGCTAGATGGGTCAGGATATGGGTCAAGGCCGAGGACAGGGCTCACAAACCAGTACTTCAGGGACCCAAGGGCATGTCTACTTCATTATGCCACAAACTGAGCCGACAGATCAGTTGGTAATACAAGGTACATTTCTACTCTCTCGCTTATGAGCTAGAGCGTTATTTGATTCTGGTGCATCGCATTCATTTATCACTGCATCATGTGTGAAAGACATGGGCTTAGAGGTTGAGAGCTTGAAAAAATCATTACATGTAAGTTCTCCCCTAGGAGCAAGGGTGAGAGTTGATCAGATATGTCGGGGTGGTGAGTTAGAGATCTTGGGGATTCTACTCACCATAGACCTTAGGGTCATGGACATGTCGGGGTTCGATGTCATCCTCGGGATAGATTGGTTGGCGGCTCATCGGGTCGTCATTGATTGTGATCGGAAGAGGGTTACTACTTATATGCCTGATAGTGTTTGTTTCAAGTTTTAGGGGAAAAGTCTGATGTTTTACCCCAAGCCGTGTATGATTTTCATTAGTACAGACAGTTGATGGGTTGGCTTACAAGCCTTACCATGGAAGACAAAGCTAGACAGAAGTTGGGTCTACCTCAGGTTATATGCGAATATGAGGATATTTTTTCCAATGAACTACCGGGATTAACTCCATATAGGGAAGTTGACTTCACCATTGAGTTGCATCCTGGCACATCGCCCATTTCTATGAGTCCACATAAGATAGCGCCAGCTGAGCTGCAAGAACTCAAGGTCCAATTGCAAGAATTGTTGGATAGGGGATTTATTAGACCGAGCACTTCACCCTAGGATAGGGCGCTCCAGTATTGTTTGCCAAGAAGAAAGATAAGACTCTTTAGTTATGTATCGACTATCGACAGTTGAACTGGGTTACTATCAAGAATCGGTACACTTTACCGAGGATAGATGACTTGTTTGATCAACTAAGAGGGGCACGGATCTACTCTAAGATAAATCTTCGTACCGGTTACCATCAGTTGAGGGTTAGGAAGGAGGATATTCCTAAGACGACGTTCAGAACACGGTACGGGCATTTCGAGTTCACAGTGATGCCATTCGGATTGACGAATGCCCCGATAACATTCATGGATCTCATGCATAGGGTGTTCCAACCCTACCTGGATCAGTTTGTTGTAGTCTTTGTTAACGACATATTGATCTACTCCAAGTCGAAGGAGGAGCATGAGGGTCATCTAAGAGTTGTTCTCCAGACGTTGAGAGATCACCAGTTGTGTGTCAAGTTCAGCAAGTGTGAATTTTAGCTTATGGAAGGAAAGTTTTTGGGACACGTGGTGTCAGCTTCGGGTGTATCTGTGAACCCAGAGAAGGTTGAGGTAGTTATGAACTGGGAGAGGCCGAAGTTAGTCTTCGAGATACGCAGTTTCTTGGAATTGGCAGGGTATTATCAGAGGTTCATCGAGGACTTCTCCCGATTAGCTGCACCTATGATGAGATTGACCCAGAAAAAGGTCAAGTTTGAATGGAATGATTCGTGTGAAAAAGCATTCCAGGAATTAAAAAGGAGGCTTACCTCAGCTCCTATTCTGATAGTTTCGAAAAGGGGAGAGAGGTACACGGTGTTTTGTGATGCCTCGAAGGACGAACTTGGGTGTGTTTTGATGCAGTCCGGGAGCGTAGTAGCTTATAGTTCTCAGCAATTAAAGAATCACGAGCAGAATTACCCCACACATGAGGAAATACAGGTGGATGGAATATTTAGAGAACTGTGACTTCACTTTGCATTATCATCCCGGTAAAGCAAATGTGGTGGCTGATGCACTTAGTCGGAAGTCACGGAAAGTCTTGGCTAGTGTGGCTTCCTAGGAGTGGTAGATGCTCGACACTGTGGGACAGTTCGGGCTACGATACATGGTTCAGGTTCAGGGTATTTTAGGGAGATTGGTGACTACACCTTCCCTACTGAGCAGAGTGATTGAGTCCTAGGAGCAAGATACAGAATTATCATTGGTTAGGGACCGAGTACAGGCAGGTATAGGTGACGAGGGCTGGACCATTCACTCGGATGGTAGTATTCGATTTAGGGGAAGGATTGTGGTTCCCTAGTCTGCGAAGCTAAGGGAGGAGATTCTCATATATTTTCACTACTCCCATTTTGTTGTACATCCAGGAGGCACAAAGATGTACCATGATCTTCGTCGCCAGTATTATTGGAGCGGGATTAAGAGAGACGTTAGAGACTTTATCAGATGATATCTCACGTGTCAGCAGGTTAAGACTAAGCACTAGAGACTAGCGGGATTACTCCAGCCCTTAGAGGTAGCTAAGTGGAAGTGGGAGCATATCACGATGGATTTTGTGACTCACTTGCTATAGACATCGCAGGGACATGACGCGGTGTGGGTGATAGTGGACCAGCTTACAAAGTCGGCACACTTCTTGGCTGTACGGATGACCTTCACATTGGAGAAATTCTACAAGTTGTATATACGGGAGATTGTCCGGTTGCATGGGGTACCCGTATCTATAGTATCAGATTGGGATCCCAGGTTTACGACTCATTTTTGAGAGAATTTTCAGTGAGCTATGGGGACATAGTTGATGATGAGCACTGCTTTTCATCCCCAGAATGACGGTCAGTCTGAGAAGACCATTCAGACGGTAGAGGACATGCTACAGGTATGCGTCCTAGGTCTCAAGGATAGCTGGGAAGATCATCTACCTTTAGTAGAATTTGCCTACAACAATAGTTTTCAAGTGAGTATTCAAATGGCACCCAATGAGGCACTATATGGAAGGTCATGCCGTTCTCCAGTTTGTTGGACAGAGGTGGGAGAGAGACCCTCTACGGGTCCGGATTTGGTCAGAGACACCTCGAAGAAAGTGGACTTGATACGGAAGCATTTTCTCATGGCTCAGAGCCAACAGAAGAGCTACGCCGACAAATGGCGGTGACCTCTAGAATTTGAAGTGGGTGATCATGTCTTATTGAAGGTGATGCCTAAGAGAGGAGTAGTCCGGTTTGGTAAGTGGGGAAAGCTATCGCCGAGGTATATCGGGCCCTTTGAGGTACGCGAGAGGGTAGGTATAGTGGCTTACCGGTTGGCGTTACCACCAAATCTGTCAGGTGTTCATGTGGTATTACATGTCTCTATGCTCCAGAAATATACTCCAAATCCGAAACATGTGGTGGATTAGGGCGAGCTTGTTGTTGATACTGATGGGACCTTCGAGGAGGGACTGGTGCGCATCATGGATAGCCGGGATCAGGTTTTGCGAGGTAAGACTGTGAGGCTAGTGAAGGTGTTATAGCAGCACCGAGGAGTGGAGGAGGCGACATGGGAGCGCAAGGATACTATCCGTGCCAATTATCCTTTCTTATTTAAGGATGGAGGTACACTTTTATAGTCTTGTAGTATTGCATGACTGTAGCATATGCATGTGTTTGAATGTATATGTGTGCATGAATTTCAAGGACGAAATTTTTTTAAGGGGAGAAGAATGTAAAACCCTGGTAAATTTGAACTTTTTCGGATAAAGGACAAAATGGTATTTTGTCACAATAATGCGGGTTTAAAATCAGTATTTTTTTAGAGTTCGAATGATGCAACGGACCTCACTGTTGGAATCGTATCGTGAAATCAAATTGTCATGTCAATTTTCGTCGAATTCTAATATAGTTAAATTTTACACGTTTTACGAGACAATTAGGTGACGAATGATCTCACAAAGGTCCCCAAAAATAAAATTTATAAAATTTCCTTATAATTAGATAAAATTTCAAAAAAAATTAATTTGAACTAAAATCGAGAATTAATTAAGTCATTTTGGGTTAAAAACGAACCCAGAAGTAATAAACGTGCAAGGCAATGCGGACCAAGCAATCAAAAAGTATAAATAGTGTAACGCCCCAAAACCTATCCTGGACGACATTACAAACTAAGAACTATTCACATCATGAGAGCAACTAAATAATTCATCCATAAAAAAATTTCATTCATCAAATATATCATTTACAATCTCATTCCCAAAAGAATACGCCAAAACATGACGAATATATCCCCAAAAGAATATGATCTCAAAAGTAATATAATTACATCCCAAAAGAATTAAACATAAAATTGCAACGGAATTACAAAAGAGTCTAGACTTCACAATATTTCCAAAGTAAATTTCCTAGTCTAAAATAAAAAAAAAAAAAAAGTAATGTTGTTTTAAGCGTCCATCTCGGGATCAACATGCCCGTTTATGGGAATCTCCCAGTGTGCCGGTTCCTCAATTACCAAATCCTCCTCCAGTATGTAATCTGAAAAATGTAGTTTGTAGGGGTTGAGCACTAAGCTCTGTAACAACATTCCTCCCAAACTCAAACAAGGTTTAGAAAAATATATAAAAATGATCGGTCACCTTTCACAAATAGCATATATGGATTTTGAAATAAAACAGGGACATTTAAACAGATCTCCAGTTTAAGCAACAACAGTAATTTAATGCATACAGGAAACCAACATACGACTAATAATCCAATCCACCATAAACCGTTTCTCCCAAGTTCTTGCGGAATCCCATACTTCCCAAAATTCTTGTAGAAACTAGTTATGGTACAATAAACAATAACCCACCATTGTATTCGTATCTCTGGTATGAAGTAAGACCTGGCATGGATACCATCAAAAATATCATGGCCTACGTACAATCCACACAAATCCTCGCAAGGATATCCAACCTTTAGGAAGGGCGTATGCCAACACCATGGCAGTGACGTATCCAACCAAATAATAGTATACTAACCCCTTTTTCCACGATAACCCGTAAGCGATAATGGTTTAGTCCTCGCAAGGCACTAACCCCATTACGAGTGGTATAAAAAGTTCTAACTCACATGGAGTAAAAAGGCGTCTACACACTCCAAGATACCCGGTCAATAGTAGCCCATATTTATCCAACAACCACATAAGAGATACAATACCAACAATTTCCTCAAATAACAACAATTCTATAAATCCCCAATTTCACATGTAGTGTTTCAATAGAATAATTGAATAAAATGCAAGAGATCATCATTAATATCATTTTAGTACTCAAATCAAAGCACTATAGTTTCGAAATCAATAATAAAGAAAGAATTTAAGAAGAAAATTAATCACTCTCCAAAAATTAGAGTTTTAAAGCAAAAACAAGAGATTTTATGGGTATTCAACCCTAACTTGTATAAAACATGATAATAATTGCAAGAAGACTAAGAAAAGATGATTTCATAATAAATATATTAGATTTAAAGTCAAAATAATACATATAATTAGCCCTAGCATCAATGGACAAGCATGGAAGAAAACCCCCCACCTTGATGTTCTTGGAGAAGCTAGGTTTGATCTTTAATCCCCTTTAGAACTCTTGTTCTCCCCTTCTTTCTTCCTCTCTAAGTCTTTCTATTAGGGTTCTAAGAGATGTGGAGTGAGAGTGGTATGAAAGAATGGGAGTAAATGTAGTGGAAATGGGGTTTTAAAAGCAAAAAATCTTGACTTTTTAACTATCTACCAGTAGTTCGTATCGAGCTACCGGTAGTTCAGATACACTGGCAACTTGCTACCTGTTAAGCTACCGATAGTTTGGAACTACTGGACATTTACTACCTGTTGACTATCGGTAGTTCGGATCCACTCGCCATTGACTACTTGTTGACTACTGGTAGTTCGGATCTACTGGACAACGTACTACCGGTAGTACCTATCCAAATTTGCCTATTTCCTCTGTTTTTCATTTCAAACTCATTCCAAACCTTTCCAAATCCAACCCAAGCTTATACAACATGCTTTTGTACCTCAAACCTAGTTGGTACAAGTTCTATTACAACGATTTCATATATTTGCAAGTTAAACTAAGTTTTAACTACTATTTTCTTGAATTTTCATATTAGCATTTCCAAAAAGAAATAATAACTTGCTACATAAACCTACATACATATATAAAGATAAAAGGGTGGGGTTTACAAATAGGGGCTAAATATCTGAAAAATCAAATATTCTCACCCACTTGGCCAGCTAAATCAGATGTTGAAGAAACAAAAGAGAGAGAATAGAGAAAACCTAGAAATTCTTCCTTTCTTGTTGCGATTCAAGGAGTTTCGTCAGTCGAAATTCATTGAACCTACAATTAAAGTTGGTCTACGCGAGGAGGGCTACGCGTACGTACCAAGAACGAAGGATTTCACCAAAAATCTAAGGAGATTTTTGAAATCAAGAGTTTTGGGGCTTGAAAGTGTTCTTGAGGTTCCTCACACTTCATCTCACACTTCAAGAGGTAGGATTTCCTCCTAATTTGGCCTATTTCTATCCTATGATGTTCATATAGAAGAGGGTGGGTATGTAGAATATGTATACCGCTTGTTTATTGTTATGAAAATGAGGGAAAGGAGTGTAGAAATGGCTTAGGCCAACTTCTAGCTTGGATTTGATATGTGGGAGTCATTTGTGTAATCCCTTGAAATTGGTTTATGTGGGCATGTTACATGTTTATATTATGCCTTGTGATTAAGTGTGATTGACATGAGATTGTGTAATGTCATACTTGAGATACGTGTTGGACATAAATGTTGATATATGTTAGTTAATGTATCGACATGATAATGAATTTTTGTGATTATATGCATGTGATATAATTGTCATGGAACATGTGGACATGTGTTTAAATTGCTCATTAGCATTCCTTGCGTATTGCGCATGACATCGACATTGCAATGGTGCATCACATTGCATATTGCATGGAAAAAATACATTCATGGCCATGAGTATAGGTGTGTGTGTGTGCATGGTTGGATCAATCATCATACTTACTGATTGGTGATGGGCTCGGAAAAAGTTGGATTGAAAATCTGACTGAGTCGCATGGTTGCATGAAAGAAAAACTTGTATCAGGTATAACAAGAAGGGCTAGACACTTCCTCGGGTAAAAGGCCCGGCTACTTGGTTCAAACACTCCCCTGAGGTGAAATTCTAAAAAAGTGTAATGGTGTACAGAGCCAGCGCTGTGATTCTAAAATTCGATACCCAACAAAGACACATGATTTTGTTATATAAATGATTCATTTTATGGGAAACATCCATAAATGAATTTGTTTTATGAAAATATGATTTTATTTCAAAATGGTCTTTGGATGTTTTTCATCAAGGAAAAATGGTTTACACACATGCATAACATTGTGTTATGGGAGCCAGATTAAGCTTGGGTGAAAATGCGTGAGTGAGTCTCACGTCATATCATGATATGGCATGGTAGAAATTTCATCGTGAATAACATGTTCTTGTATGAAATGGATTTATGATTGCGGTTGTTAAATGTAAACATTGCATATGCATTTAGGTGGGGGGTAGCCTTTGTAGGAAATATTCTACTGGACGTTGGCTCACCCTATACGGGAACACATTTCAAGTGCGGGGTTTATACCGACGAAGGACTCTCATTCAGGGCCTGAAAGATAAAGAAAAGCCGACTTGTGGCTTTTGTAATACATTTTGTATAAACCTTCTAAAATTACGATGTTGAGTATGAAATCGTGTGAGTGGATTGTAATAGAACTTGTAGATATCAAGTTTTATGTGTTAAACATCATTAGACATGTTTTGGATGGTGTTAGAATGATTTGAAATGGTTTTGAAATGGAAAAATAGTGGAAATAAGCTAAACTGTGCAGAGAGTACCGGTATAGTCTAGTCCAGCAAGCAGACAGTACCAGTACAGTCCAGACGGTACCAATACTGCCAGGACTAGTGAGCACACAGTACTGGTACTCTCTCCAAAATTTTGAAAATTTTAAACTAAAGTGTTGTGCTCTCGGTCTTTGATTCCTTTGGTTCCAAAGATGTAATTGGACAATAAAGAGGCATGAATTGTGGTATTTTAAGCCATGGTTAAAATTAAATGATTAAGGGAACACGAGTAATACTTGTGAGTTAAAATTTTGGGTAATGGAATAATATTAGCGTGATGTCGGATCAAGCGGCACTCACGGGTATTTCTGTGGGTTGACGAGTCGTCAACGGGACCCCCAGTTGAAGGGGCGTCACAATAATGCAGTAGGAGCTGTATTAGGTCAAAGGAAAGATAAAAAACCTTACGTTATTTATTATGCAAGCAAAATTCTGAATAATGCACAAATGAATTATTCAACCATAGAAAAAGAACTACTTGTAATTGTGTTTGCATTAGATAAATTTCATTCATATCTTATTGGATCATCAATTGTCTTATTTACAAATCATGCAGCTTTAAAGTATTTACTTACTAAGAAAGATGCTAAATCACGTCTTTTACGTTGGATTTTGTTACTTCAAGAATTTGATCTTATCATTAAAGATAAGAAAGGAGTAGAAAATGTGATAGCAAATCACTTGTCAAGGCTAAATTATGAAATAAAGGAAGAACCAACTCCAATTTGAGAAACCTTTCCAAATGAACAATTGTTTGCAGTAATAGAAGTACCATGGTATGTAGATATAGCTAATTATTTAGCCACTGGTACTATTCCTTCTTATTATACCTGGTCTGACAAAATTAATTTTCTGAACGAGGTAAATAATTTTTTCTAGGAAGATCCTTATTTTTTTAAATATTGTAAAGATCAAATAATAAGGCGTTGTGTACCTAATCATGAAATAGGTCAAGTAATTCAGTTTTGTCACTCTGAAGCTTGCGGAGGCCATTTTGCTTCAAAGAAAACCGCTGCTAAAATTCTGTAGTGTAAATTTTATTGGCCAACTCTTTTTAAAGATGTTCATATCTTTTGTTTAAATTGTGATATATGTCAATCCTTAAATTGTTAGGGCATTGATTTTATGGGTCCATTTCTCTCATCCTTTGGTTATCTATACATTTTGGTTGCAATTGATTATATCTCTAAATGAGTAGAGGCAATTTCATGTGGTCCAGTTTTTAAAAGAAAATATTCTATCCAAATTTGGGATTCCTTTGACTATTATAAGTGATGGTGAATTACATTTTTGTAATAAAGTTTTTGAAAATCTTATAAAAAAATATTCAATTTCTCATAAAATGTTCACTCTGTATCATCCACAGACAAATGGACAAGCTGAATTAGCTAATATGGAGATAAAATATATCTTAGAAAAAATCGTGAATCCAAATCGTAAGGATTGGTCTTTAAGATTAACTGATGCATTTTGGGCTTACCATACTGCATATAAAACTATTTTAGGAATGTCTCCTTATCGGTTAATTTATGGCAAACCATGTCACTTGCCTGTAGAATTAGAACATCGAGTATATTGGACAATCAAAATAATGAATCTTGATATGGATAAAGCTGGAGTATCTCGTAAACTTCAAATTAATGAATTAGAAGAATTAAGAAACGAAGCTTATGAAAATGCAAAGATTGTTAAGTCTAGAACCAAAATTTTTCATGATAAAAATATCATGCAAAAATATTTTGAACCTTCTCAAAAATTTCTGTTATATAATGCAAAACTTTGTCTATTTTCGGGAAAATTAAGATCTAGATGGACAAGTCCTTACATTGTTAAGCATGTTTTTGACTATGGAGCAATTGAAATTGAGAATCCATTAACTGGGAATGTTTTTAAAGTAAGCGGTCAAACACTTAAACCATATTATGATGGATTTGCTCAAGATGTAACTTATGTACAACTTCTTGATCCAGTTTATGTGATTATAAATAATAGTACTTTGTTATTTGTTTGACATATCAAGTCTCCTGAGTAAAAGCCAAATATCCAAATCACTGGACGACAACAGATTGCTGGTTTTATTATCAATTCTAATTATCACTATTTTATACATTACAGTCAATGTTTAATTTAAGTTGGGGGGAGAATGTGTGAATTTACTTATGTGAAAAGTTACTTATATATATTTAGTATTTTTATGCTTTTTATAAATTTGTTTGTCTTTGTGACTGACAGACGTTAAAGAACCGGATAGTGAGTCAATTTTTAATAATTTTTGAGTCATTGTTAAAATTTTTCAAAACAAAATTGTATAATGGACAAAAAACTATTTTAGTTAAGTTTAATTTTATTGCATCATCTTCCAAAAGATATAATGCATTGATCATGCAAAAAACTAGAAGAGTTATAAATTTTTAGAAATTTTTGAAAGTCAAGAAAGACCCCTATGTGGAAAAAGTACATTTGCTAAATGCCGACGATCAAAGCGTCTCGGTGGTTATGTAAGATGTAGTTGTACAGAACATTTGAGTCAATATAATCAGTGTGCGAAACCAATTTCAGGTCGAGCGTTTAATCGTCTCGGGTGGATTAGGTATGGGCAGAGTAAGGATTATCCTGAGGCGTCATCCTATTCTACCCCTATGTTAACAAGATACGTGAGAAGTGAAGTTAACCGTATCATATGTGTTATTGATCCAGACAGTTTTGACTCTGACCAGATATGATCAATTGATGTATAATTTTGGAATAACTGTACATAATTGTAAATAATTGTAAATAAATGTAAATAACTATAGGTTAATTAGGAAAATTAATAAATAACAAATAACAAATAAATAATTTATAAAACCAATTTTTGAAAAAGAAAAAAATTGGTTAGCAAAGTTTCGTAGAATATTTAAATTGTATTTAATTTTGTAACTGCAGGAATTATTTTTAAGGAGGTAGAATTTCAGAAAGTCAGCAGTAATAACCTGCAGATTGCAAAAAAAAATCCAGTCAACTAGCACCGTCCGGACGGTGGGGCTAGCGTTCGGATAGTAGTGCAAATATAAATACCCCTTCCATACATAAACCGATCAGTTCAGTATCCCTCGCAAGCCAAATACGAAAACAACCAATTTTTCTTGAAGGATTCCTCTCAAATCTGCCACACCCGATCATTTTTCTTCAAATCTTCTCTGATTATTCACTTACCCATCACATTTTAAAGGTTTCTACCAATTGAAATTAGTCAAAATCAAGTATTTGAAGAGAAGTCAAGAAAAATATAGATTTAAGGCGACAAACTAGAGGATCTTCAAGTCGTGCTTAGAGGGATCAACCTCAAGCACCTCCACAGCAACCCCAACTAGAAAATATCTACAATGAGGTGATTTTTGAGAATATTGCATAGCAAGCCTGGTACGATGCTCATTTTCTTATTAAAACTATCATTCCTGAAAGACCAATAATATATTAAGGTTTTGAAAATATAGGAGTTAGGCAAATTCAAACTGCACATAGATGACTTAATTATGTTAAGTTTATTGCTCCTGCTTATGCTTGCCTGGTCTGTGAGTTTTATAGGAATGCAGAAATAACTATAGAAAGACAATTGCATGTATTTGTTTGGGGTATAATTTCCCAAGTTACACTGGCTACTATAGCCAAATTTTTTCAGCCCATGCAAAGACCACCCAACCCACAATATCCTTACACTAAACTGCATGAATTAACTACTATAGGAATAGAGTTGACTGGTAATCTAGAGTTTGTTTGGGGAAGGCCAAATAAATACATAAAGCAAGGAGATTTAACAGACAAATACTGAATTTTGAATTTGATAATAATGAACAGTTTGTTGCCCCAAGCCTAGAAGAATCAAATTTATACTGAGCAGACCTGCTTCTTATATGCCTTTGGAATGGGACACACAATTTATTTTCCAAATCTCATCATAGATCAAATGTTACTTTCTGTGGATAGAAAGAAACCATCACTCTTATATGCAATGTTAGTTTCTCAGTTGTGTAGAGAAAATGGAGTAATTATAAATTCCACATGGAAAACGGTGGAACCTTTTGCACCATTGGATAAAAAATCCCTAAAAAGAGTCATGGAATTCAGCCTGAAGATCAACTCAAAGCACCACTTCCACCAGAAGGAGAGCTATTCCAAGTACCAGAAGAATTTTTCCAGCAAGAACAGCAGCAATCGTAAGAGGATCAGCCATACATACCAAAGGATGACAGGAGCAACAGACAGATCTTACTTGGGTTGGAAACCACTGTTACCCAACTTGGCATCAACATCGTAGAGATCAAAAAATGCGTGGATGATTATGAGCAGAGTTAAGCGGAGATTTTGAGGCTACTTCGAGAGCATTTTGGAGGAGGACCTTCTACTTCATAAAAACTTGAGATTCTACAAAACCTTTACTATCTCTCACTCATCCTTTGAATTATGCACTTTAATCTACTTTATGTTTTGAACTTGTTTGTAGTTTTGAATTTGTAACGCCCCAAAACCCACCTTGGACGACATTACAAACAAAAAATCATTCACATCACGACAGCAACTAAATAATTCATCCATAAAGAAATTTCATTCATCAAATATATCATTTACAATATCATCCCAAAAGAATAGGCCAACCATGGCCACTATATCCAAAAGAATATGCCAATCTATGGCAATTACATCCCAAAAGAATTACACATAAACTTGCAGCGGAATTTCAAAAGAGTCTAGACTTCACAATATTTCCAAAATAATTGTCCTAGTCTAGAACAAAAGTAAGTGTCGCTCTAAGCGTCCACCTCGAGATTCACGCTCCCGTCTATCAGAGTCTCCCAGTGTTCAGGCTCCTCGACTCCCAGCTCTTCCTCAAGAGGATAATCTGAAAAATATAGTTTGTAGAGGGGTGAGCACTAAGCTCTGTAGCAACATTCATCTCAAACTCGAACAAGGTTTAAAAAAACATATAAAAATGGTCGGTCACCTTTCACAAATAGCATATATGGATTTTGAAATAAAACAGGGACATTTAAACGGATCTCCAGTTTAAGCAACAACAGTAATTTAATGCATACGCGAAACTAACATACGACTAATAATCTAATCCACCATAAACTGTTTCTCCCAAGTTCTTGCAGAATCACATACTTCCAAAATTCTTGTAAAAACTAGTTATGGTACAATAAATGATAACCCATCACTGTATTAGTATCTCTGGTATGAAGTAAGACCTGACATGAATACCATTGAAAATATCATGGCCCACGTACAATCCACACAAATCCTCGAAAGGATATCCAATTTTTAGAAATGGCGTATGCCAACACCATGGCAGTGACGTATCCAACCAAGGAGTAGTATATTAACCCCTTTTTCCACGATAAACCATAAGCGATAATGGTTTAGTCCTCGCAAGGCACTAACCCCATTACGAGTGGTAGGAAAAGTTCTAACCCACACTGAGTAAGAAGGTGTCTACACACTCCAAGATACCCGATCAATAGTAGCCCATATTTATCCAACAACCACACAAGAGATACAATAGCACAATTTCCTCAAATCACAAACCATTCCATAAATCCCCAACTTCACAATTTGTAATACAAGAGAACAATTTATGCAAAATAAGGAAGAGATCATCGTGACATCATTTTATTACTCAACACCAAGCACTAAAATTTCAAAGTCAAGAATAAAGAAAGAATCAAGAAGAAGGTCCATCTATTTGGAAAACTAGGATTTTATATCAAGAGAATGAGATTTCATGGGTATTCAACCCTGAATTTGTGTAAAACATGGAAACAATTTCAAGAAGACCAATAAAAGATGATTTCATAGCAAATATATATGATTTAGAGTTAAAACATACATATATATTAGCCCTAACATCAATGAACAAGAATGGAAGAAAACCCCCTATCTTGATGTTCTTGGAGAAGCTAGGTTTGATCTTTAATCCCCTTTAGAACTCTTGTTTTCCCCTTCTTTCTTCCTCTCTAAGTCTCTCTATTAGGGTTCTAAGAGGTGTGGAGGGAGAGTGGTGTGAAAGAATGGGAGTAAATGTAGTGAAAATAGGGTTTTAAAACATAAAAATCTCGACTTTTTAACTGTCTACCGGTAGTTCGGGTACTTTGGCAACCTGCTACCTGTTGAGCTACCGGTAGTTCAGATCTACTGGACCTTTACTACCTATTGAGCTACCGGTAGTTTGGATCTACTAGACCTTTACTACCTATTGACTACTGGTAGTTCAGAGCATACTACCGGTAGGTCTTGTCCAAATTTGCCTATTTCCTCTATTTTTCATTTCAAACCCATTCCAAACCTTTCTAAATCCAACCCAAGCTTATCCAACATGCTTTTGTACATCAAACCTAGTTGGTATCAGCTCTATTACAATGATTTCATCTCTTTGCAAGCTAAACTAAGTTTTAAATACTATTTCCTCGAATTTTCCATATTAACATTTCCAAAAGAAATAATAATTTGCTACATAAATCTACATACATATATAAAGATAAAAGGGTGGAGTTTACAGAATTTGTTTGTGATTAAGTTTGTTTTTGTTAGTTAATGTAGAACTTATGTTTTTAAGTTAGAAAGACTATCTCATATGATACACAGTTAAATTAAGTTAATATTCTAATGTTTTGCAAGAATAGTCTTAATCTGATCACGCGAGATTTCATATTTTGGTTGTGTATTATTTTAATAGTTTTGTTTAAACTTATCCTTTTGAGCATAGTTAGATTTCTTTATTGTTAAAAATCTTGTGAAATATTACAATCTTTGCATATATAGTGGAGATATAAGACCTATTACAGATTTTGAGCCAATCTTTCTTATAGAGATATTCTACATCTACTGAAATAAGAATCTTCAATTCATCGGTGAACTTTCTTTAAATAATCTCATTAGTTTTGTTTTGATCAGCACTTATTAAATTATATTGTTAGCATTTTCCTTTAACTTTTATTTAGAGATTATACGGGTGTATGATTTCTGAAAAATGATCTTAGGTCATTTTTGATTAAATCTTGAGTCTTAACCATTTTTTTTACAATATTATATCCTTAGTTAACCGTGATTGAGCCTAACAGAATATAAATTCTTTTTATGAAAACCCGAAAAATACCCAAACCATATAAAAATATATTAAACCTACCTTTGCTATCTAATTTTATTACAACCTCTTCTAAATTAGTAGGATACGAAAAAAAATAAAAAAAGAAGAAAAAGGTAGAAAAGAATAAAGAAAAAAGTGATCAATGATTCAAAAGAAAGAAATATTTGAAAGGAATTTCAAAGGAAAAAAAAAAGAAAGAAAAGAGTCAAGAAAGTGAAAAAATGAAATGAAAAAATAAACATCTTGAAAGAATAGAACGAGGTGTGCCACAATACTAAGAAAATATAGCTTTTGAATCCCATTGATATCGTTTCTTAAACCTTAAACCATTGGCCACATTACAACCATGAAAAAGTCCTTTTTGATTCTAGAAATCATGCATTTGTATTAATCCTATCTATTCCAAAAGGGAAAATGTTGATAATATGTTTAATATAGTGTTAATATTCTTTCATGAGATTATGTCAAATTCCAATTTTATTCCAATAACCACTCTTTAGGTTGACTACATGTGAAACTATTTGCTTTGTTAACAATATTCCAAACACATGTAGTTTTTGAGAGAACAGTCACTATAACATATGTGTATTCTTTGCTGAGTATATTCCAAAGGAGGATTGACATCAAGACTACCAAGAAAGATAGTAATCTTTCTTAAGTGATTTTTGAAAATAAAGAAATCATTGCACACACACACACACAAGTTTTTCTAAAAATATACAGATAATGTTACAACTAACGTGTCTTCCTCTTATAATGATCAGAAAAGGAAGTATTTGAACAATACAAAAGGAATACTGATTTAATTTTATTTGTAAAATCTATGAATTATGACCTCCTAACTATTGACGTTTGTAGGTAGCTTCACTGAAAACCTTCACGAGACAAAACTCGTCCACTAGGAATCACCTAGGGTTTTAAAGGCTTATTGCATATGCTACATGCAATCGTGAAAACAAATCTACGAAAATGATTTTACTCTGTTTTTATTTTATTTTGTTAATAGTTTTTATAATTTACTAGGGACTAGTAAAGTTTAAGTTAGAGAGTGTGATTAACCCTAATTAGTATGTAAATTAATATAGCTAAATAATTACATTATATAAGATAAATCAGTTAAAAACTATAAATTAGGGTTTGTGCGTAAGCTAGGGTTTTATGTTTGTTATGTTTAAAATTTCAGAGTTTTATGCAGAATTGTCGGAAAATATGACAGACAATCTGTTAAAACTTGAAAGAACAAGGGAGGCAAGTGTAAAATAACCAAGAAACAGTCAGCACAACAAGAGGATCATCACCATTTTTCCAACAAATCACCACCGTCTGAACGATGGTGGTGGCGTCCGGACGATGGTGTTAGGCAGTTTGAGCTGATCCATCCACCTCCTGCTTCCTGGCTGCCTATATATATGTGATGCCTCTTCATTTGAAACCGGCTGAGAGAGGATCTCTAGAGGAAGTTCAAAAGAGAGAAAAAAAAAGAGAGAAAAAGGAAGAAAAAGAGAAAAGTCGTAGAACAATTCAAGATCCAGTCCGTCCTACCTACTTTCTAGCCAAAACTTTGTATTTCTACATTTCTGTTATGTCTTTCTACTTGGAAATTTGAACTGCCGCCACCTTTGTTTCATAATCGATATTAAGAGTGGTTGTATTTCAGTTGTTCCTTGCGAAAGAAGTGTCGGTGTCTGTATTTTATTTATTATTATAATGGAAATTACCTGCACTTCTTGCTTGTAAATACTAATGGAGTGTGAGTAGTTTACATATACCCTTCAGTGAGGGGTGAACATATGCATGATACTAGTTAAACTATGGAAATGCTGATGTTTTAATAAGCTCTATCTATCTATATATATATATATATATATATATATAAAGTGCTTATGGTTATGAACACCGAGCGATATTTAATATTATGTACTATCTATTATTATGAACTTCATGCATGATACAATAGTGTACGTAATTGGGTGTTACTATATAGCCCGAAATTATGTCATCAGTGAATCATCAACCTACCAGTTGAATATCTACGGTGTGCCAACGGTATGGCTTGACCTCCAGGTGCACTGAGGATGTTTTAACTGTTGCATGGTACAATTGTCAAATTAAGAATCTAAGTAATCCTCCTAAATGGTTTGTCCTTCTAGATGACTGAGGTTGTTTAACTGATACAAGATATAAAAGTTATCAAATGAATAACCTAAATTATCCTCCTAAATGGCTTGACCTTCTGGATTACTGAGGTTGTTTAACTGATACATACTATAATAAAGCCAATTGAGTAATTCAAGTGGTCCTTATGAATGGTTTGACCTTCTGGTTTACTTGGATTAGTCAATTGACACATAATACCACCAGCTAACCTAAGAAGTTGTTGTGTTATGATTTAATAATACCACCAGCAAACCTAAGAAGTTGATGTGTTATAGTTTAATAATACCACCAGCTAACCTAAGAAGTTGATGTGTTATGGTTTAATAATACCACCATCTAACCTAATAAGTTGTTGTATTATGATTTAATAATACTACCAGTTAACCTAAGAAGTTGTTGTGTTATGGTTTAATAATACCACCAGCTAACCTAAGAAGTTTTTATGGTATGGTTTATATACATCAGACCTACCGGTTGACTTTTCCCAATACTTAACCAATATAACGCATATAAGATCCTTAAACTGAAGGGTACTTTTCATATTATTGTCTTTTAACAATCTATTTACACTTTTCATATACTTAGACTAGTTATCAATCTAAGCTCACATCACAAGCTATCTCATGTTATTCTACTTTAACAATAATTTCACTGTTCTTATTTTAAATTTTAATTATTAAAACTCTTTGTGGGATCGATCTTGGACTTAAACCGAGAAAACTATAATTTGACTACTTATACTTGGGTGTGTAATATAAATTAGATCACGAAATAAGTTCGAATCACATTGCATATGCATGAGAAGCATCACATTCGTGGGCATTTGACATGGGTGTTGGTGTGTGCATAATTTTTGATCAAACAACATCCTGATGGGTTGATACGTGCGCTCAAAAAAGTTGGGTCAAGATTCGACTGAGTCACACGAGTTGTATTGAAAATAGGGTCAGGATTAGCAAGAAGGGCTATTTTATCCCTCGGGTGCAAAAAATGGAGAATTGGATACGCACTCTATTAGTATTGAGTCCACAAAGTGTGTTGGCGTACGCGGAACTGTTGGTGAAAGTCCATAGGTGTTGTGTTGGTTCGCTGTCCATTGGTGGAAGTCTATAAATACTCACCCCAAGAAAGACCCAGAATTTATAAATTATCATTAGATATGCAACATCAATGACGGGGGCTTGTAATGCTCAAATACATACGCTTGATATCGCATGTGGTATGGGAGCCGGTGGAGGGCTTGGGTTACATTGCATGTGTGAGTCTCACCTCATAACATGGCATAGTATTGTGACATTCATTTCTTGAATTTGTATGTTTTTGGATGAATGTTTGTTTGATTGTTGAATCACACGTGAACATTCCATATGCATCTGGTTTGGGAGGTAGCCTATTTAGGAGAGATCCTATTGAACGTGGCTCACTCTTTATGAGGACAATATTTCAAGTGCGGGACAAGCGCCAGTGGACAGCCCTCATATGGGACCTTGTTGAGAAGAAGCCGAAATGTGGCTTTAAGCTTGCATTTTGTAAAACAATGGTGTAAATTATTTTGGACTTGTAATAGTGTTTAAAGGGTTATCTAATGAACCTTTACAGACTATTTTTTTAGCATAGTTTGATGTTATAAGTTTAGGTGAATATTGTATGAGATTGGGTGAGTTGAAATTGAAAAAAAATTGAATTGGAGAAAAACTGGGCCCTGGTACCGGTAGCAAGTTGATTAGCTACCAGTTCTACGATTCCAGTAGGCTCAGGTGCTGGTAGCAACTTGAGGTACCAGTACTCACTTGCAGTGGGCAGCCACCGGTAGCTAGGTTCACAACTACCACTAGCTCGCTGGTAGAAGGCTCAGCTACCGATTCCAAGTACAAGAGCTACCAATAGCTCTGCCAAAATTTTCAAAAATTTAAAATAACTTTGTCAAGTCTTCGAGCCTTGATCCCTTTTGTTCAAAGGATGTAAATGGAGCAACATTGATGGCAAATTGATGGATATTGGACCTTGGAATGGTCGTATGATGGCGTGGTATTTGGTTATGCGGCATGCACTGGTACTTTTGCGGCTTAATGGGTGATCAACAGATTGAGAAAAGACCCCCGGATTTTGGAGCATCACATGATTTTCACTACCGTAACACCAAAATTTTTAGGTACTACTTTACATTGATGGATTTTGATGACCTTTATCAATTGATTTTGTTGTGACTCTAACAACTTTGAATATATTACCACTGGGTAAGTTTCATCCTCTCCAAGAAGACATATTTCAAGTCAGTTGGAAGAGGTTTCAACTCTAGCTTAGGATCCATGACACTAGATTCAACAAACTTTGCTCCATTTGGTGATAACTCTTTATATTTCGAAACCCATGTTCCAACAGTGGACTTATCTACACTAGACTCAAAATATTTTACAGACTCTAACAATGCATGTGACTCTCTTTCTTTCTTACTACATGCATTTTCAAACATACTCTGAGTCAATGACTCAATGCAATTTACTTCTTGCATATCTTCCTCCTCTCTGGGCTGCTTTATCAATGTGAAACACATTCAATTCCAAAATAAAAGTTTCATAATTCCATTACTAAAATTAATCAAAGCATTACATGTAACAAGGAACAAACAACCCAAAATGATAGGAATTTGTGTAGTTACATGCAAAAATGGTATGTATCCAAAACAAGAAAATCAACAGGAACATAGAATTTATCAACTTGAACAAGGACATCCTTCATAACTC
Source organism: Ilex paraguariensis (assembly GCA_963454935.2). Taxonomy (NCBI): domain Eukaryota; kingdom Viridiplantae; phylum Streptophyta; class Magnoliopsida; order Aquifoliales; family Aquifoliaceae; genus Ilex; species Ilex paraguariensis. The sequence continues at coordinate 141,790 of CAUOFW020005070.1, forward strand.
ATGAAATTTTCACAGATTGGTCTCCTAATGCGATGTGACATTTGTGAATTTTAAATCACCCAACTCTAAATGCTCATAGCCTGTAAATGGAAGTAAATTGACACTTGCTCCAAGGTCAAGTAAAGCTTGCTCAATCTTGAAGTTTCTAATTATGCATGAGACTGTGGGACTCTCAGGATCTTTGTACTTTAGGGGGACCTTGTGCTAAATGATAACACTAGTATGTTCAGTAAAAAATGTTCTTTTCTATACATTTATCCTTCTTTTTACTGTGCAAAGATCTTTCAAAAACTAGATACATGATGGGACTTGTCCCTGAGAAGATTCAGATGATAAAACATTAGCGTAGGTTTGACCCTGTGGAGGTTTAGGTTGAGATGGAAATTTTTCCTTCTCCGTTGTGCTCAAAGACTGAGTCAACTTAGCTATATGACTCTTGATATCATCAATGTTTTGTGATGTTTAGGCTTTGAAGTCATTGAATGCACGAGTAGACTGAGTATCAAAACTCATCTAACTTTGAATGAATTGGTTCAAGGTATCTTCTAGACTTCTTTTGTGTGGTGGCTAGGAAGGGGGATATGGTTGTTGGGCCTGAGGTAGTGGTGAATATGGATCTTGTTGTTGATTCACAGGTTGTGTGTTTCTCCAACTAAAGTTTATGTGGTTCCACCACCTTGGATTATATGTCTTCAAATACAAGTTAGAATAAGGCTTGTTAAAGTTGGAAATGGCATTGGATTGTTCCAACAAGACTTCCTTAAATGCTAGAATGGTAGGACACTCTCCCATGAGATGTCCTAACAAAGCACAAATTCCACACAACTGGTCAGTGGAAGACATAGCTGAAACGTCATTAACCTTTTTCATATCTTGATCATCGAGCTTTCGAGACAAAGTAGTCATTCTAGCCCTCAAGTCGTCATCCTCTTTCAACGCATATTTCCCTCCCTGGGAAATGGATAGTCTAGTTTCAACAATGTTTGGTGAGGCCGAGTCCCACATTTGGGAATTCTTAGAAATGGTATCAAAAAAAACTTGAATGTCTCATCGGGATTCTTTCCCATGAACTCTCCTTGGGCCATCGTTTCCACAAATTGATACAATGCGGAGGACGTGCATAAAAAAAAAAAAAAAAAACCAACTAGGGTCCAACTCTCAAATGCATGATGTAGGCAAGTTTGGAAAAGATCCTTAAATCCATCCCAACACTAGTAAAACGTTTTTCTTTCTTTTATAGAAAAATTCATGATTTGACGTCTCAATGTATTGGTTCAATGTAAAGGGAAAAATTTCTTGAAAAATTTATTTTGAAGACCTACCAACTTTGAATGTATTGAGCTTTCAAAGAATTTAGTCACTGTTTAGTTTTATCCTTCAAAGAAAAAGGAAAAATTTTCAACCTGACAATTTTAGAATTATCTTGCAATGCACCACTTGCCTCCTCAAAAATTTTCATATGCAAATAGGGATTTTCAGACTAAAGACCATGAAACTATGGTAAAAGCTATATTGTCCCTGGTTTGATGTTAAATTTTGGAGCATTTATAGGAAAAATAAAACACGAGGGGACACTCGTGCATGTAGGATGCAAATATTACCTCAAAGGGCTCGCACTCTGGACCATCCCTTGATCTCTTTGATTATTATTAGCCATGCTTAAAACAAAAGAGTCTATGGATGCTTGTGATAATGATGATGATGAAGATGATGATGAACTAGGCTAATTTATAGACCCCACTGACTTGGCTGACATAAACAAAAATGATAACAGGATAATTGAAACAATATATACATATAACGCAATCTAGGCAACTTCCCTTCTCTTTTTCAACAACCTACCATAACTCGCTGGTAACAACACAGGTATACAACCATTCAAAGGTTCACTTTGATAGTTGATCGGAAGGTTTATGATTTAATGAAAAACATAGCCCCAGATAATGCATTGAATCAAAAACATTGGATATGCTGAGACTTAACCCATCTATAACTAATCTCTTGACTTTTACATAAAACCCAACTTATTAATTCATTAAATCATACATGAAGTACATAAAGGATGGAATGAAAATAACAATAAAACTTAGCTCGATACTTGAATGAACCATGAGCATAACCTAAGTTATACAACGGGAATACAAAGTACAAAACATTAAAGAAAAATGTCATCTATCAATTAAGGGAGGTATATAACAATAAAGCATAAACTAAAAATGCAACATCTCATAACTCAAGCAATTTTACCCCAAGTCATTCCCCCTCACTAAAGAACCAATGAAAAACTACTCATTCTTCAAAGTTATAGACAACTTAGAAAAGTGTGTGATCTTCATTCCTCCAAGCAAGATTGGAAATTAGAATACAAAATAATAAAACATAAACAAAACTAATAACTCTTCCCCGAGGTTAGATTGAAACACCACCAACCTTTCTCTCCCAAGGCAAGGGTAGGAAAAGTGAGAGAGGTTCAAGCCTCCAAGTAGGAGGAGATCTTCAAGAAATGTAGAAGAGAGAATTGAATAGGAGACCCTTTAATTGAAAGCTGAAGAATGATTTGAAAAATGGAGCGAGGGGGTATTTATAGAAGATCATTGGGCGTCAGTTTCCACCTTGGGCTAATGGGATGCAAGTGCTGACAAAACAAAACAATTGGAAACAAGCTGTAAAGTCGGTTTAACCACCGTTTGGACGCCAGCTTCCACCATCTGGACAGTGTTTTTCAACTAGAATTTGACTGTTTTTCTCCTTGGGTTTTGTGCTGACATAGGGTCTCACCATTCGGATGGTGTAGGGCCATCCGAACACTAGCAGTCGCCCTTCAATTCTTCCCTTTTGCTCCTTAGTCACTTAGCTTCCCAATTTTGCTTTATAGACCCTATAATTTCAAATTTAATTTCAAAACATCATTTTTCCACTCATTGGTAATAATATTAATCAAATTTTAACCCTTTAACTATTTTATTAAAGTAATTAACCCTTAAACCTGTATAAACAATGCAACATTTTAGGGTTAATCAATAATCTCATGAAAGGAATGTTAAGCAAATGAAAATAATCTAGTTAATCCATCTCTTACTTGATTTAGAGCATACACTTGCCATGATTTCTAAGATCAAAGAGGACTTTTGTAACGTGGTTTTTGGTGAAAATAAGCTAAAGAAACAAAGGGATAAATGAATTTAAAATGAAGTTATCTCGAGAATATGACTTCAATACCCACATTTCCTCTTTTCAAAACAATTAATGCACTTCTTTGTTTCTTTTTTCTTTCCCTTTTTTTTTTATTTCATATTGCTTTCTTTGTCTCTTTCTTTTCACCTTATTTCCTTATTAATTTCTTTGCTTTGCTTTACATTTCAACTATATGCTCAAATATTCATCCTCCCTTTTCTTTCATTTTTGCTTTGTCTATTTGTTTTCTTTTCTTTTAAGCCATATAATCTCCTTTTTCACGTTATAGCTTTATCAATCCCAGGACAACCAAGGTTGGATAAGCATACATTATACATGGCTTGGTCAAATAGATGGCTAACGAAATGAGATTTACATTAAATCTCAATCACTGCTTCTAGGGATGATGTTAAGAAAAAACAAGCTAAGGCTCAAACTAATTAAAAGGTGGCCTAAGGTCTTTTCTCAAAAATATATGGCAAGGTACTATTGCATTAAGATAAAATCAACTAAATACTCCATTTACACTAACCAAAACAAAGATAATGAGATTATTGAAAGATATTGAATTTTAAATAATATTCTTTTGAGTAAATGTAATTCATCCCTCTAATAAAGAATGACACAAAAAGCTGTCAAGGGTAATTGCATTCATCTCCACTATGTATATCAAGCATTTTAAGATATGAATATTATTCAATAAATTGCAAAAATTAGCATGTTCTAGGTGCACAAAGGGTTGAGTATCACATGAAAACAAATACATGATACTTAAGCATATAATAAACTGCTCTAATGTATTAGTGTGTAAATAACTCAAGATTCAAGTCAAATAATCAATCAATCACATGCTCAATAAAAGAGAATAATATACTCCAAATTTGATGTTTTGTTTTCTTTTTCTTATCTTTTTCAATTTTTTTTCAAAAAAAAAAATTCTATTCTTTCACAATTTTTCACAAACAACATGATGGTATACATGACTATGGTGCCCCTTATCCCCAACTTGAATGGTGCATTGTCCTCAATGCAAAACAGTCAATGATTAACATAAAATATTGCACATCATTTGCACATTTGCACCCTTTTATACTTGCTTTTGTGGTGAAAATGAGAGAAATTGCAATGTTTTGAGCTATTAATGAAGTTTCACTATGTTTGCAGGTAAAAGAGCTTAAATGGTGCATGTTAAGCCCCCAGCGTAGTGCTCAAAGTCAATGGAGATGAGGGAGGGGCTTGATGATGACTTGGAAGGTGAAAGAACCAAGATTTGAGCAAAACAAGTAAAAACCTACTGGTAGGTTTGTCCATAAAACTATCGGTAGGTTTTGGCTACTAGAGTTGGTTCTACCGGAAAACTACCTGAAGGTTTTGGCTACTAGAGTGAAACCTACCAATAGGTTTTGCCATCAACCTACCGGTAGGTTTTGCTGAAAAACGCCAAATTCTGTAGCTCAAGCTCTGCCACATGGGGGGTCCCAACTATGAGTCTCGCACTTGTCCCCTAACATCCCTTACACACAGACATGCCTCCCCACACCTAGGCTTGCACTTTGGAGGCTCAAGCATTAATGAGGAGGAGAGAGAAGAGGAAAGCCTGGAGAGCTGCTGGGTAGGCTGTCCTAGCCTGCCTAGGGGTCATCAACTCAGCCTCCTATGGATGGGAGGTCTATCACACACCTAGGGGGAGCTCCATGTACGAAAATGCAAGCTTCAATTGGACATTTTTGAGGTTGTAGAGCATTTTAGAAAGAGAAGCTCAATGAAGAAGAGATAGTTTTAGAGAGAGAAAGCTTAGATTTTTACATGTCTTCCATCCATTTCACTTGCAATCTTCTGCAAGACTTTTGTCAGCTTCATTTATTACCTTTAATGTCATTTATTACAAGTGCATTGCAAGTTTAGATACACATTTTAGATCCTACCATTGTTGTATTGAGTTTCCCTCATTTCAAGCTTTTAAAATGGGTATTCAATGCACTACTTCATAGTTTAACTTCTCTTGCATTAATTTAATTTCCAATCTTCATTTCTTCACAATGTCTCTTTACTTCATTTATGCTCTTGAATTAAATATGAGTAGCTAAGCTTTAGGTTGGCTAATCCAAGGGAGAATTCCTCTTAGGTATGCTAAATCAACTCTTTTTCATTCCTCCTCGTAGTGAAAGATAGTTTAGTTTGACTAGATTGAGTGTGGATGTAGTTGTGAGGAATGAAAAGGTTATACTTGAATCCTCACCTCCACTTTAGTCCATTGCTTCCTACGAATCAATCGAATAACTAGGTACCATTGGAAGAATTTCTTGAGTTGATTAGGCATTCCCAATGGAATGACCTCTTTGAATTAGCCAACACTTGTTCTCATTTCATTTTAATCAAAATCACAACTCACCAAAACACAAAACTCAAAGATTTTTACACTTTTCGTTTTTCACAATATCACCTTCAACATAATTCCTTTCCTTCCCTGAGGATACGACCTTGGAATACCAATTCCAAGTAAAACACAACACTTGAAAGTCTCTCTACAATTGGGGAGCACTTTTGTATACACACATAGTTTTATCCCACGCACACATTTACCCCATTCCTTGCATCATTCTAAGGGAGAATGACACTCATCTATCCGTATAAGCCATACACATGACCAGGTGATGTTTGTAGATTAGGGCATTAGACGAATAAAGTTAAGCATTTTTGGCACTGTTGTCGGGGAAGGCAAAGCGTTGAATGAAGAAGGTGATTTTCGGACAACGGAGATAATCTCATGATTTTCATCATGGGCCGAGGTACATTGCTCCTTATTTATACTTTTGTTTATTTATCTTTTCATCTGTAGATATTGTTTTGTAAGTAGGGACAAGACGACCAAAATCGATTGGTTAGACAACCCTGAACCCCCGACATGAATGTTGACCAAGACCCACTCGAGAATGCCGGTGACAATTTTGAGGATTTAGGTGCCAATGTGAATTTCCCAAGGATAGGTGTAGTGCAAGACCCTAGAATTCCAAATTCAAGAATGCATTTCCCTCATAGGAATGAAGGGAATAACATCCAAATTGATCCTCTGACAAAGTTAATGAGGGATTACCTTTAACCCACTCGTAGCACCATTCCCTCATGCATTCTCTTACCGGTCCAAGCTCATGCCTTCCTAGTTAAGCAAGAAATGTTGCAACTACTTCCTCAATTCCACAGAATTGAAAGAGAGAATCCTTATTCGCATATTAAGAAATTTGAGGATAGTTACGACCTTCCTCACTAATCATGCTATGGAAGATGTAGCTCGCTTGAAATTGTTTCCTTTTCCCTTAAAGGCAAAGCCAAAACGTGGTTGAATTCCTTGAGTTCTCGATCCATAACCTCTTGGACTCAAATGCTTTCCGAGTTCTTTAACAAATTTTTTCCGGTGTCTAAAACCACCACTCTTAAAAAGCAAATCCAAAACTTTTTGAAAAAACCCATTGAGCAATTTTATCACTGTTGGGATCGCTATAAGGAATTGTCTTCTCCAGGTAGTAATCAATCACATGGGGGAGGGATGTATGATTTGAGAGTTTGGGAAGACTTGTAACGCCCCCAAAAGCCACCTTGGACGACATTACAATCTAAAATCATTTACATCATAAAAACAACTAATAAAATCTATTAGTAAAGAAAATTTCATTCATCATATATCACATTTACAATGTCATCCCAAAAGAATATGTCAAACATGGCCCTTGTATCCAAAAGAATATGATGAACTATGACAATTACATCTAACAGAATCAAATTTGAACTTTGCAGCGGAATAACAAAATGTTAGACTTTACATAGTCTTAGAAGGAGTTTCCTAGTTTATAATTTAGGAGAGTATAGCCCTAAGCATCCACCTCAGGATCCAAGTGCCCATCTAGTGGAACTTCCCAATGTACCGGCTCATCAACTCCGAGCTCCTCCTGTTGTACAAAATCTAAAAAATATGTTGTTTGTAGGGGGTGAGCACTGAGCTTTGTAGCAACATCCTCCCAAACTCGAACAAGATTTAGAACAAAAAAACAAAACAGTTCGGTCTCACTTTTCAAAATAGCATATATAACTTGAAATAAAACAGTGATAATTTATTTGATCTCAAGTTAACTTAATAACAATAATTTAAATGCAAGGAATAAGTATGTCGGAGTGATAGAAATTAAATAATCATTCAATAATGTCATCCCATATTCTCATGTATGTTAGTTGCTTCCCAAGAATCTACACCACGATTCTACCTTGTTCACCCACCATAATCACACAATCCCAAACATTTTAGGAAGGGCGTATACCGTCTCTCATGGCATTAACGAATCCTTTCCAGGAAAGGTATACCATCCCTTAGCCTTAAACTTACGTGAACAATAGTGGTTGCTCTCACAAACAACAAATCACTACAAGTGTTAGGAAACCATCTCACCCCCAATGAGATAGACTAACCTCTAACACTCTACGGCAGTGCTCGAATGCAATTCAAGTCCATCACAACAACCATACAAGAAATGCAATAACAAACATTTTCTCAAATCACAAGGAAATTCAAAATTCTCAAATTTCACAATTTGTATTACAAGAGAAAAATTTAAGAAAATAAGTAAGAGATCATCAAAAATCCATTTTTATTGTTCATTACAAAGCACTAAAGTTTTGAAATCAAGAACAAGGGAAAAATCAAGAGAAAAATCCATTTCTCTTGGAAACTAGGGTTTATGACAAGAAAAGAGTTTTCATGGTTATCTAACCCTAGCTTTGTTTAAAACATGGTAATCTTTGCAAAAATAACAAGAAATGATGATTTCATAGCATATATATATAAACGAGAGTGAAAACATACATATACATATAAGCTCTAACCTCAATGGTCAAGAATGGAAGGAACCTCTACCTTGTTTTTGTAGTTTGGAAAGAAATGTAGAAGATTTGATCTTTCCCACTTGAATCTCTTGTGTTTTCCCTTATTTCTTCCTCTCTATGGTTTCCTAGGGTTAGAAATGTTGAAATGGGGCTAAAGGAGGTATCTTTAAGTATTTATAGGGCGAAAAACGGACCACAGATCGCGACTTAAAATTTCTGAGTTTTATAGAGTGTACCGGTACGGTCTGCTCGCTCGACAGGAGTGTATCGGTACGCTGTACTGTTGCTGTCTGTCCATTTTTGCCCGTTTCACTTATTTTTCATTTCAAATCTATTTCAAACCCTTTCAAAATCAACCCAAACTTATACAACATACATTTGTACATCAAACATAGTTGGTACAAGTCTTATTACAAACAATTTCATATACTTACTCGATTTTTACACTATTAACATTTTCTACAGTTATAACCTATATGGTTCATTCCTACGCCATCACATATATTAAATTACTCAACAATTTTATTATTATATTACTATAAACATGTGGGGGTTTACAATCCACCTCCCTTAAAAAAAGTTTTGTCCTCGAAACTTACCTTAAGTAGAGAACAAATGAGGGGTACTTCTCTCACATTTCTAGCTCTAATTCTCAAGTAGCTTGCTCCACTCCATACTATTGCCACAAGACTTTCACCAGTTGGATTACTTTATTGCGAAGTACCTTCTCCTTGATATCGAGAATCTTTACCAGTTGTTCTTCATAGGTTGCTCTGTCTTGAATTTCAATTCCTTCTAAATTCATGACATGCGTTGTATCTGATTGACACTTTCTCAACATTGACACATGGAACACGTCATGTACTCCTAATAACTAAGATGGTAATCGAAGTTGAACACCACTTTGCTCTCCATTTTGATCACTTCGAATGATCCGATATACCTTGGAGCTAATTTTTCTTTCTTGCCAAATCTAAACACTCCCTTTTTGGGTGACACCTTAAGGAACACATAATCCCCCTCTTGGAATTCTAAAGGTCTTCTTCTTCTATCCATATAGCTTTTCTGTCTACTTTGAGCCATGCGTAGTCTTTCCCTAATGAGTTGAATTTTCTCCATAGTTTCCCAAATAATTTTCGGCCCAAACAAGCAACTCTCACCAACTTCTAACCAAAAAATCGGGGACCTACATTGTCTTCCATACAATGCTTCATAAAGAGTCATTCCAATACTTGCCTGATAGCTATTGTTATATGCAAATTCCACCAACGCCAAATGATCACTCCAACTTCCCTTGAAGTCCAACACGCAAGCTCGTAACATATCCTCCAAAATCTGTATTACCCTATCGGATTGACCATCCGTTTGAGGATGAAAGGTGGTACTAAAGTGTAACTCTGTCCCCATAGCTCGTTGTAGACTTTGCCAAAATTGTGCCACAAAACGAGAATCACGATCTGAAACAATGAAGAGCAAAACTCCATGTAATCTAACAATCTCGTGAATATAAAGCCTGCTCAAGGTCTCTAAAGTGTCTATGGTCTTCATACTCAAGAAATGAGCCGACTTGGTAAGTTTATCAACAATGACCCATACGACATTATGACCGCGTGAAGTCCATGGAAATTCCAACACGAAGTCCATGGTGATGTGATCCCACTTCCACTCTGGAATAGGCAAGGACTGTAATCATCCTCCGAACTTTTGATGCTCAATCTTTACCTGCTGACACACCGCGCACTTTGAAACGTACTTAGCCACATCTTGTTTCATCCCTTTGCACCAGTATTAATGTTTCATGTCCCTATACATCTTGGTACTACCTGGATGTATGGAAAATTTTGAACGATGACACTCACCTAACACTTCTTCCCTTACTTGGTCATTGTTTGGTACACATAGTCTTCCATGAAACTGTAACTCATCATCCTGTATCGACCAATTCTCAACAATCTCATTCCTCTCCAATCTACCTCAGATAGCTCCCAACTCAATGTCTAATCTTTGCAACTCCACAATCCTTTATCGAAGAATTGGTTGAGCTATAAGATTAAATAGGCATGATCGATCCCCCTGTCTATCCACCCATAAATCAAATTTCTCTAAGGCATCAATCATCTTCCACCTATTAACAGCAAGAACATTGATTTCATCTCAAGACTTTCTGCTCAGTGCATCTGTTACTACATTAGTCTTCCCTAGATGGTAGTTGAGTATGAAATCGTATTCAATCCACCTTCTTTGCCGAAGGTTTAAGTCTTTCTGTGTGAAGATATACTTAAGGCTCTTATGATCTAAAAACACTTGAAACTTTTCTCCATATAGGTAACACCTCTACAACTTAAGAGCAAAAATCACAGCGGCAAGTTCTAAGTCGTGAGTGGGATAGTTTTGCTCATGAATCTTGAGTTGCCTTGAGCTATAAGCAACTACCTTACCTCCTTGCATTAGCACACATCCCAAGCCTCGTAACGAAGCATCGGTGTAAACATCGTATCCTTCCCCACTTCTCAAAATAATGAGGACAAGAGCTGTTGTCAACCTTTCCTTCAAGGTGCGAAAGGCTAGTTCACATTCTTTAGTCCACAAGAATCTTTTCCCCTTCTTCGTAAGGCGAGTCATCGACATTGCAAGCTTTGAGAACCCTTCCACAAACCTTCGGTTGTAGCCTGCTAATCCCAAAAAACTATGTACTTCAGTCACATTCCTCGGTGGTTCCCATTTTATCGCAGCTTCGATCTTTGCGGGGTCAACAGCTACACCCTGTTCTGACACAACATGGCCAAAGAATTTCACTTCCTTTTTCCAGAACTCACATTTATTCATTTTAGCATATAACTTATGCTCTCTCAAGGTTTGAAGCACTACCGAAAGATGGTGTTCATGTTCCCCTTGTGTCCGTGAATAGATTAATATGTCATCAATAAACACAATGACAAAACTGATCTAGATACGGCCAAAATACCCTATACATCAAATCCATGAAGGCTGCTAAAGCATTAGTCAATTTGAATGGCATTACCGTATATTCGAAATGACCATACTGGGTACAAAAAGCTGTCTTAAGAATATCATACTCCTTGATCCACAATTGATGGTACCCTGTGCGAAGATCAATCTTGGAGTAGTGCTTAGAACCCCTCAGCTAATCGAACAAATCATCAATTCGTGGCAATGGATATTTATTCTTCACCGTCACCCAATTCAACATTCGATAGTCCGTGCATAACCGAAGTATTTTTTCATGCTTCTTCACAAAGAGGACCGGGACTCCCCAAGGTAAAGTGCTTAAACGGATAAACCCAATCGCCAATAGTTGGTCTAACTGCTTCCTTAGCTCCTTCAACTCCAAATGTGACATTCTATAGGGAGCAATGGATATGGGTTCGATTCTCTGTGGTAAACTCAATCTCTCTGTGGGGGTAATCTGGATAGTTCATTTGGGAAGACATCTAGAAAATTCGACACTATCAAAACCATGCCAGATGGGAATTTATCCCGATCATCTCCCATTAAGCTAGCCAAGAAACTCAAGTTGTTTCCCGCCTTAGCTTTCAAGAATCTACTACCCGTAGTAGGAAAAGGATGAAAAGAATTTCGATCATTCATGAAATTGAAAACTATTCCTCCCGGTAAGCGAAATGAAATCCGTTTGCGAAAATAATCCATTACCGTACCGAAAGTAGACAACAAGTTCATCCCAAATATGATATCATACCCCTTCATGTCTAATGCAACCAAATCTACAATTAATTCTTGCTCCCCAATTCGAATCACACAACCTCTACACACTTTTCTAGTATCCAACCGTTCTCCCATAGGCATGTCAATACTCAAGGCATGTTCTAACTTCTCAAAGCACAATCTCAAATTAAGAGCATATGTAGTGCGTATGAATGAATGAGTAGTATCAGAATCAAATAAAATTTGAGCCCAAGAATGGTAGAGAAGAACAATACCTTCCACAATGGCATTGGAAATATCTTCCTTCGGTTGGGTCAAAGCAAACACTCTTCCTTGATTGGCACCGCCTGGGGTTAGAGCTCCTAACAGTCTCTAAAGTAGTGGTTTTGGTAGTGGTGGCTTGTTTGCATTTACTTGTCCAACAGCTTGATTGGTCCTTGGTAGAAGCGATGGGCAGTTATTTTTGAAGTGCCCGACACCTCTACATGCGAAGCATTGACGAGGGTCAGTGCCTGTTCAATTTTGAGTAACCCCATCTCCTCGAACTGTCTAAAGTCTCTGTCCAGCCATCGGGTTTGGGCGACAGTAAGGTGCCGCTCTCTATACTCCACTGCTGCTAACATTTTTCTGGATTGAACCTTCCCTCGCGAAGTTCTATCATCGCTGGTTGTCCGCCGTGTCTCTCTCCACCAGTGCAGCTTTATCAAGTAGATCCCCATAGTCTTAGATCTTGTGTGCCACAAATTTCTCCCAGATGATAGGCCTCAAGCCCTACTCGAAGCGTTTTGCCCTCCTGGTCTCGGTCGATATGAACTATATGGCATAGTGGGATAGTTCATCAAACTTCCTCTCATAATCTAGCACCGTCATGCTACCCTATCGTAGAACGAGGAAATCGACACTCATCTTGTCTCAGACTAATTCAGGAAAGTACTTGTCTTGAAAGATTTGATCAAACTCCTCCCAGGTAAGAGCATCTGTGTTCCTTCTTCTCTTCACCGAGTCCCACCAATGATCTACCTCTCCCTCTAGCAAATATGTCGCTAGGCCGACTCGTAAATCCTCGGCTACTCCCATTCCATCACACATTTTCTTTATCTGGCAGATCCATTTATCTGCATCCAAGGGGTTAGAGCTTCCTTGAAAAGTAGGTGGGTGTTGCTGTAAAAACTCTTGAAGAACTACCATCCTTCGATTTTCGTTCCCGTTACCTAGTACCTGAGCTAGTGGATGAACCCCACCGTTATGGTTGTTGTTCCTTTTCTGGTGTTGTACTAGAGTGGTTAGCTCCCGTAGGCATTGATATATGTCATTCATAGTATCGGGAGGTGGTGGTGGGTTTGTGATTCGTGCATAAAAGTAAACAATTTTTACTATGCCTTTTTGGATTAATTGTACTTTGATAGAGTTTAAGTAATGACATTTCAAGTCCTAAAGTGAACAAAGGCTCAAGAACAACAAAAATCACACTTGAATGTAACACCAACACAATAGGGAACAAATTTGCAAAAGGCTGGGACAAAGCAAGAACGTTCGAACGTCCTCTGAAATCCTGCCAAGACCAGCTGCTGAGATATGGCGTGTTGTAGTCAACAAAGGGAAAATGCAGAAGTACCTGAGTACCACGTTCGAATGCCAACTCACGTTCGAACGTCCTCTGAAATCCTGAGAAGACTACACCACTAGAACCTGGCATGTTACAATAAAGAAAGAAGAACCACAAAACAGAAGTACTTGAGTACAATGTTCAAATGTCACTCCACATTCGAACGTTGTCTTGAGTGACTGAGGACCAAGTTACTGAGTATAAGGTCAAAGTTGTTCAAGACGTATGGAAGTGACCATCACAGAGACCACATGCTACTTGAGTGGAAGGAATCAGACCCCATCTGGCGTTCGAACGCCCTCAAAGCAAAGACACAAATAACTTTCGAACGACATCTCACGTTCAAACATCCTTAAAGAGAAGATAGACTTAACGTTCGAACACCAGATCACGTTCGAACGTCCCCCTGCAAACTGCCTGCAGAGTAGTTGGTTCCCACGGATAGTAAATACTATTCACTCATCCTTTCTTATCTCTTACCCTCTCCCCTTCCTTGCCTATAAATACTCCTATGTTGGGAGCTGAAAGGGCATTCTTCCTCTTGTAGAGTAAAGGGAGAACAATCTTTTTTCTTGTAAGAGAGTGTTTAGTAATCTAATTCTTGAACATTTCATGTTTATGTTTTCATTTTGCATTTATATCAGCCGTGATGGAGGCTTAGACTCCCCTTATAGTTGAAGTCTTTTATTTACTTATGTTAAGTCTTTACATTCATGTTGTGACAACCATGATAGAGGCTTAGACTCCCCTTGTAATTGCACTTACTTTTATTTACAAAGTATCAAGAGAGATAGTTCATCTTTTGGTTGTGGTGGAAACCCTCCAAAAGTAACTAGATTTCTTCTACTTTTATTGTTCATATATTGCTTGAGCATCCTTCTTTCTTAGAAGAGTGAAACTCTTCCTCTTTTCTAGAGTTTTACCAAAGCCGTGAATGGTGGAAAATGATTCACTTATTCTTCATTGAAAATAAGCTCTTTGTTTAGTTTGCTTCACTTAGTAGTTTCTCTACTTGGAGGGATGAATATCACTCATTTTTCTAGCTTTGCCAAGGCCATGAAGAATGAGTAGTTCCTCATTCACTCTTTAGTAAGAGGTGATGAATATATAAAAATTATCCGGAAGTTATGTTTGTGCCACTCCTATATGTTTTAATGCTTTATATTCCACTTGCTCATTGGATGATTAAATGCATCTAGCAAAGTTGAGGTACTTTGTATAACCAAGGGCTCCCTCTATGATACGGATGGCTCTTGCATAGAAAGACCTGTTGGTTCAAGGCAAGCGCCCCGGCTAGCTCCTCATGACAACTTTTCAATCTCTATTATCATTGCGCTTATTCAAAGGATGGACCATTAATGTCATGGTTAGATGCCTTGTAGAAACACTTGCTTGTTTGTAGATGGGTTAAGTCTCAGCACAGACAATTCTTGTAAACTTCTAGAAAGGCATCAGAATCATGTGCTTAATTCTCACAGTCCATCTTTATATTTCGATTAACTTGCTGTTGACACGAGAGTTAATTGAGTTATAAAACACAAACATAACAAACCAAATATTCAATTACATGTCCTGATCCTCGAACTAAAGGGTCGTTGTTACATTTTGAGAATCTTATATTTTGTCTAGAAAACTCTTGAAAAGAATTTTCTATCGTATTCAAAAAACCCCATCACTCCAAACTCTCGAAATTTTCAGTTACTTGGTCTCTATTAGTACTTACTTCAAAACATCAATCATAGTTCTCTGTAGATTAGACTTCGTACTTAACCGGATTATTACTATAACTTGACCGCCTACACTTGGGTGTACACATTTCGGATCAAGTCACTAGCTTCCACTGGTCAGTTGGGACACATTGGTTGGTTTCGATCTCTCGGCAGGATTGGAAATGTCCCATGACTAGGTGTTTTCTGTCAAGGTATCAAAGTATTCCAATGCATTGTCTGGATACTTATTCAAAAATTTATCATTGCACATCATGTCAATGAATAGACGATGTGTAGGAGTAATTCATTCGTAGAAGAAACTGACTAGTTGCCAATGTTCAAATCCATGATATGAAATAGAGTTTAAGAGATCTTTAAATCTTTTCCAGAATTCATAAAATTGTTCATGTTACTTTTTTGAAAAAATTTGAATCAATCTATACTACTAATAAAAGTACTTTACATGAAAATTTTTTGATTCACTATTTTGCCCTTACAAAAAATTATAAAGACTAACATATCATTTTATATTTAAATAATATGCAGAGTATCATTATATCCCTCTATACTTAAATAAAAAACTAACCTCTAACATATCATGTAAATCTCTATTTTTACAAAATTTTTAGATAATCATGCTACTCTTAACAGGATATATATAAAAATATTTTTTTTTTTTTCAAAACTCTAATATTAATACACATTGACAACTTTATTGATACAATATTATCTCCGGTGTCAAAAAATTGATATATGTATCTTTTTCTCTACATCCACAATACAAACAATTAAAGTATGATAAGTACGAGATAATATCTAATTTAACTGTACAATTAAATTTTTATGTATATCATCAAATATTTTAACGAAAATTTTCACGTGCAATGCACGTGTTACATTGCTAGTTACCTCAAATATGTGATTTTGTATACTCGAAACAATTTCTTCAAAAACTCCTTTTGCATATCCCTCCCATGTCCCAATTAATCAAAATTTCAAAGAATTAAGCCAAGTCTTATAAAAAAATGCACCATATCATAAAAAAGCCTATATTTAATTTCAAATTTCTTGTGTGATTAATAATTCATCTTAATTATTTTATAATTAATTAAAACTTCTTAAAATCAAGGTTCAATTTTCATTGCCTCTTATAAAGTAAAATTAGAATTCTAAATTTAGTACTCAGTGCAAATTTATAATATAATTAAAAACTTGTTCAAATAGAGGTAATCAATGATCTCAACTTTATTTGTACAAAAACTAATTCCCATAACTTTTAAGTTATAATATAACAATCTTAGAACTGTGTTTAGATTTATCTTAGAACTTAAAAAATATATAAAGAACCAAAAAATCAGAATTTTTAATTTTTTTTTGTGTCGAATTGAAATTATTTTAAAAATTAGAAAAAGTTGAAAAAAAATCTAGTTTATTTCTTTTTGGGCACGTAGTTACGTTAAATCTCGGACGTGATCATAAAATAGTGCCACAGTGGAGGTTTGACTCGCAGAAATCGGCAAATTATACATGTATAGCTGCGCTGCTGCGATGGCTTTTACTACGACTACTTCTTTATACCTTCTTGTCCAGGGGCCCAGAAACTGGAAGTCCGGAAGACTTTGGAGAGAGAATATAGAACAGCTAACCAAACAGGAGCTTTTCTCTCTTTCCCTCTCTCTGAGTTAGCCTCAGATTCAATCAAGTCAGTAAATTCAGCTCTATTTCTCATTCTTTCTGCTTAATTCATCATTTCCTGCATTAGGGTTTTTTTTTTTTAATCATTTTATGTATTTATCTATCTATATACATGTCTTTCGGTGTGTAAATGTGTTGTTTTAGCGTGATTATTGACCAATGAAGTGTGGATTGAGAGTTCTGTGGCCAAATGAAGAGAGTTTGTGTATTGATATTTGTTGGTTTTTTTTATTTTTTTTATTTTTTTGCAGGTTTTTATAAATTATAGATTGGTTGATTTGCGGTGATTAATTGGTAATTCGGGATTATTTATAGAAAATGTTGAGAAATGAAATATAGATTTAGCAAATGGGGTGTGTTCTGAGTCGAGAGGTTACCTCAGGCATAGTTCATGAGTCTAAGGGAAGTAGGAGAGAAGCTGAACATCGTGACCAAAAGAAGAATTACAGTCTTGGCGCTGTTGAATCTGGTAATACTTTAGATGTCGCAGCAACAACAGAAATTGATAACGGAAATGCTGGGTTTGGTAATGGTGGGTCCCAGAAGGAGGAGAAGGTGGAAGGTGTTGGAAGGCCGAGGGTTGAGAGGAGAAGATTGGTGCTGAATCCGAGGATGAGTAATCCCCCTAAGCATAAACACGGGGAGCAAGTTGCTGCCGGATGGCCATCTTGGCTTTCCACTGTTGTTGGGGAAGCAATCGATGGTTGGCTTCCTCGACGTGCTGACAGTTTTGAGAAAATTGATAAGGTGAGTTGTTGATTTTTTGTTGGTATTTGTTTTTGGTCTTAATGTTAATGGTTTCGCTTCCATGTCATCTAATTGTATTTTTTTAACATTTTTTAGATTGGACAAGGAACATATAGTAACGTGTACAAAGCAAAGGATACTATTACAGGTAAAATTGTTGCACTAAAGAAGGTCCGGTTTGATAATTTGGAACCAGAAAGTGTGAAATTTATGGCCAGAGAGATTATCATTTTGCGACGACTGGATCATCCTAATGTTATTAAGTTGGAGGGTCTGGTTACTTCAAGAATGTCATGTAGTTTATACTTGGTGTTTGAGTACATGGAGCATGATTTGGCTGGACTTGCTGCTAGCCCAGGGATTAGGTTTACTGAAGCGCAGGTGAGACCAAGCAGTTCTTGTTATTTGTAACTGGAGTTACTTTAATTTTGTTTAATTGCCT
This sequence comes from Ilex paraguariensis, assembly GCA_963454935.2. Taxonomy (NCBI): domain Eukaryota; kingdom Viridiplantae; phylum Streptophyta; class Magnoliopsida; order Aquifoliales; family Aquifoliaceae; genus Ilex; species Ilex paraguariensis. The sequence continues at coordinate 159,719 of CAUOFW020005070.1, forward strand.
TGGTTGTATAGCAAATTACCCAATATAATGTCTTTGTATTTGTATTTGTTCTTGTTGCAGGTTAAGTGTTACATCCATCAGCTCTTATCTGGACTTGAGCACTGTCACAGTCGTGGTGTGCTCCACCGTGACATTAAAGGGTCAAACCTTCTTCTTGACAACAATGGAATACTTAGAATAGCTGATTTTGGGTTGGCTACAATTTTTGATCCTAATCGCAAACACCCTATGACTAGTCGGGTGGTTACGCTCTGGTATCGGCCCCCCGAGCTTCTTCTTGGGGCTACTGATTATGGTGTAGGTATAGATCTGTGGAGCACAGGTTGCATTTTGGCTGAATTATTGGCTGGGAAGCCCATCATGCCTGGTCGAACTGAGGTACTTAACACAATTCTTAAATTTTGAATTCGAGGTTTTACCTTTATCTATGTTTGGTGTTACATAGTTAAAATTGATGCTTCTTCAATACTAAAGATGTATCATTTGTTTTTGGTGCTGTGGAATTATGTCAGCAATAACTGTTGACAAAATCTTATTCTCTTTTATGCAAGATAAAATTTAGTGAACATAACTGAAATTAAATTAAGGAAAAAATATTCAATGCAGTCAAGTTTTGGATATGTATTCGATGTGAAGTGATGGAATATGAGTAGGACGAACCTCTGACACTTGGCTTGGATTAATGAATTAACTTGTCACATTCCTTTTGAGAAGTGGTATCTATTATGTAGTACTTGTGAAGCAAAAGAGAAAGTACAAATAAATGAAAACAAACCTCAAGATTAATACACATCACAGTAAATGGACATTCTACCCAACTACTTCAAAATTGGGGTTCTATGGATGCTAGATACTTGGACCCATACTGAAATCTGGTACTGGCACAGCTATCTTACACTTGATCCCAAGAACTTATAACTTTCAGAAGACTCATGGGTATTAGTACCATATTACAATAATACTGCAATTTTCTGATAAGTATCCATGATATTTATAAATGTACTTTCCCAGCACTTATTAATAATGACAAGTCAGCAAACCTTGTCTCAACCATTTGGGGATTTTTCAAAACTTAATATTTTGCTGGTTGGTTCGTTTTTTTTTTCCTTACTTTTCTTTTATTGTTATGACTTAATTTATGGTTGCCCTCTTGTGCCAAGATGGAGACCAACATGCCAGAGACCAATTGACAATTGGACTCTTGTCATTTTTGTCCTGTACTATTTTAACTCAAATGCAGTAATACTTGAAAACATGAGTTCAAAAGCTTTGGTGTGTCTGATTGTTTAATACAAATTGCTAACAACATTTTCAAATTACTTATTTTTCTTGAACAATATAATGCGTAGAATGTAGCAAGATGTTTGGAGTGTGCAAGGGCTCATTAGGTTTTGTGTTATGGATGAAGATTAAAGGGAATACTCTTAGAAGAATGTAGAATCATTTGATGACAATGTCATCAAGTGCTGGACTGCTAAACATGCTCGTTGGAGAAAGTGTATCTGACTCTAAATTCTTATATAATAAGATGAAGGACAAGAAAGGATCAATTTTGGTATATATGCGTATTTGAATAGTTGGTGGACCCCGAACATAGCAACAAGATAAGCTGGTCGTATTGTGCGGTAAAGACTGATGAATACTGCGATAAGAAGTCATTTGTTCAACTTAAAGGCTTTATGAGAACATGAGGAATGCTGGAAGAATATCTTGAGGTTGTAAAGGAAAAAATGATGTCCATTGCCTATTGAATATATTACCTGGCAGAGCTCACAGTGGAGGAGCATGCAGTGAGATTCTGTAGACTGAGATTAGTTTGTTGAACTGAATGGAGTAGTTTGTTCATTGTCATGGTCAAAATAAATGTGTATCATATAGGAATATTATTTCGAGTATTTCAGATATCAGAGATATTTTCTTGATATGATGCGATGAAAGATTCAAGATAAAACATTACGTGGCTTACAAAGTGCTATTCTTATACTCCTTAGTGATTCTTGCTTTATTCAGTATTCTGTTAAGTTTGGTTTCGCCATATGGCCTTACATATTTGTGGTGCATGTGAGGTTCCAATTTGGTTGGATATTTATGTTTTTTGATACATAAACTCACATTTCTTTAAATACTTTGAATGGAAGTCAGTATTGACTGTCACATGGTTGGGATATCTCTCAAACTTCATATCAACACGATTTCTCTAAGCTTGAGTGTACCATTTTTGTATCACAATTACATGTTGCACCAATTCTTGAACCCATGATCTGTGGCTTTCCGATCAATAATGGAAGCCAGAAAGCTACAAGGAGAGCTGCTAAGCATGGAGTGAGCTTTGATTTTGCCATAGGATTAGTGAAAGATGGTTTACACCTTAAAGTTACTGGAAGGGGGCAACAATGATTAAGCAGCTTGGTCATTTCATTGTGCATTATTGATGGAGTTTCAAGTATTGCTCAATTTTTTATAGCTTTTCATCCTCTGGATTGGAGTGGCTTGCATTGAGGTTCCATGAAGATATGTTTGTTTGTGGTCCATTTATATCACTGCATAATCATTTTCTTTTTTTGCTGTTTCCAAAATGATTCTTTAGTTGTCTGATGTTCTGCACTAAAAGCTTATGTACTTAAATAAGCATTGCCATTACACAGTAATGGATTTTTCATATTTTCCTGATGGAATAGAATTTTATAGCTTGGAGAATTGAGTCTGTGTATTTGTATTATCGATTGTACATTAGCATTGACATAGAGATTAATGTAATTGCATTGGTAAATTGTTTTATCCAGGTAGCATGTAGTCAACTGCATTGGCTGTAATTATAGATACAAGCTTGTATGACGGACTCTTCTAGCATGGGTATTCTAGTGACATAGAAATTATATGCAGTTAATGGATTGTTGTTTTTGCACACGTCACTGGTTTGTTTTTTCGTTGTTTTGAAGTGGGGCATTTGTTCAAAGAAACCTCGTGCTTAAAATTTTATAATGAAATTTTTTGGTAGAATCCTACATTTTAGTTTATTTTAAGCTGTCGCAAATATGGGCGGGCATTGACAATGATCTTTTTTTGTTACTAAGGTGGAACAACTGCATAAGATATACAAGCTATGTGGCTCCCCTTCTGAAGAATATTGGAAAAAGTCAAAGTTGCCTAATGCAACATTATTTAAGCCCCGAGAACCTTACAAGCGATGCATAAAAGAGACATTTAAGGACTTCCCACAATCGTCTCTGCCACTGATTGATACTCTTCTTGCAATTGACCCAGCAGACCGCAATACTGCGACCGATGCATTAAGTAGTGGAGTAAGCGTTTTCATTTTTGTGATCCTTCTGTTAATTTTAACAGTTTTTATTCCTCATCAGGTTTATATTAGTGTTTTTCTTTGATGCTAATGTTGTTATAGCTTGTTTCTATTTAATGGTTCAGTAGTGACTGAAAGTTTTGGGAATTTTTGGACTTATTCAACATGTATGACTGGAATAGTGATGTATTCAAAATGATATATGATGCCATGCTCAGAATATGGACGATCCAAACTTCCAAAGCACTGTGCTGTGACAGCATAGAAGAGATTTTGAAGATGAAGAACCTTGACGCTGTGTTGCAAAGATGTGATTTTGGACAAATTAGTTTGCATTAGGAATATTAAGTTTCAGTATCTACAAAGTTTCAGTATCTACAAAGATATGCATCATTACTGCATTTTGTGTGGATGGTACAGGAATTGGAGTTTTCATTGAAGAAGATGATAAAGCTCCATATCGATCATAATTTAAATTGAGGGCAGAAATTCATCATTTAACTAGATTCTGATAATATGAAAAAATGGGAANGATAAAAAGAAAATTCCATAATGAGAAAATCCGACAAGTAAACTACACGAACCTTAAAGACGGGTCAGAAATTCTGGTTGCAGTACATTCATTTGCAGCACCTAATGGTGAGTTTTTGGTTGTGTTTGGTTCATCTGTATTTGCATAAACACTCGATGTTTCCGGGCAAGGGGTACTATCTGCTCTGAATTGCTCAGCAACTTGATGAATTTCCTCTACAGAACCAGCAAATGGGGGCGCACTGGGAAAATCGTTATCAGATAAGTTATTCTGCATTCCTTCGCCACAGAAGTTCTGGAACACCATATCCAGGTAAGAGCAGCCACAAAGAATGAGAACTATAAACCATAAAATAAAATGACTTGAACAAGAAATGATATTTGCAGTGTGTGTGTGTGTGTGTTTTTTTTTTTTGTTGGGGGGGGGGGGGGGTTTTAATTGGGCATTGTTTCATTTGTGCAAGATGTAAATCATTGAATAATTAAGCTTGCTGCTCATGTGGAGCTCAAATGTTAATTTTTGCAACTAATGGTATCATCGAGATACGAGAATAGACGCACAATTAAAGCTTTTTCTTTATTGAATAAACTTGAGCTTTTCTGGTAGCCATTCTGCAAACTTTGATGTGATATTTGTGAATGTGCTTAAAGTTGTCTGTTGCTTTCCAAAGATACCTGACCGGTACTTGGAGATTTACATTACTACCGATGCAATGTGAATCTTACCCTATTTCATATTTTTGCTTGCTTTTAATTGTTCAAATTTGTTTATTAAGCAGCGACGACGTCTAATTACCCATGCCAATGCTAAAAGCAAGAGCGAGAAGTTTCCTCCACCACACCAGGACGGAGGACTTGGTGTTCCCTTGGGTGCTTCACATCACANATGAGTAAATTTGTTTATTAAGCAGCGACGACGTCTAATTACCCATGCCAATGCTAAAAGCAAGAGCGAGAAGTTTCCTCCACCACACCAGGACGGAGGACTTGGTGTTCCCTTGGGTGCTTCACATCACATTGATCCTGCATTTGTTCCTCCTGATGTGCCATTTAGCTCCACCTCTTTCACGTATTCAAAAGAAACTGTTCAAAATTGGTCAGGTCCTTTGGTAGATCCCATTGTAGTTGGCAATGGGAGGCGTAAGAAGCATGCTGCAAGTGATGCACGAGAACCAACAAAACCCTCTATAGGCAAGAAAGACAGAAGTGGCAACATTCGAGTCAAATGAAAGGAGGCTTAGTTAATTGCCAAAAAAATGGTTGGGCTAAGTTTTCTAGCATACACTGAGAATCAGATGCATGGGGAGTCTGAAATTTTGTCCATCTTTTCTTACTTCATCAAGTATAAAGATTTATTTCCTTTTTGTCCTTCTCAATTTGTTGGGATGATGAGAAGCTTCCCTATTTGTGAATATTTTGATTATTTTATTGATTCCTTGTGTTTGAAAATCAACCAGTCAAATTTTGGATAAATATTTGAGGCCAACACCATTGAAACTATTTTTTGCAACCCTAACTTCTGGAGATGGAATGCTGGTGCGGCTTCTCTGTTTGAAGGCTACTTGTTCTGTACCCTATGGTTACTATATATCTTATGGTCCCATTCTTTGCTACATTTATTAGTGCTTCCAGAGTAGAGGAAATTAAGTGGAAAAGAACAAGAATGTTGCATGTTGCAGAAATTCTAATATCACTACCTCAACAAGAATGTTCCTTTTGTCCTTCATGCACCTTGCCATTTTGTGCCGGAGGTTATTCGGGTTTCTGCGCTTCCTCACTCCATCTTTGGAATTAAGATTTCACAAGGGAGTCTTTGATGTTCTCTAGTTTGGGAGTTTGGCCATTAATGTCTATTTAGATAGAAGAGGCTGTTCATTAGGAGAAATGGAATCTGGCAAGTCAGCTAGAGGCTCTGGCTCTTTTCATCTCGTGTGATTACTTATTTTTGTTAGAAATGTTTTTTATTCCTAATTTAGTAACCTTACTTGGTGACGTGATGGACCATTAAATTGATAGTTGGTCTCAACTAATAGTAGAGTCCACTTCAATCTAATGACATAAAATTATAAAATCACTACATATATTGTAACAAATTTAAAGAAAGAGGAAGAGAGAGAGAGAGAATCGGAGTGTGAGGAGGTATATAGGTATTATATATTTGTGGGTATAGGGGTATACAGCGAAATGACTCTATTATACTACGTTTGATACATGGTATTAGAGGTTAGGAATGGCATGGCATTCCATGTTAAAGTCCATTCTAATGTTTTATTTGCAGGATTTAAATTTCATTCCTATTCCAAAGAAATACCTAATCCCACAAATCATGAAATTAGACATTGCCAAATCCAGCAACATATTTTCCATTGCCAGCCCACATAGTAATAACCCAAATCCAAGAGCCCGCTCTCTCAACTTTCAGGTCTGTGGCTTTTAAAAACCGGATGGATGACATCCGTGCGTTGCTCTCTTTCGCATCTCGTCTCTCTCTCGCACACTAGATGCCCGCTGCAAGATTTGTGACAAGGAACAAACAGATAATTTGTAGGTAAATTTAGTCAAAAATACTCAAATCTGATCCATTTTCGTTTGCAAATTTATTATTCGATTTGATTGTTTATTTTATTTTTACTTGAGCCCTAATCTATCGTGGCAAGCCTTCTACATAGGAGCCCTACTTCTAAATTATCTTAACTGCTACAGCATTTAAATTATCGTAAATGCAAGGCTGGTAAGGCAAAAAATTGAAAAATTAAATCAGTTGAAATGATGCATACAAACTGTTTGTGTTAAAGCTTGAAGGAAACTGTATGAGGCGTAGTTGCTGTTTCATGAAAAAATAATGATCCGATGGACACCTATTTCTTGATGATGTTCAAACTTTTCAAACTTAGAGCTGGTCAATGTCTCAATGGTATTACTTTTTCACATGTATATATGGAAATTCTGCAAACTTATTACTTGTCGTGGAAGTAGAAGTGAAGTTTGGTCACTTTTTCCTTCTTGTGGCTGAGTTTTGAGAACCATTCTTCCCCTGCTTTTGGCCTTTCAGCATTGGCATGAGCCATTTGGGTGACTGGATGAGATTTTAATGGTTTGTCTTGCTTTCAATTGGGGATATGTTGAATATTACTAGTGGTTATTTGGATGAATTTTGTTATTGAGCTAAGAATATAGGAAAATAATTTGAAGCCCAATTGAATTTAAGTTTTCACTTGAGAGTTAAACGCTAGTATTATTGGCTTTGTTCCTTGAATACGATTGTGACGTGGGTGTGATTTTTCCGTGTTTTCATTGGTTAATGAAGTGACATTGGGTCGTGGTTGTTCCGAGGGGACTTCCTTGGCAGTCTATTCTTTGGGGAAGATGGAAGTGTAAGAATTGGTGGAGAGCTGAAGTAGTTTGACAGTTGGTGGGTGCAAGGATATTTGATGTGAATAGGTAGGAACTTTGGTGGAGCAAGGAGGAATGATGTCATGATCATAGACTGGTTTTTAGTGATCATTTTTAGCTGTCGTCTGTTGCCTGTGGAATATTACATACAATTGTTAGGTATGCAATTCTCTGTCTTGCTGTCATGAATTCTGTGATCCATTCTTAGAGAGTAGAACATGATTATTGCTTTCTTATAATTCTGTGAGTTTACATTGCAATTTAGGGGTAAATCTGCATCTATGATTTTTTTTTTTCCAGACAATATGCGTCTACTGTCTTTAGTTTCTTCATATTGAAATTTGAAACTATGCCATATGATTAAAAGGTCCTTATTTTCTTTTGGCTGTTCTTGAATTGTTGGTTGCTGTCATGTTATACTTCATGATGTCCTGTCACTATTTTATAACAAGCAGCATGTTAACTAAGGTCAGAAGGTTGGGGGCTTAAGGTCTCTTGAAGCAAGACAACGGTTGGATAACCACAAAAAGTTTCTAAAGCGTTAGGAAGCTATAATCAAGGCACCTAATTTCAACCAACTGAGATATTTTCCTAGAATTAAGGAAAACACCACGAAATAAGGACAAGAATCTCGGCCAAGATCCCACTGAATAGGGGATAGCCCTATAAATACTATGTAACACCCCAAAGAGGGGAGAGAGGCAAAAACTAGCCATAGCATTCTTGTAATCATCATTGTTGAAAGGCAGGGAGCAAGAGTCTCCATTAAAGAGTGGATTAGCCGAGCTCTCGAGCTAGTGAACCGCTATACTTCTTCTGTGTTAATTCTCCCAGCTCCTAGAAAAATATTTTTTTCATTATCACACCACCATCACTACAAAGCATAATTACGATTCATTACTCATACAATTCGGTTTACACTATCAGTTTGGCGCCGTTTGTGGGAACGACTGTTCCTGTTACGAATAAAGTTGATTTTTTAGTGACTGATGGTATCAACGCGAAACATGAGCCGAAGTTAGACCAATCCTCTACGGATGCAAGATCAACAGGAAGTCGCAAATAACAGACGATCCGAAAATGTTTAAGAAGCAGATCTCCCCATGGGGGGCCTTCCCATGAATAATGAGATGGAAGCCCTTCGTCTTGTCAATGAACACCTGATAAAACAGAACGAAGAGCTCTTAAAGCTCCTACAACGTCCACAGGAGGTGCGACCGGCCCAAGGAGGCTAGAATAACCCACCACCAAGAGAGCAACCGCATCTCGACCCCCTTAGAGAAGTTAATAAGGTGGGAGAAAACAGCCAGACCTTGGGGCAAGAACCTCGCCTACCCTCTAGGAATGGTCACAGCGAGGAAGTGCAAAGTCAGTATAAAGAAGGGAAGAGGAGCGACTTCTTCCCTTATTAACAGGAGAGAAAAGAACACCACTGGGAGCAACGTTTCAAAAACATCCTGTAAGAGCTCAGCCAAATGAAGGAGGCAGTGAAGAGTAAGGCTCCAGTCACTATGGATGCTTTGGTGCAGCAAATCGAATCCCCATTCATTGTTGGGATGCTGCATTTTCCTCTCCCACATAAATTCAAAATGTCGCAGGTGGATGCTTTCGATGGGACAAAAGATCCCGTGGACCATCTCAACACCTACAAAAACCAAATGAAGTTTCATGGATATCAAGATCCAGTGAAATGCAGGCCCTTTGTTATCATCCTAAAAGGCTCAGCTTAGCATGATTCAACAGACTCCCCTCAGCCTCGATTTCCTCTTTTAAAGAGCTATCAATCTCGTTTGTGTCCCACTTCATCGGAGCTTGAACTTATAGGAAATCGAGCTACCATTTGTTAAATGTGAAACAGGGACCTGATGAGAATCTACGGTCTTATGTCCAACGGTTCAACTCAGAATCCTTGAAGGTGGATGTCCCAGATGAAAAATTTGTTATTACAGCCTTCATAACAGGTCTGGGGGTTCAGTTAAAAGATCTGATGTTTTCCATCTCAAAGAACCCCCAGGCTAGTATGGCGGAGGTGCTCGCCAAAGCAGAAAAGTACATAAATGGTGAGGAAGCGCTCCTCTCCAAGGTCGGGAGCTCTTTGTCGAGAAAGGAGAAAGGGAAGAAAGAAAAGAAGAGAGAACGAAGTCCCAGAAAGGAAAAAGAACGAGGCAGGTCTCCAAGAAAAGATAGAGAGCGTTCCCCGAAGAGAAGGGGAAATGTCAGGGATCGCCCTGGCCCTCCACAACCAGAGCTACAACCAAGGTATGCACCCCGGCAGCTCACCCCCCTGACTGCTACGGTGTCTTAGATACTGTATGAGGTGCAAAATGAGAAGTTCTTAAGATGGTCATCCCGAATAAAAGCAGACCCGGCAAAAAGGGATCTTACGAAGTATTGTGACTTCCACAGAGACCATGGTCATCACACCGACGGTTGTATCCAATTGAAGAGGAAAATAGAATTTCTAATCCAGCGAAGGCAACTACGACGCTATATGACCAATGATAATCAAAATCGAGCTCTCCCACCCCTACCCCTACCCCCTCAGCGTCAAGCACCAGAGCCACACCAGCAACCTATGGGGGAGATTAGAGTGATATCTGGAGGATTTGCCGGAGGAGGAGGGTCTAGCTCTGCTAGAAAGACCTATTTGCGAAAAATCAGAGCCATAGAAGCTCCCAAAGTATATACTGTCTCTAAGTCTCCACGCTTAGACACGACTATCACTTTCTCAGATTCAAATCTGGAGGGCTGCCAATATCTTCATGATGACCCTTTGGTGGTAAGAGTTGTGGTGGCCAACAGGACTATCCATCGTGTTTTGATTGACAATGACAGCTCGGCAGACATCATTTTTGCTTCTACTTTCGAAAAAATGGATGTAGGAAGAAAAAAGCTTGAACCAGTAAGTGCCCACCTATTGGGATTCTCAGGAGAAAAGATGTTGCCCTTGGGGTCAATCCATCTTGACCTTAGGTGACCTACCCTGTCAGACTACAATAACTGTAAAATTTCTAGTGGTTGATGCACTTTCAGCATACAATATGCTCCTTGGAAGACCGTCGCTCAATTCTATAAGGGCTATTCCCTCTACCTATCACCTTGTAGTGAAGTTTTCAACATAAAACGGAGTTGAAGTGGTTCGAGGAGACCAGCGCGTAGCACGGGAATGCTACATGACATCCATGAGAAATAAGGAGGTTGAGAGCATCCAATTGGATGAGCTTAACATGAGGGATGAACTCGAGACCAGGCCAACACCATCAGAAGAACTGGAACCTGTTCAAATTGATGAGGAGCCGGAGCATCTTGTTTACGTTGGATCTAAGCTGAGCAAGGAAATCAAGGATCTCCTCATCCAATTCTTAAAAAGGAACAAAGAAGTTTTTGCATGGAAGCAAGAGGACATGAAAGGGATTGATCCCTTTGCCATCACTCACAAGCTCAATGTGAATCCAGCCTGTAAGCCCATTAAGTAGAAGAGGAGGAGCTTCGCCCTGAAGCGTCAGAAAGCCATCAACGAAGAGGTCAGCAAGCTCCTTTACGCGAAAGCCATTCGAGAAGTGGATTATCCAGTCTGGCTAGCCAATGTAGTCCTAGTCAAGAAGACAAACGACAACTGACGTCTTTGCATTAACTTTACAGACCTCAACTGTGCTTGTCCGAAATATAGTTTTTTTTTACCCCAGATAGATTTGATTGTAGATGCCACTGCGGGACATGAGCTCCTCAGCTTCATGGATGTCTTCTCTGGGTACAATCAGATCGGGATGGATCCTAGTGACCAAGAGAAGACCTCATTCATAACCGAGCAAGGGACGTACTGTTATCAAGTGATGCCTTTTGGGTTAAAAAATATAGGAGCCACTTACCAGCGCCTGTGAATAAGATGTTTCAAAAACAGATTAGGACCTCCATAGAAGTCTATATTGACGACATGTTGATCAAGTCACTGAAGGCAGAGCTCCACATTGGGCACCTAGCAGAGTCGTTTCAAGTCCTGAGAGAATACAAGATGAAGCTCAATCCAGCTAAGTGTGCCTTTAGGGTGTCAGTAGAAAAATTTCTGGGCTTCATAATTAATAATAGAGGGATAGAGGCTAACCTAGAGAAGGTAAAAGTAGTGTTGGATATGCAGCCTCCCTCCAACACGAGGGAAATACAGTGTTTAATCGGGAGAATAGCTGCTCTGAGTCGCTTCGTTTTCAGATCAAGCGACAAGTGTCAGTCTTTCTTTTGAGTCTTAAAGAAAGCCTTTCAATGGGATGTTCGGTGTGAAGAAGCCTTCAAAGCATTGAAAGAATACTTGAGCTCCTCACCTGTCTAGGTAAGCCCGTTAGAAGGAGAAGTACTTATCCTTTACCTGGTTGTCTCAGAGTTCTCAACTAGCGCAACGCTAGTAAAGGAAAATGACAAAGCTCAGCAATCAGTTTACTACTGCAATCGAGCTCTGGGGGGGGGGGGGG
>CAUOFW020005070.1:171647-202162 GCA_963454935.2 Ilex paraguariensis
GGGGGGGGGGGGGGGGGGGGGGCAGAAGAAAGGTATCCTAAAATGAAAAAATTCGTTGTAGTCTTAGTGACAACTACCAGGAGACTAAGACCCTACTTCCAGGCTCATACTATCGAAGTCCTAACAGATCAACCTATGAAGCAGGTACTGCACAAGCCAGAATCTTCGGGGAGACTGGTTAAATGGGCCGTTGAACTTAGCGAGTTTAATATCAGATACAAGCCAAAGATAACCATTAAGGGGCAGATATTGGCAGATTTTATTGTAGAATTCACAACTGGGATATTTGCAGAGATAGCACAGTTAGTACCTGACCTCCCCACGTGAAAACTTTCAATAGATGGAGCTGTCAATGCTCAGGGCAGTGGAGCTGATTTGATTTTGACCTCCCCCGATGAGATAGATATTGAATACGCACTGAGATTTGGATTCAAAGCTTCAAACAATGAAGCCGAGTATGAGGCAGTCATAGCAGGGCTTAGTTTAGCTCNCGAGTATGAGACAGTCATAGTAGGGCTCAACTTAGCTCATTCAATGGAAGCTGAGCAACTGGAGATCTGCAATGACTCACAATTCGTGGTGAAACAGATAGATGGTGCTTACGAGGCTAAGTGTGAGAAGATGATCCTTTATCTTAGGAAGGTACAAGAATTGATCAAGAAATTTGTGCAAGTAAAGATCAAACATATCCCTAAAACTAAAAATTCGAGAGCAGACGTTTTGGCAAAGTTGGCAACAGCTTCTCAAGAAAATTTGGATAGGTTGATTCCCGTAGAGCATCTGGCAGAACCATCTGTGTATTGAGAATGAATAGGTTTTTCCTGTGCAGAGTCCATCAAGCTGGATGGACCCTATCGTGGAGTATCTCTAGAACGGGACTTTATCGAAAGACAACAAGGAAGTAGCAAAGCTGAGAACCAGGTCAGTTAGATTTTCCATTTTGCAGGGAAACTTGTACAGACGAGATTTTTTAGCGTCATTCCTCAAATGCGTGGGGAACGAGGACGCTGATTATATACTCAGGGAAATTCACGAAGGAGTCTGTGACAATCACATCGGAGCTCGGGCTTTGGCAGGAAAGACATTAAGGTAGGGGTATTCATGACCCACTTTGCTCAAGGACGCAACAGACCTGGTCAGAAAATGCAAGGCTTGCCAAATGCATGTCAACATCCTTCACTGCCCACCAGAGTTCCTGACCTCAGTGATAAGTCATTGGCCATTCCAACAGTGGGGTCTAGATATACTAGGGTCTCTTCCCACTGGTGTAGGACAATGCAAGTTCGCCATTGTAGGGGTGGATTACTTTACCAAATGGACAGAAGTAGAGTCCTTAGCAACCATTACAGAACAAAAAGTTCAGAATTTTATTTGAAAATTCATAATTTGTCGATTTGGGATCCCCAGAACAATTGTTCGGATAATGGGAAGCAGTTCCACAATCTGAAGTTCAAAAACTTCTGTGCCGAGCTTGGAATAAAGAATTATTTTTCTGTCTCAACTCATCCTCAGTCTAATGGACAAGCAGAAGTCACGATCAGAACTATAAAGTCCACCCTAAAGACCAAACTGAAAAATCTAAAGGGTAATTGGGTGGAGCACCTCCCAGAAGTACTATGAGCTTATTGGACAACCACTAGGTCGGCAACATAAGAGACTCCATTTGCTTTGATTTTCGGTTCTGAGGCAGTGGCGCCTGTCGAAGTTGGGCTCCTTTCACTTAGAACATAATTAGCAAACGAAGAAAACAATGATAATTTCCTTCTGCTAAGTTTGGATCTATTGGAAGAAAAGAGGGAGGCAGCACTGAGCAACATAAAGAGCTACCAAAGGAAGACAATTAGGTACTACGACAAGAAGGTCAAGCATAGAAGTTTCAAGGTTGGAGATTTGGTGCTGAGGAAGCTTCTGCTGGCAAGAAAGGATCCCACTCATGGAAAACTGGGGCTTAACTGAGAAAATTCATACATAGTCTCTCGAGTGATTAGACTGGAAAATTATGAGTTACAAATGAAAGAAGGGAAAGTCTTGCCCCATTCATGGAATGCAGAACATCTTAGAAAATTTTTTCAGTAAGTTTATCTTGTATTATAAACCATTGTTAAAAAAGTAGCAAGTCTGTGATTCATCTATCCTTATGAGCACGCAAAAAAAAAAGAGCCTTAGAGCTCACGATGAACTCATCAGTTCACAAAGAGAGCCTTAGAGCTCACGATGAACTCATCAGTTCACAAAAANCACCAAAAAAAAAGGGTCTTAGAGCTCACGATGAACTCGTCAGTTCATAGAAAGAGTCCTGAAGCATACGATGAACTCATTAGTTCATAGAAAAAGTCTTAGAGTTCAAGATGAACTCGTCAGTTCATAAAAAGAGCCCTAGAGCTCACGAAGAACTTACCTGTTCATACAAAAAGCCCTGAAGCTCACGATGAACTTATTAGTTCATAAAAAGAGTCTTAAAGTTCACGATGAACTTGTCAGTTCATAGAAAGAGCCCTGGAGCTCACGGAGAACTTACTTGTTCATAAAAAGAGCCCTGAAGCTCACGATGAACTCGTCAGTTCATAGAAAGAGCCCTGAAGCTCACGGAGAACTCACCTGTTCATAAAGAGAGCCCTGAGATTAAGATGAACTTATCGGTTCATAAGAAGAGCTCAAGAGCTTGGGATGAACTTACTAATTCATAACAACAATGATGAACTCATTAGTTCATGGTAAGAACTCATAGGGTTCGCGATGAATTCATTAAAAGAGTCATAGAGGTTGGAAACATCAGAGATTCCAAAAACAAAAGACTTCTTCAAATCACAAATCGTTCATAATGTGCAACAAATACGAGAAAATTGAGGTTTCCTAAACGTCAGCAATTACAAGGGTACAATCAAAGCAAAATTCCTAGTCTTCTCTCCAACTCAGTTATCCTCTTTGAGCTCATCCCTTTCCTTCTCAGCTGATGACAGAAGATCTATCAACTTTTGCCCAGCAGTGGAGAACAAAACTTCCCCCAGGCCAGAGTCTAAGGTAAGGGGGAAGAACCATCCCTCTTGCGCCTCTTCGAAGGGGCTCCAGTATCTTCGCTTTTATCAGATTTTGAAAAAAGAGTCGGGTTCAAAAAAAAAAGGAAAGTCTTGTTCAGCCGCAACAGCACTAAACTAGAACAGATTGTCTGATGTCATGAGCTCAGAGAAGGACATGGGCCCAGCTTGGGTCATTAGTTCCACCCTCATCAATTCAAGTAAGTCCAGATCAGGAACACCTACATACCAAGAAACAAGATAAGTAGAGAACATAATAAAATTTGATCCCAATAGAGAGATCCTCATCGTTTTCACCTCGGTAAGAATAGCTCTTTCAGGACAGAAGGACTCTGCACTCTCTAGTGCCCATCTCGGAAGACCTCCACAAGTCATTTGAAACAAAAAAGAAGCACTAAGCCCATCCTGAAGGAAGGGAGGGGAGACCAAACACTAAACGACGAAGCCGAAAATCTCTCCACCGAAAGCAGACGAAGCATAGAACTTCATCCTCCTTAAGGTCAAAATAGTAAAGAAATTCTGCAACCGTAGGAAACTCGTCATTACCTCACAGACACCAGAAGAGGAAGAAACTAGTCATGACAACCCATTCCATGGGTGAAAGACGAGAGGGATATAAGTCAATATAGGCCAAAATAAATCCAATAGAAGGGTGAATGAGAAGGCGCAGACCTAACTCCAAAGCTGCTTCAAAGAAGCACGTCTCCCCAGGAGGAAGGTAATTACAGGGTTCATCGGAGTTTGGAGCACGTAGAGGTAACAACAAATCAAGAAAGAATTTCGTCCTTATTTTCTCTAAATCAGAGGACGTTACCATTGAGGGAACAAAGTAACAAGTATGTCACGCCCACTCAACCCCAAAGGAGGTTCGCTCTTGAAACAGAGCAGAAAAGGGAGCAGACATAGTGGCTTCAAGCGAAAAAGAGAAGAGAAGGAAATAGAAGGCGTTAAACCCTCAAGAATAACAAAGGGATACCCAGAGGAAAGTGATAGCCAGTACTTATAGAAATCCTTTGAAAACCCCCGATTTTTAGGAAGTTGTTGAGTACACGAAACCTTAAGTCGGTGGGTCCCTAGGTTTTCAAATTAAAAAGCAGAAACCTTTTTGGTAAGAGGACAATGCATCAAAGGTGGACATCAACAACACCCTGGGACAAAACGAGCAGACCTCCAAAGAGGGGTCCAGAACAACAAAGAAAGGTCAAAACAGACCCTTGCAATTCAGGAGTTCAACGAGTTTGAGGTAAGGAATTCAATGCACACAAGCAGCTTCATCTAGGCATGCTCTTCCAAGTTGTCACCTTATCAATGGTACATGACAGCCTTGAAGCTCAGAACATCGGCACAAGATGACAGAGTATGATAGTATGCTCTCCACCTCGCTTAATCAGAATGACTGAACTCGCAAAACAGGGAAGAGAACCTGACCAATGGCTACACATGCACATATCTCCTAAGGCTTGCCAAAGGGACCCCTCAAACCGGCTCGGTGGTTATTTAGCCCTGACAACAAGTCAGCACCTAGCCAGTCTGTTGCACGTGGAAAGGATGAACCTCACCCTGGGCTGCGTAGAGCTCGACGGTTGTTCAACCATAACATAAGTCAGTAATTTGCCAGTCTGCTGCGCATGAAAAGGATGAACCCTCACTCTGGGACAAGAGGGAAAAGTCTACTTCTTTCCAACATGATAAATCTTGACCTTTGGATCTGTCACACCAAGGCAACAGTTTGACCCAGGATCTTGTTTGTCTATCAAGGTCAACATATGGGAGCCCCCTTAAGGGTAAAACATCAGGTACTCATTGTCTTATTTTTCAAACAACAAAAAGCTAGACCCCTACTATGTATGCTAGACTAACCGTGCAAACTTCCCAACCATTTGCTTTAAAAGGTCTGAATGACCTGTTTGAAGCAAAGAGGGGGGTGGGGGGAGAGAGGAAGTTGAGAAGAGTTGCATATCTGAGGTTACACTCTAATACAAAAAAAGAGAAAGAAGACTTACTTTATGTCTGAAGTCTTTGAGGATGAAGTGAAGCCAGAGCTCTGGTGATCAGTTGCTAGAGTTGGGGCAGAAGCAGGTTCATAAGTTGGAAGCACAGCTCGACACATCAGCAGTTATTCCTAACATCTTTGTTTCAAAGAGTTCTGAATGATCCTTTGAAGCAAGAGGGGAAGGAGTTGAGGAATATAATTCTGAGATAATTAGCCCAAAGCTACACAAAAAAAAAAAAAACTTGCTCTGCATCCTAAGTTTCTGAAGGGGGAATAAAGCCAGAGTTCTGTTGGTCAGTTGTCGGTGCTGGGGCAGAAGTAGGTTCAAAAGTTGGAAGCTCAGCAGAAGTGACGGGCAAATCAACAGAATTTGGGGAAGATCCAACGAGGGGAGCTTCTGAATGTGGGGCCTCTGCTAAAGGTGGGAGAACTGAAGCTTCAGTGGCAAGGTTAGTAGGGGAAGGGAGCTCGACAGCAAGGACGTTTGAAGAGGCCGGGGGCTTACCTTCACATTTTGCTTCAGCCACTTCTGTGTCTTCATCACTAGGAACATCAAAGTCGAAATTCAGGTCAGGATAGACCTCCTCAGCTTTTCCTTGGAAAGCAAGCCACTCAGAGACCCATTTGGTTGCAGCATCATCCCGCAGCTTGGCAATGTCTTTGTCATTTGCAGATATAGCAGCATTCAGCTCTTCAAACTCGCTGTAAAGGGCGCCATTAGCATCAGATAGGACAACAAAATCCCTGGTTAAACTTGCAAAGGAGTTCTGAGCAGCAGAAGCCTCCTGGCAAGCCTTGGCCCAGGCTTCCCTAGCCTTTCTCTCCCCCTCCCTCACCTTTGGCCATCGCGACTTTTAAGCCCTCAATGGTGGAAGCCTGCTTCCCCACTTTGTCTTGTAGCTGAGCTCGCAGATCATCATTTTCAAAAGTCAACTCGGCAACTTTAACTTCATAAGCCCTCACCATTTTGGCAGAATTCTTCGCTGACAGGATCCTGTTCATCAAGCTCTTGCATAGATAGCAGACTTGGGACAAGAGGAAAATAGACAAAAGTTAGGAAAGTTCTAAAAAAAAAAAATGAAGAAGAGGTCATAAATGTGGGCAAGAACTTACCGCAGTTAATCCGTGAAGAACAGAGCTTATTGAATCCTTAAGAGACAATGAAAAGACCTTTTTTATATTAGTATTGGGAAGAATAGAGGAAAGGACCTCTGCATCAAGGTCGGGGTTATCAAGAAAAGAGCCCTCACTTTTGCCTGCTTTAAGGAGCTCCTCTTTCACAGCCTTGGAACCCCATAGGAAGGGGAGGATTGATTGGTGCAGCAGGCGGATTAAGAGAGACCAAGATCTGGGAGGTCGTCTCCACAGCTCTCTCGACCTCAGAAGCAGAGGGGGATGTCTGTCCTGACGCAACAACGCTTGGAATAGCAGGAAAGACGCTTTGAGAAGAGAAGTCTGAGATAGCTGGAGCAGAGGGAGTGGGTGGCATGTTTGTCTTTGGCACCTTGGTAGGAGGATTGGAGCCATCAGCAGAGCTGGGTCCTGACTTGCGTTTGGCACTGCTCTTGCTGTTGCTCTTGTTGCTGTCCTTGATATTCTTCATTTGGGAAAGTTCATCCTCAGTGGGCTCCATTGAGGATGAACTTGTGGGACCTAAGAATAGCAGTGGGCTCCATTGAGGATGAACTTGTGGGACCTAAGAATAGCTAAGCTTCGCTCTTAGACAAAGAAAAGATGAGAGAGGGTACAAAGAAAAAGTGTTACCTGATATATCTTCGGCAGAAAGCGGGATGGGGCCAGCAACGAAAAGTGGAAGGGGAGCTTCAACCCTCACCTCAGGGAGGCAGAACCCGTGTTCTACGAGAGCCCAAGGTTGGATGAGCTCAGAATATTTTTCTAGTTTGCACTTTTCTAATTTTTGCAATACTCGTTTCTCTTCAGCGCTGTGCTAAGGTCGAATACCTAGAAAATCAAGGAAAACAAGAAATAAGTTAACAAAGTAGCCAGACTTGGAGTAAATACGGTCTGGGCAGAAACATACCCAAATTATCGGGGGCAAACCACTCTATAGGGATGGGGAGAGTATAAGTTTTATCATCTGAGTTGAACTCCCACTGTGTATCGCTTACGAAGAAAAATTGTTTCTTCCAGCCCTTATGGGAGCTTGGGAGGTCAGAGATGATCTATTGGGCCTTAGTCCTCTTGGAGATATACAGGAAACCATCAGAGGAAATCCGCTTAACATTAAACAGCTCTATAAGTAAGGAAACAGTAGGGACCCCAAGCTTATGGTCCTTAAAAAAGACTAGTAAACCCACAAGAACATCCCAAAAGTTGGGAGAGAGCTGGGCAAGATAGACATTGAAGTGTTGAATGACACCTTTGATAAAGGGATGAATGGGGAAGCGAAGTCCGTTATCAAAAGTTGCTAGGAAGAAACAGACCTTCTTATGGACATAGTGAACATATGTGGTGTACTTATCAGGACTCCAAGACTGAACCCCTGGGGGGAAACGAAAATGAGCACTGAGAAACCTCAGGTCAGAAGGGGTAAGTCCGCTGGAACCTACAAGTTCAGCGTTCCTAAAGGTAGCCCCTACCTGCGCCTGAAACGATGACTCCCACACCACTTACTTTGCCCTTGCCCTTATCAGGTCTATCAGGCATGAGAGAAGAGGTGGAGGAGGCCTCCTCCGTTTTCACCTTTACCTCGGCAGAATCTACACCAGGAAAGTTGTCAATCTTGTCACCTACATCCCCTAAATCAGAATCTCTTTCGGTAGATCTATCGCCTAAGAGGGAAATAGAGGAAGGNGGTTTTCACCTTTACCTCGACAGAATCTACACTGGGAAAGTTGTCAATCTTGTCACCTACATCCCCTAAATCAGAATCTCTTTCGGTAGATCTATCGCCTAAGAGGGAAATAGAGGAAGGAGTTGCTCCAGAGGAGGTCGACATGATTGACAAAGAAAAAGGTAAGTCGAAAGAATGATAAAAAAGAGGGATACTAACTAAACACCCCTTGATAATCTTAGGGTCAGCACTGTACCTCCCAACAGTAAGAATTCGCACAGTAGAGTTTCAATCCACAAAGCGGGGAAGAAGAGATAGGCAATGATCACGATTCCAAAAGAAAAAGAACCGAAAAATCCAGAAAAATAATGACCACCTCGAAGTCGAGGGATCCAGAGTGAGGAAAGGTAAGAGAAAGAAAAAGGGCCAGAAGGAAGCGTACCTAGACAGGGAAGAGAGCAGGAAATAGTGGCCAAAGAACAAAATTGGAGGAGAGGAACAAAGTAGGACTTCGAGTCAAACTCAGAATGCACAGTCTAAAGCAAAAAATAAGGGAATCGCGTGGAGCAAAGCCTAGAAATCGCATAAAGAAAGAGCCGGAAACGAAGGTGAACAGCGTAGAAGATGAACAGGGAGTTTTGAGCAGCCGTTTGAGCATTTAAAGCTTGAGTGACGTGGGCTGAAACATGCGCGGAAATCAAGGAAGTCATGATTGCTATAAACCGTCAAAGAGCCCCCCCACGTGAATCTCATATGCGGACTAAGGTCAGTTAGGCTCAGGCCTGGTCCAATACGAAAGCAGCTCAGCCTATGCCCAAGCTCACTTGGGCCAGGGGCTAGGGGCAACTGATGATGCCTAAAGTAAATTCCAAGTGTTAGCTCAAGAGTTCAGCTCAGACCGGGAGGTTAGTCATGTTAACTGAGTTAAGAAGGTTGGGGGCTTAAGGTCTGTTGAAACAAGGTAACGGCTGGATAACCACGAGAAGTTCCTAAAGTGTTAGGAAGCTATAATCAAGATACTTAATCTCAATCAACCAAGATCTTCTCCTAGAATTAAGGAGAACCCCACGAAATAAGGGCAAGAATCTCAACCAAGATCTCACTGAATAGAGGACAGTCCTATAAATACTATGTAACGCCCCAAAGAGGGGAGAGAGGCAAAAACTAGCCATGACATTCTTGTAATCATCATTGTTGAAAGGCAAGGAGCAAAAATCTCCATTAAAGAGTGAATTAGCCGAGCTCCCGAGCTGGTGAACCACTATAATTCTATGTTCATCCTCTCAGCGCTTAGAAAAACATTTCTTTCATTATCACATCACTATCACTGTAAAGCATAATTACGATTCACTACTTATACAATTCGGTTTACACCATCAATTTTTAATAAAATTTTAAAAGTTGAAAAATAATTTAAAAAAAGCTTATATAAAATATTTTGAACTTGAATCAGAACGAAAACGGACCCGAAAATAAGAGGATATGTGGCGCATTGTGGACCAAGCAATTAAGGGGTAAAGGGGGAGAAAATCAGATTTCTCCCCATTTCTTTCAGCTGGTTCAACGTTGGAGAGGAAGAGAGGAAAAAAGAAAGAAAATTCAATTTCTCTTTACGATCTACACCTACCCGTCGTTTAAATCAACTCGAGCCAAGTATTAAAGTTGTTCTCCTTTATGCCTTAATGAAATTAGTGTGTTAATTGCATTATTGTGTTAAGCGTCCATACCAATAAGGAGGGTTTTCACCGAAGTTCAAGAAACTGGATTTTGGAAAAGTGAAGATTCTAGCTTGAATCGGGTTCTTGAAGCTTCTCAACGTCGTTTACGCTTCAAAAGGTAGAGTTTTCTCCCTAATTAGGTTTATTTCTAACCTAAGGCGTTTATATGAGATGAGTAGGTTGATAGAATTATATATAACTTGCCTATTGTCGTAAAGTTGATAGAATTGAGTATTGAAAATGGGTAAATTTAGTTCTAGTGTGAATTGGTGATTAAAAATTGTTAAATATGTAATTTATTGGCAAAATGTGGTTTATAGGCATGTTATGTGTTTACATTATGCCTTAATGAAATTAGTGTGTTAATTGCATTATTGTGTGATGACATGCTTAAAAATTGTGTTGAATGAAATGTTAATATATGCTTATGATATATCGACAATTGATAAATTATGGAAATTATATGTTTAGGATGTAATCATCCATGGTATATGTTGAAATTACTTATTTGACATTCATTGTATATTGAGCATGATGTTGACAATTCTTTCATGGGCATTGCGCATGAGTGTGGGTGTGTGTTGTGCATAGTTCAATCAAACACCATACTTGGTGGATGAATAGGTGGACTCGGAAAAAGTTGGAACGAAGTTTCCGATTGAGTCGCACGATTGCATGAAAAACTTGTGTCCGGTACAACAAGAAGGGCTAGATTCTCCCTCGGGTGTAAGACCCAACTACTGCGGAGTCGGTGGTGTGACACCAAAAGTCTACTACCCAACAAAGACACATGATTTTATTTATAAAATTGTCATTCGATGTGTAACATCAATGACAGGGGCTTGAAATATCCGATTTTCACACATTAGCATTGCATTGTGTTATGAGAGTCTGAGGGATTGGGTTAAAGTGCATGAGTGAGTCTCATCTCATTTCATGACATTACATGAAATTCTTGTCATTGAATACATATTCTTAATGATAATGTTTTGAATGATTGATTGTTGCATATGCACATTTTATATGCATCTAGGTTGGGGAGCAGTTTCTTTAGGAGATATCTTATTGAGCGTGGATTACCCTTCATGAAAAAATATTTCAGGTGCGGGATTCACACAGGCAGACGACTTCCAATTTGAGCCTCAAGGGTGAAAGAAGACCGACTTGTGGCTTTTAAATCGTATTTTGTAAAATATTTGTGAAATTTATGTTTTGGGCATGTAATAGAACTTGTATTAGCTATATTTGATGTACAAATATATATTATATGAGTTTGGGTTGATTTTGGAATGAATTGGAAATGAAAAAAAAAAGTCATACAAAAACAGGCAAAACCTACCGGTAGGTTACAAGTAGGAGTTTTTCAGTAGGTAAAACCTGCCGATAGGTTACAGTTAGGTTTTCGGTAGTAATTTTTCAGTGGACAAAAACTACCGGTAGGTCCATAAAAATTTATCGATAGGTTTTTCAAAAATCTGAAATTTTAGGAATGTTTTGCCAGGCTTTTGGGCTTTGTGCCCTCTCATTCCAATGATACAAATGGAGTATAAATTGTTGTATTTTGGACTTCAGATGGGTCATGTGAATAAATATATACAGGATAAAAGTTTGGGAGTTTCTGTCTAAATTTTTATATTACTGTGATCCCGATAAAAGGGATGTGGTGTTGGGTTACGTGATATTCACGGGTTGACAAATGACTCTCAGTTTTAGAGGTGCCACAAATACTCCCATCTTCTTTTAACGAGAGTTGTGTGTTTCATTGGAATGTGCTATACTGCACTGCCACCTATCCTTATCAAGATAGTCTCTAGGTTTCCTCGTTGTCTTATTTTCAATTGTTACAATGAGCCTGCTTAATCCATTTCCTTTAGGATGTTTTGTTTGTTGCTGATGTAACATTTCTGAAATGTGTTTGTTGTGGTGGTGGTTGGCAAATTGGTTTGTTGTGGCAGTTGTTTGGAGCAGTTGGGTATTGGCTGGAATTTGTGAAGGAGAAGGAGGTGGGTGGTGGCGGTTTAGTCTTTAGAGGGGTTTTATCGTATTCTAAAGTGGTATATGCTTAAAAAGTATGATGATTATTTTGACTAGGAATATGAAGGGTGTTTTTGGGAATATAGAAATAAGAGTATTACTAGTCATTGTATATTGTGTCTTAATTTCGTTCTTTTTATATTTGTGTTTCTATCATATAATTCATCTCATAAGTAACATCATACTAAAAAAAAAAATTCTTTTGCAGGTTTTAGAGAGAGAGAGAATGTTGTTCATTATAGTTTTATTTTAAAATGATTTTGAGTAATGTATATATACTTTGACAATTTTTGAGGATGTTATATTTGTGATATTTGAATTGGGGTTATTTATGAAAATTGTGATAATTTTGTTTTTATTGTTTTTTTTGGATGAGAATCATTTGAAGAGAAAATCAAGTAAAAAATGTTTGTATTTGTCCAGGCGATGTATATAAATTTAGAATTGATAGTTATATGTAAATAATCAAGGCAAAATCACAAACAAATAATATTTGGAAATATTATACTATCAAAAAATGCCTACTAATCCCTTGCCATTATGGGTATTTTGGTTAAATTTTATTCCATTTCAACAAAAAAAAAACTAGTCCATCCAAACATAAGATGGAATGTGAATTCCATTCCAACAGTTAATCCCAATAGATGCCAAACATGGGAATGAAAATGTCTATTCCATTTCATTCTTTTTCTCATTCTATTCTTTCACTCGTTTCATTCTCACTTGATTCCATTATTACATACCAAACGCACAGTTACTCCATTATTCAATTACACTCCCCTATTCAATTATACTCCCCTTAAGTTAGACTAAAAGATATTAAATAGTACTAACTTAGAGCAAATAATAAGGGTCTTTCGGAAGTCAGTATACCAAATTAAACTTATTAGTGCATAAGTCTATAGTGAAAAATGTTTTGTGAAAAAGTCTTTTGATGATATAGAAAGACTTAAATACTTTTTTACTATGTAGTAGTTGCCTAGAACAATTTTGAAAAACCAAAGCCCATAATAAATCCTCTCCATATAAGTTGGTTTCTTTCTCACTCCTCTTCAACTTTGAAAATCACTCTGCATCCAATAAAAAATTATTTATTTTTTTTAGGGATATGTTTCAAAGTTTTTGGGAGAAAGTACTAAAATTAAGGAATTTTAATTTGCATTAGGATTAATTTGGAAACCTTATGTATGTGTTATATATATATAACCTAAAATTTAGAAGTTTTAGAGATTACATAATAACAATTTGGGAGTCAAAGTTATAGGGTTTCGTCTTCGAGATAACTAATTTTATTTCCTTTTTTTTAAGGATATGATTCAAAGTTTTTGGGAACCTTTTGATATTTGAAAACTAAAATTAAGAAAATTTTGGAGGCATACTATGGTGTCACGCTTTCTATGTAAACAATCATAGTGTTTGAGATGTGTTTTTTTTTTTTTTAAACTTTGGAGTTACACTATCTATCCACTATATATGGAGTCACTTTTATAGTCACACTTTCAACGAATACTTTGTTGATACACTTTGTCTTTACAGAGTATTGTTTTGTTTGAATAACCCTTTGTTGTCACAGTTTTTTTTTTTTTTTGGCATATGAATTTATAGTGTGACAAGGGGTTTTGTTAATTTTTTTTTTCAAATGTAAAGACAACATTGGTGCAGTGGCTTAGACACTACGATTATACACATATTCATTTGGTTTAATACTGTGACAATAGAGTGTGACACATTGCTTGAGCGGCTTGAACATGATAATTATACACACATTCTTTTGTTTTAATAGTGTGGCAGTAAAGTATGACATCATTGTTTCAGAGTTTGATCATTATGATTACAAACACTGCATTCCTTTGATTTAATAGTGTAACAACACAGTGGCAGCATTAGTTCATTTGTTGATACAATCACAATTATCAAAATTTTAAAAAATAGCATTATCGTCATAAAACTAGAAAAAAAAATGACCATACAAACAATTGCGTGTACTAAAAATAAAGAACCACAAACATGAAGAAATCAAAAACATAATTCACATATCATATATCATATTATAGAAATTATATAAGGTTATAACAATATGAANTGACCATACAACAATTGCGTGTACTAAAAATAAAGAACCACAGACATGAAGAAATCAAAAACATAATTCACATATCATATATCATATTATAGAAATTATATAAGGTTATAACAATATGAATAAAAATTATTGTGTAACAGTACAATATCAAGAACATAGAGAAAACAATCTAGTCTGGAAAAAAANATGACCATACAAACAATTGCGTGTACTAAAAATAAAGAACCACAAACATGAAGAAATCAAAAACATAATTCACATATCATATATCATATTATAGAAATTATATAAGGTTATAACAATATGAATAAAAATTATTGTGTAACAGTACAATATCAAGAACATAGAGAAAACAATCTAGTCTGGAAAAAAAAGAAGATTAACTTCGTCTAATAACAGTTTAATCGAAAAAATAGAACCAAATAACCAAAAATGAATAAAAGTATAATTTCGAACACGATAATGGTTGAATGTTGGAGAAGAAGAAGGAAAAAAAGTAGTTGGAGAAGAATAAAGACGATCACTTAACATTAAATATTTGGAGAAGAAGAAAGAAAAATAAAAATTGGTTAGAGAAGAAGAAGAATGATAATGACTGATGGTTAGAGAAGAAGAAAGAAGATACATTTGATGACAGATATTAAAAATATAATCCATCCATTAAATTAGGAAATATTTAATATAATAAAACAAATTCAAATAAAAAAATAATTGTGAAATTTAATATGCATGATTTAAAGGGAGGTCAAATATGCCAAAGAAAAATTAGAAAAAGGTAAAAAAAAATGTACATGGACACAATAAAGTTAGGAAGATGAGGACTAAATGATTTAATACTAAGAGATATATACTTAAGGCCAATAAGTAAAATTTAGTGTACCCCTTCACAATTCTCCGAAATAATAATGGCTTTATCTCTAGTAAGTCACTTGGTGAAAATACCTCTACTAGTAGTACAAAACATATAATAACCTCCTTTGATTGAAGCTTTGCACGAATAAAGTGTCAATCAACATCAACATGTTTATGGAAAATTGGATGTGAGGCAATGGGAAGTACAACTTGATTATCANGAAATTTAATATGCATGATTTAAAGGGAGGTCAAATATGCCAAAGAAAAATTAGAAAAAGGTAAAAAAAAAATGTACATGGACACAATAAAGTTAGGAAGATGAGGACTAAATGATTTAATACTAAGAGATATATACTTAAGGCCAATAAGTAAAATTTAGTGTACCCCTTCACAATTCTCCGAAATAATAATGGCTTTATCTCTAGTAAGTCACTTGGTGAAAATACCTCTACTAGTAGTACAAAACATATAATAACCTCCTTTGATTGAAGCTTTGCACGAATAAAGTGTCAATCAACATCAACATGTTTATGGAAAATTGGATGTGAGGCAATGGGAAGTACAACTTGATTATCACAAAACAATTGCATTAGAAAGTTCATTAGGATACCAAAATCTCATGCAACAATTTCTTCAACCATACATAGTTTGAGCCTGCTTTATATTCTATCTCATCTAGGCCTATCAATGGATCAGATTTTGATCCAAATCCAATCAGATGAATATGGAGTAATATTTTTTATCGATAGTTCAAATCCAAATCCGATATCTTATATTTTCATAAATTCAGATTTGGAAATACCTATATTCAATCCGATTATGATATAATCTGAATTATTTATATACTAGCGATAATCCGTGCCTAAAGGTACTATATAATTAAAAAAAATCAAAGACTGAACATGAACACGTACTAAGTTGGAAGCTTAAACTGCATACTTAACATGTCTACACATTACATACATGTTCAACAAAATATTATCTATATGAAAATTCTCATGAAGACAAATTGTAATAAAGAGATGGAGAAAACCCAACTTTAATAATCAAAATCCCATTATTTTAAACTAAAAACGCATAAAAGTCATACGCTTGAAACTATATACCTAATTAGAATTAGTAGTAGTGCCCATAAATATTTACTTAAAAGTCAACTTACTGGGATTTTGCAAATCTGTGTCACTTGAAAAAATGTATGTGCCTGAAGGCACTATATTATGTAACAAAAAATATCAATATTTAATCAAACTAATTTTTATATGTTCCTTTAAAAAATTTGGACATAATTCTCCCAAAAAACATGACCCAAAGAATATCACCCTGTATATGGGTTCAATTCTTCGCTCGATTCTGATGAAGTCATGGTCTCAAGTTCGTCTTAAGTAATTCCCCATGAATATGGCTCCAAGTATAAAGAATCTATAAAATACTAATTACACAATTCACCCTTTATAAAATGCTAATTATTAAACAAATATTATTGACCCCACATGACATGATTTGTGAGTGGATTGTTAAACCACAGTAAGCAAAACTTTCACGCCCCAAATTTCATAAAAGCGTGATTAAAACAAACACTTCGTTTATCTAAAAAAAACACATGCCAGTATGTTGTAAAAACATCTAGGAAAATATCTCTTTAGTTGAAATAAATCAAAATTTTTTATTTTTTTTTTGAAAATTTCGGCAAAGTTTCCTTTGAAAATTGGGCTTCCAACCAGTTAGTAAGAGCATCCCTGTGAGAGCATAACATAATTTAAACTAACTAAATATCCACAACATGCCTCCATCCACAAATATAATTCAACTAAATCCGGGTGGCAATTAGAGGCCCACGAAGTCCTCCCAAACCGGGATATATCCAACACCAATATAGATCACAACTTAATACCTAAAGTCATAACTTTACATTACGATACCCAAAATAATAATCCATCTATGGGATGATCAAATGTACACCAAAAATGCCTCAAGACAACCTTTGTCAAATACAAAGCTTGAGTGCTAACATTTCTACATAAGTTCTAAAGATAAATACAAAAAAAAACATCAAAAGAGATTCTTTCTAGTCCAAGCTCCCACAAGCATTCCATCACTTACGCCTCAGGATGCATGCTAGTCTCTGAAAATATTAGTAAGGGATGAGCAACCACACACTCAGTAAGATAATCCTTTTCTCAAGCATTTACAAAGTTTAAAAACCAACATTCCACAAATCATACGAATAAGTAATGAAACCTTTCTATAATTGAATACAGATACAAGATAATAAGTAAAGAATTTATAAAATCTCCCAACACCTCAACATTAGAAATATTCAAGGTATAAATTAAAGTCAAACCATCATAGCAAATACAATGCATGCCTCGCATACGGACAATATCCTCAATCACACCCCTTCACGCATGAACCATCCTCGGGGAACCTTTTGGGTCTTACACCCTAGGGTCTCATCACCCTTCTTGCTTTTTAAGGGGAATGTGTAGGGTACAACTTGTGACACTACATAGGCCATCACCGAAAATCACCACCATAACCAATTCCCCTTAGGACTAGTAGCCGCCTTGGCAACCCACTCAATAAGCCTCAATCGTCTACTAACCTTCTGTCTGTCAATATCGAGCACATATTTTTCAAAAATTATTATTTTCTATATCCATAAATCCTTTTTAAAAACTCATGTCATAACCTTGACATTTTACCAAACATATAGTATACTCAAATCTCAAAATTTACATTTTCAAAGCAACACAATCAATTCCAAGAGAATAAGGAATATATATTATGTACAAAAATTATAGCATACTTCAAAACCCCCAAATCATAAGTTCAATCAAATACCCATAACTAAAATCAAACTAGGGTTTCAAACCCATCACAAATTTATTTTTATTTCTAAGAGAATATGTAATATATATTATGTACAAGAGCATAGCATACTTCAAAACCCAAAAATCATAAGTTTAATCAAATACCCATAACTAAAATCAAACTAATTTTTCAAACCCATAACACAAAAATTATTTTTATGCATGTAGGTTCACAATCCATGGCATATTCAACAATAAATCAAGGTTTATAACAAGTAATTTTTCCATCCAACACATAGTAAGTTTTAACTAAAACAAATAAATGAGATGTACATTGTAAATGCAAGAGAGAGGAAAGCCCCACCTAAGAATCAAGAATTCCAAGCCAAATTCCTAGGATTTTCAATCAAACTCCAAGATTTATGGACCTTCTTCTTCCCCTTTCTCTTTTCCCTTGTCTTCTCCTAGGGTTCTAAGAGGTTTTGGGTGAGAGATGTGAGAAAAAATGGAAAAAAAGGGGCTGAAATCTGTGTTTTAAACATAGCAGCCCTGAATTTTACTGTTCATGGGCTGAAAAATTATTTTTTCTCCGAAATTACGGTTTTACCATTAAACATTCTAATTTGATCTATATGACTACCCTAAGATTTTTTGACGTTCTGGATTCATTTTTAATGTTATTTTAACCTAAAAATATTTATTTTTATGATTTATCTCAAAATCAATGTTAATTTACACCCGAAACACTAAAATTATTATTTTACCCCTCTGAATCGCTATATAAGCTAAATAGCTATTCTAAGTTTTTTCGGACCTCCTGGATTCAATGGTAATGTTATTTTGACCTAAAAATATTAATATATTTACTTAGTTACCATTGTATACCTTAAAAACCTCCAAAAATTAAATTTGACCCAAAAGTCAATACGTTCGTGTCTCAAACTTACGTGACTATTCTTGTAACAACGATTCAAAGTTTCTCTCTTCATTTTAATCATTTTAAAAATACTAGCAAGTTAATATAATTTATATTTATATAACACACGGTATCTCACAAAAACAAACTGTGAAATCTACAGTTGGCTTTCAAAATTTCACATTGCATGTATTTGTTCACTCAGGTGTTCTATGACAAATATACCTACTTATTATTAACACATGATTTCAAGAAAACACGACTCAAACCATTTATCAACCAGCTCACCAATATAATTCAACAATAGAAGAATTTTCACCTTTAACCATATGAATCTGCATATAAAAAATTCTAACCCATAATTCCAAATGCATGCATTTAATTAACATTCATATCAACTCTCTAAAAAAATTGCTACATCAAAAGTCCAAAAAACAAAGCAAAACTAAAATATATCAAGATGATTGGTTCAATTGATTTCAGATGTTGGTAAAAATCATCAAACATTTAAAAGAAAAAAAAAGTAATAGCACAATATAGCAATTAGAATTCCAAATAAACTATTATGGCAATTGAATTTCATATTTCACTTGTAAAAACCCGGTATATTTAAACTTTTGTAAATAAGGGCAAAACGGTAAATTTTATCGCTACAGTACGGGTTAAAATTTTGAAATTTTCTACATCTCGGATGACAAAACGGACCTCACCATTGGATTCGTCTCACAAAATCTAGTTACCACGTCAAATTTCATCGACTTCCGAGATGGTCGAATTTTTTGCGTTTTACGAGGCGGTCAAATCTCAGGTGACCCAAAAACGAAATTTTTGATAAAATTTCAAAATTTGGAAAATTAATTTAAGACAAGTTAAAATAAAAATATTTTGAACTTGAACCAGATCGAAATTAAACCGTTTCAGAACAAAAATAGACCCGGGAATAAGAGGCTGTATGACACAATGTGAGCCAAGTAAATGAGGGTATAAAAAAGGGGAGAAATCTGATTTCTTGGCCATTTTCTTCAGCCAGTTAACGTGAGAAGGGAAGAGAGGGAAAAAGGAGGAACTCTCCACTTCTCTCTACGATCTACGACTCTACGGGCTTCGGATCCACTCGGGCCAAGAGGAAAAGTCGGTCTCCTCGCTAAGTGCTATGCGACCACACCAAAAATGAGACATTTTACCGAAGGTTAAAAATGAGATTTTGGAGAAGTGAGGATTCAGGTTGTTTTGGGTTCTTGGGGCTTTCCAACGTTGTTTTACGCTTCAAGAGGTAGGGGTTCTCATACTTTGGTTCATTTCCCACTTATAGTGTTATATAAAATGTGTGGGTTAAAGGGAATATGTATTTCACTCATTTATGCATATGACATGGGTGAAATGAGTATGAAAAAGGAGTATGTAAATGAGTTGGAATAGATTTTTCTAGCTTGAAATTTGTGATGTGGAAATTACTTGGTTGGTAATTCCATGGGAAAGGTGAGTATATGAGCATGCTATATGTGTTATATTATACTTTGTGAATGAGGTGGAAATCCTTGTGTGATAACATGAATTGTTGCCTTGAAGGTGTTTGCCAAAATGCCTATGTGTGGATTAAGTTGTTATGACATGATGATGTATAACATACTTAGTAAATGTGTTGGAAAGAAATGTTAATATGTGCTCATTGATATATTGACATTGTAATGATTCATGGGATTTATATGCTTATGATATGAATTGCCATGGGATATGTGGATATGTGGTTAACTTGCTCATTTGGCATCCATTCCATCTTGGGCATACTATAACATCGCATTCATGGGCTTAGGCATGAGTGTGAGTATGTGTGGTGCATATTTTAATCAAACACCACATGTGGTGGTTGATGGTGGGCTCGGAGAAGTGGGCATGCTATATGTTTAATATTATGCCTTTTGATTGAGAGTGATTGGCATGAGATTGTGTAATGTCATGCTTGAGATATGTGTTGGGTATATAAATGTTGATGTATTGATATGATAATAAATTTTGGTAATTTTATACATGTGATATAAATTGCCTTGACACATGTTGAGATGTGTGATTTAAATTTGGCTCATTAGCATTCATTACATTGAGCATGATATTGATTGAGCAATAGTGCATCACATTACATTTGAACGGGAAAAATGCATCCATGGCCATGAGTATGGATATGTGAGTGCATAGTTGGATCAATCACAATACTTGGTATTTGATGGGTGGGCTTGGGAAAGTGGGGTCGATTATCCTACCGAATCGCATAGTTGCATACATGGAAAACTTGTGTCGGGTATAGCAAGAAGGGATAGATCCCTCTTCGGGTGCAAGTCCAAAAAAGTGTATCAGTGTATGGAGCCGGCGGTGCAACACCAGAAGTCCACTACCCAAATAAAGACACATGATTTTGGTTGGATAAATAATTCATTGATGGGAAACATCCAAATATAAATTGGTTTTTATTGAATATATAAGTTTTGTTTAACAGATGATCATTGCATGTATTTCATCAATGACAAGGGTTTTACACTTGCATTGCATAGTGTGGAGATAGCCGGTGAGGGCTCGGGTTGATGTACGTGAGTGAATCTCATTTCATTCATGGCATGGCATGATAGATTCCAGCATGAAGCATGTATATTCTTGCTTGAATTAAATGTATAATTGTGAATGTTGTGTATGAATATTGCATATGCACTTAGGTTGGGGAGTAGTTTCTGTAGGAAATTTTATACTGGGCGTTGGCTTACCTTATACGGGAAACATTTCAGGTGCGGGTTCGTACTGGTGGAGGACTCACATTCGGGGCCTCAAAGATGAAGAAAAACAGGAATGTGGCTTTTGTTATGAAGTTTTGTAAAACTTTTGTTAAAACCACATTTTGACATGTAAATGTATGAAATCACACGTAATAGAACTTGTAGATATCAAGTTTTATGTGAATAACATCATTATGTATGTTTGAGGTGATGTTGGAATAGGTAAAATTGGATTGAAAATGGAAAACATGTGAAAAAGGCAAAATTGGGCAGAATGTATCGGTACTGTGTACCGATACAGTATGGTCCAGAAGACAGAGCGTACCGGTATAGTCTGGTCTAGAAAGAAAATCGTACCGGTACGCATTTTTTAGAAGGCAAACCGTATCGGTACGCTCTCCCAAGTTTTGAAATTTTAAAATTCTTTTGTTGTGCCTTTGGACTTTAGTTTCCTTAGTTCCAATGATACAAATGGACCTTAAATGGGATGTATTAGGGTGTATTGAACCCTGGTTGGATTAAATAATTAAAAGAACAGGGTTACACGTGTGAGTTAAAATCCTAGATAAAGGGATACTATTAACGTGATGTCGGATTATGCGGTACCTACGGATATTTTCGCAGGTTGACGGTGGTTAACGGGACCCCTGGATTTAGGGGCATCACAACAGAGGTGCAATATGACCAAAAGAGGTGGTAGAAGAAAATTTAGGGACGGATATTTCACCATCGAATCAATCGCAACTATTGTCATGGTCCTATACAAAATGCAATTCAACAAATAATCCACCAAAATTACATCAAACAATCAAAAAATAATTTTAATAATTATTTTTCAACAACAATTTCAACAAATCTATATCAAATAATTAACCAAATTCAACAATCAATCATCTCTATCGCAATTGTATTCACGAATTCAACTACTTCAAGAACACAAATGATGAAAAAAAATAACAATGAATCATATAATTTTAGCAGTGAAAAAGCATGAAGAGAAGGGGTGGGGTGGGTGGAGGACCTGAATCATTCACATACATCTCAAAATCTTTGCAAAGAAAGGCCTAGAGAAAAGCTATAGAAATTCAAGAGAAAGAGTAAACTTGGAAGAGCTAGAGAAAATATAATCTTTAGCTTTCTTGAAAGGAAAAGTAGTATTCTTCTTGAAATGATATAGACAAGTATAATTGGTAGCCTCTAATGCACATGTTCAATCAAATTTTATCCAGAAACACATGCAGGTCACTCACAAAATTTACCCATACTCTATTTCATTGTTTACTAACAATTAGGTCAAATAACCACAAACTCATCTATCTAATTCACCAAACCATAGTTTATTTTCTAACTCCAAATAAACTAACATAGGCAAAATTTCATCGCACCAATCAAGTAAAAAAACTATTAGAAGTTTAGTGACTTTCCTGATCTGCCTCACAAATAGGTAATCAAGCATATTTCTTATTTGACCAAAAAAAATTCACTATCCTTCCTTTCATCTATTGTGACCTTCAATTTCAGCGGCTTTGTTGAAGCATCCCATGAGTTAGATCTGTAAACCTCTAAAAACCAAATCATATAAAACTCCTATTATATAACATGAAACCAAAAAATTTGTTGGAGATTGAACGCATAAAAAACGCAGCTAATAAGCTTGAAGCATGAATTATTTGCTAAAGATCCAACCCTATAAAAAGCCAGCTTGAAGCATCAATTATTTGACAGTTGCACCAAGGTTTTGCAATTAACTAACGGACCACAGAATCATAAGACTCTATAGTTCTTGAAAGGATTAGCTAATAAAGAAAAATATCATCATAAAAATTTACCTCATTGCAGGAAGAACAACATTGCTCTTCTTGAAAGGATGTTGATTCATCCCAACTACATTGTCCATGTTGCAAGTAGCCCTTGATTCTCAAAAATTGGATACAGGACAGGAAAAAAATGATTAGTGCATTTTTTTTAGAAATTTTACTAATCATTTTTTTCCTGTCCTGTATCCAATTTTGTAATTGTAAATCCTAGATGTAGAAAGTAATTGTAAAGAGTGATCATCGACAAAACCGGTCTTCCAGTTCTGAAACTTTGACGATTCCCAGAGGCTGGCATGAATAGAACTTGAGCCCCATAAGCATGGAACTAAAGAAGGTCCCAGTGTCTGCTAGATGGTGTGAAAAGTTCTAGGGAAGTTTTGTGGTCCTTGTAACATCCAATCAAGAAGTAAGAGTTACTCTATACTATCCTGTCGAACTGGTTGTAGAATTAAAAAAATTTAAAAAAGGACAACTCAACAACCCTAAAAATAGGAATTTCAAACCAATTAAGTATTAATACAATGTAATAGTCTGAATATTAACAGAGCGGGAAAAGCCTAGTACAGTATTGACAAGACAGGTGAACTTTACATGTCTAGTGCAATTTATCAACAACTTCATCACCATCCAAAACAACAACAACATGCTAGTGACATATAATGGACATATGATACCTTCTTTTATTAATATGATAGAAGCAGCCAAATAAAATAGGAAAGAAGAAACACTAAAGTAGTGGTACAACCAAGCACATGTTTACTCTCTGACCATGTTCTGACAAGTTTGTCAAAAGATAAGTTCCTTATATGAAACATAGTCAATAGACAATTGACAACATCCCAATTGTGAGATGAGAAATTAACCAAACCAAGACTTATGTCCTAATCATTTGTGGTCGACTATATGAGTCTGTCTTTGTCATTCATTTCGTTCATACACGCTCGTTTAAGTTATAGATTTTCATATTTTTTCTTATTATTTTGTTCAATATTAATTTAGGTCTACCCTTACTTCTAGTACCATTAAGAGAAATTATCTTACTTTTTCGAACCGATGCCTCTATCTGCCTTTGTTGAATATGACCAAACTATTTTAATCTATTTTCTCTTAACTTATTCTCAATTGGAGCCACTCCTACCATTTCTCTAATACGACCATTTCTTATTCTATCCTTTCTAGAAATTACACTTAAATTTGATTGTTCTGCTCATCAAAGCTTTTGCCCAAGATTAGTATCCGCATCAACTTAGTAAGTAATCCTAAAGACAAAACAACAAAAAATCTAACAAGCTCTCAAATAGCACATATAATTTTTAATATGAAATCTATGGATGTCAAAATATTNCAAAGACAAAACAACAAAAAAAATCTAATAAGCTCTCAAATAGCACATATAATTTTTAATATGAAATCTATGGATGTCAAAATATTCTAGAGGCCAACACACTCAAGATGGTCATTTGAATGATAGTGTGGCATAAAAATTGTTGGAAACTATAGTAAAAATAAGGCACCGTCACAACTACCATTAGACAACAGTATTAAAGGGTAGCAATGCGAATATTGTATTATCATTTCACACCAAGTTTAGAACCAAAACAAAAAACAAAAAAAAATAGTGCCAAAGGACATATGAGTTTCAAAAATTCTTCATGTGAGGCCGGGGAAAAATTTTAACTTTTTCTTAAAAAAGGGCAAAATGGTGATTTGTCATTATAGTGCGGGTTAAAAATCGGTATTTTTCTAGACCTCGGATGATAAACGGACCTCACCGNAACCTGGGAAAAATTTTAACTTTTTTTTAAAAAAGGGCAAACTGGTGATTTGTCATTATAGTGCGGGTTAAAAATCAGTATTTTTCTAGACCTCGGATGATAAAATGGACCTCACCGTTGGATTCGTCTCGCGAAATTTAGTTATCCAGACAAATTTAGTCGAATTCTGAAATAGTCAGATTTTTTACGTTTTTCGAGGTGACAGGTGTGCGGTGACTCCCTAAAAACGAAATTTTTATAAAAATTTTGAAATTTGAAAAATATTTTAAATAAAGTTCATATAAAATATTTTGAGCTTAAATCGGTACGAAATTTAATCATTTCGGAGCGAAAAACAGACCCGAACAAAAGAGGACACTTGACGCGACGAGGGCCAAGTCTTTGAAAGTATAAAANGTTAGTGGTATAAAATTTTTTATAACTTGCCTATAGTCATGGAAATGGTGAATTAAGTATGAACAAAGTTCTAGNCAGACCCGAACAAAAGAGGACACTTGGCGCGACGAGGGTCAAGTCTTTAAAAGTATAAAAGGGACAAATATCTGAAAATTCAGCTATTTTCTACCCATTTTCTGTCTGGTTTCAGACGTTGGAGGAAGAGAAGAGAGAAAGAGAGTTTTCAAGTTTTTCTTCCGTCGATCCACTAGGCTACGTCGGTCGGAATCGCTTGAACCAAGAATTAAAGTTGGTCTGTGCGACGAGGGCTACGCGTGGGTACCAAAAATGAAGGATTTCACCGAAGATCTAAAGGAGAGATTTTGGGAAAANTTACATGCATGAGTGTGGGTGTATGGTTGCACGGGGTGATCAACACCAACATTGGTACTTGATGGTGGGGTCGGCAAAGTGAGATGGAACGTCCTACGGAGTCGCACGGTTACATGCATAAGAAAACTTGTGNAGAGATTTTGGGAAAATTAAGTCTTGGTGGGTATTTTTTTGAGCTCAAACCAAAAGGAAGAAGAAGAAGAAGAAGTGGTGCTGTCAATCCTAGACAGTAGGTGAGTTTCTTATTCTTTTTCATAAGCTACAATTATTTAATAATTCTGGGATTTTGAGGTTANTACTTGATTCATACACTTACCGGTAGTGAAATTCCAGAAAAGTGTAACGGCATACGAAGCCGGATGTGCGATTCCTGAATCCGATACCCCATAAAGGCACATGATTTTGATATANTTTTTCATAAGCTACAATTATTTAATAATTCTGGGATTTTGAGGTTATAGTGTAGAATGAAAAAGGATTCGTTTGATTTTGGTTTGAAGTAAAATGGAGATAAATACGAGTTTTGGTGATTTTTGAAAGTTAGCCCCAGCCTATAGAACTGATCTGAAAAATCTGGACAGCATGTAGTTTCGTAATTGGTTTTATGAGTTAGAGTTCGTTTATGAATCTTAAACTTTGAGGGTTTGAAATAGATTCATAAAGGGTTATTTTGGCTTTGGTCTCATGCCAAAAGGATGAAAACTCTATTTTNATATAAGTCGCATTGTGTTCTGAGAGTCGGTGTGGGCTCGGGATAGCATTCATGAGTGAGTTTTATCTCATTACTTGGCATGACATCATGAGATTCTATCTTGAATAACATATTCTTATTTGGAAGAAGTTGTTTGTGGCATGTGCGCATTGCATACGCATTTTAGGTGGGAAGTAGCCTCTGTAGGAGTTTTTCTACTGAGCGTTGGCTCACCCTATATGCGAAACATTTCAGGTGGGAGAGGTACACCGGTGGATGGCTCAAATTTGGACCCACATGTTTGAAGAAAGCCAAATGTGGCTTTATTTTGTGTTCATGTATAATATTTGTGGAAAGAATGTTTTAAGTATGTCATCTTTTAAATTGTAATAGAACTTATATGGATGATTGGACCCGGTGTGACCAATGTTTAATTATAATTGGACCCAGTGTGCTTAAGTTTTACTTATAAATGGACCCTGTGTGGTCATTGTGTTATATGAGGTCTCGGATGGGCCATGTTAATTTATATTACACAGGTTGTGTTTTGGGTAGAGCTCCCCGTATAAAGGAGACTCTGCCCGAATTTTGTTAAATTAAGGACCTCGGTAAATGGGGCATAACGGTGTGATATGGAGCTACTCGGTATCCACGGGCATTCCGCGGGTTGATGGGTAATCAACGGACCCCCGAATTTTAGGGCGTCACACATCACTNCGGTAGAGCTTCCCGTACAAAGGAGACTCTACCCGAATTTTGTTAAATTAAGGACCTCGGTAAATGGGGCATAACGGTGTGATATGGAGCTACTCGGTATCCACGGGCATTCCGCGGGTTGATGGGTAATCAACGGACCCCCGAATTTTAGGGCGTCACACATCACTCGATATGTTAAATGGTACAGAGGATAAAATAAGTAACGATGTGTATAAAGAAATTCAATATTTTTGTCCTCATTTGCTTTAATTAAAAAAATTAAAATCAACATAACNGGACCCCCGAATTTTAGGGCGTCACACATCACTCGATATGTTAAATGGTACAGAGGATCAAATAAGTAACGATGTATATAAAGAAATTCAATATTTTTGTCCTCATTTGCTTTAATTAAAAAAATTAAAATCAACATAACCACTGCTATTTTTTCAAATATTTTCGACAAAATTTATTTTCAAAATAGGATGCCAGGAAAATTTCAACTTGTCTATGGTGACATCAAAAGAAACCATTGCATTGCCCGAACACAAACTATTGCATAACCAATCTCAAGGATAAATTACTTAACCAAACTCAAAGACAATATCATATTTTAGTCACTACATAATCCAAACCAAAATAACNGGAAAATTTCAACTTGTCTATGGTGACATCAAAAGAAACCATTGCATTGCCTCAACACAAACTATTGCATAACCAATCTCAAGGATAAATTACTTAACCAAACTCAAAGACAATATCATATTTTAGTCACTACATAATCCAAACCAAAATAACATTCATATAATAATAACAAAGGTCACAGAAACATGTTATCCACTCAAGTTCAACAAAAATTCATAGTTTACAAAATTCAAAATAAGTAACGATGTATATAAAGAAATTCAAAATTCAATTCTACATAACTACTAATAGTACATGTAGAGAGGAATCATGAATTCTTGAATTCTATCATAAACAAATTAAAAAAATTTAAGAACAATCTAACCCGTGATTGGAAGCAACTAAGTTGTCGCATTACTTAAAGATGTTTCACATTGCTTTCAGTGAGATGCAATACCAAAATATAGTTCTTGAATACATTGTTGAGCATTTTGACAAAAGCATCATTTGGTCCCTTCAAAGATTTCTTTGCCCACCAAGAATTCTGAGATTGGTCTTCATTACTCTAGTGGTCATGGTTTTATCACCGAAAATTTGAACAATTACAAAAAATTAATTAAAAACACTATTCCCAATCAAATCACACCTACTTCACAAATTTCATTCAAGCAGACAAACAAAACTCACACAAATCAAACCTTAAATTCAACAATGGTCATCATGCATCAGTGAAGTCATCAACATGGTCTTCACCCCCTTTCACTACTATTCCCATTGCCGAAGTCTTGCTCTCCAATCCAAATACAAACCAATTACACAAACTCATACAAATTTGATTGGATCTATGATAAACAATTGGAAGAATATAACATACTCTTTTAACCAAATAGGAAATAAAAAGGATTGGGAATTCCACATTTAATGGCAAATCTTTGCACTAAGTTAGGTCATAGGTAAGTTGATCACAACATTAAAATCATAGGAGATCACAAAAAGTTAACACAGTTTTAGTTATTTTCATTGTAGCATTATAACAAACAGTTCATCATCATATATAAAGCCCACAAAATCTAATACTAAAGCTGCTTGGTAGAAAAATAATTTAAAAACAATAAAAACAACATCAATCCAATATACTAAAAGTAGAGGAATATATTATTAACACATCCAATCAAATAAACTCAACCAGCATTAAAAAATGAACTGCTCATCACATTTGATTTTATTCCATCACTTAATAAATGATTAAATTTCAATTGATTGAATTCACAATAAAATCAACAATCATAATCAATTTAGTTAGAGCAATGATATGTTGCCAATACTATATGAAGTAACATCTCCCATTTAAGTTACAGTAAGTGTGACAATATTTAGCTAGGCAAATATTTATCATTTTCTCAAAACATTAAGATTTTCTTCTTTACTCACAAAGCTTCTGCAATTAAACCAACAGATAATCATAACCATGCAAGTGGAAAACAAAAATCTTACCTGATAACATGGCCTCAAATGCTTTCTCAATGCAACCCCAATATTTGATTCCAATTGTCATTAATTCTTCGAATGCAACACTCTGCAATATGATCTCATTTCTTTATCCAAATCAGTAATTAGGATACCTATTACTCATCACCAGTTTTCATAAAGTACCCAAAAAGCAAAATTAACATAAAACAAATACCCAGACTCGTCAACTGTAGCAGCAATCTTTCTTGAGTTTTTAAATGCAATGCAACCTTTGAAATGTAGTCAAGAGAGGTTGTGTTTTATATAAAAGATCTTAAAGACACTCAGTTGTATTATTCCAAAGTCTTAATATAAACCAAAGAGACCAAGTAACTTCAAAAAGTGAAGACAAATACACACGCACACGCAAGTTTAACCATAAAGATCATGTGGAAGGCCCTAAAAAACTTGAAGGCAGTCCACCTTCTAGCCCAAACAGGAGTGTGAACCATTCAACCATCGTTTGAGGAAATTGAAACTTGAAAAATGAAACCAAATCATAACCCATTTTCAATTAGTCAAAAACAACGAAACATACCAAGAATTTTGCAAAAATGTCCCCAGTAACAAAATAATACCTATAAAACTAATTACCCATCAAACCATATTTCTAAAGAAGTTCAAACATATACCTTTCAGCAACAAAAAGAGGCTCATTGTTCCAAAAGATGATGAATTGCGGCATAATAAATTTCCTGTGACTAATTGGGAAAATAAAAATTCTAACTGTGTGCGGGTGTGAAAGGGAAGTAAGAACAGAGAGAGTTAGATGTGTGTGTGTGTGCCAAAGAGATACATGAACAAAGAGAGCGATTTGTGTGTATTTGTGAGAACTGAGAGTGCGACTGGAGAGAGGCTAGAGGGAGGAGGGACACACCTGAGCTGCTCACCTATGGCAGAGGAGCGACAGTGAGAAGTCGTTTGAATTCGTCACTGCAGCGTTATCCCACTCTAAACTTTCAACATCATAATTTCGTTCCCATGAGAATGTAGTCTTAAGTTCTTTAGAAGATGAAGAATGTTGTATCACATCAATTGCCATTAAGAT
Source organism: Ilex paraguariensis (assembly GCA_963454935.2). Taxonomy (NCBI): domain Eukaryota; kingdom Viridiplantae; phylum Streptophyta; class Magnoliopsida; order Aquifoliales; family Aquifoliaceae; genus Ilex; species Ilex paraguariensis. The sequence goes on from CAUOFW020005070.1 coordinate 201,576, forward strand.
GGAAAAAGAACCCATCCCCAACCTCCAATCAATCCACATTGGTAGATTTACACTTTCCCTACTTAGAGTCATTAAAGTAGGAATGACACACATTGGTTTAATAAGCCAAGGAAAAATAACCAACCAACATCTAAAGATTCAATTTTTTTATGAATGCATTTGATGAGCACAAAAAATTGCATAGTTATTGGCCTCATTTCATACTTTTTAACTTAAATTTTCATATTAATTATTTAGAATTAGTTAAATTTAGGAATAATGTGAAAATTTTGATGTTGCAGGTAATTATAGCATAAATGATGGCTTTTAGAGCTTTGCAACTAAGTATGAATATGTGGTGAAGAGATGGACACATTGAATGAGGATATGGAGGCTTGAAAGGTGAAGAAACCAAGAAAAATACAATTTGGATGAAAACCTTCTAGAAAGTTTTGGCCATAAACCTTCGAGAAGGATTAGCCCACTGGTTTCCCAAGGTNTATCTCCCACATATTGTTTTAGAATTGGATTTTAATAACTAGAGTTAGAGTTGTTTTAACTCATGTAGGTTACCTGCAGAATGTTCAAAAATGCTAAACGCCTACGCT
>CAUOFW020005070.1:202554-233918 GCA_963454935.2 Ilex paraguariensis
ATGTATAATATTTGTGGAAAGAATGTTTTAAGTATGTCATCTTTTAAATTGTAATAGAACTTATATGGATGATTGGACCCGGTGTGGCCAATGTTTAATTATAATTGGACCCAGTGTGCTTAAGTTTTACTTATAAATGGACCCTGTGTGGTCATTGTGTTATATGAGGTCTCGGATGGGCCATGTTAATTTATATTACACAGGTTGTGTTTTGGGTAGAGCTCCCCGTATAAAGGAGACTCTGCCCGAATTTTGTTAAATTAAGGACCTCGGTAAATGGGGCATAACGGTGTGATATGGAGCTACTCGGTATCCACGGGCATTCCGCGGGTTGATGGGTAATCAACGGACCCCCGAATTTTAGGGCGTCACACATCACTCGATATGTTAAATGGTACAGAGGATCAAATAAGTAACGATGTATATAAAGAAATTCAATATTTTTGTCCTCATTTGCTTTAATTAAAAAAATTAAAATCAACATAACCACTGCTATTTTTTCAAATATTTTCGACAAAATTTATTTTGAAAATAGGATGCCAGGAAAATTTCAACTTGTCTATGGTGACATCAAAAGAAACCATTGCATTGCCCGAACACAAACTATTGCATAACCAATCTCAAGGATAAATTACTTAACCAAACTCAAAGACAATATCATATTTTAGTCACTACATAATCCAAACCAAAATAACATTCATATAATAATAACAAAGGTCACAGAAACATGTTATCCACTCAAGTTCAACAAAAATTCATAGTTTACAAAATTCAAAATAAGTAACGATGTATATAAAGAAATTCAAAATTCAATTCTACATAACTACTAATAGTACATGTAGAGAGGAATCATGAATTCTTGAATTCTATCATAAACAAATTAAAAAAATTTAAGAACAATCTAACCCGTGATTGGAAGCAACTAAGTTGTCGCATTACTTAAAGATGTTTCACATTGCTTTCAGTGAGATGCAATACCAAAATATAGTTCTTGAATACATTGTTGAGCATTTTGACAAAAGCATCATTTGGTCCCTTCAAAGATTTCTTTTCCCACCAAGAATTCTGAGATTGGTCTTTATTACTCTAGTGGTCATGGTTTTATCACTAAAAATTTGAACAATTACAAAAAATTAATTAAAAACTCTATTCCCAATCAAATCACACCTACTTCACAAATTTCATTCAAGCAGACAAACAAAACTCACACAAATCAAACCTTAAATTCAACAATGGTCATCATGCATCAGTGAAGTCATCAACATGGTCTTCACCCCCTCTCACTACTATTCCCATTGCCAAAGTCTTGCTCTCCAATCCAAATACAAACCAATTACACAAACTCATACAAATGTGATTGGATCTATGATAAACAATTGGAAGAATATAACATACTCTTTTAACCAAATAAGCAATAAAAAGGATTGGGAATTCCACATTTAATGGCAAATCTTTGCACTAAGTTAGGTCATAGGTAAGTTGATCACAACATTAAAATCATAGGAGATCACAAAAAGTTAACACAGTTTTAGTTATTTTCATTGTAGCATTATAACAAACAGTTCATCATCATATATAAAGCCCACAAAATCTAATACTAAAGCTGCTTGGTAGAAAAATAATTTAAAAACAATAAAAACAACATCAATCCAATATACTAAAAGTAGAGCAATAGATTATTAACACATCCAATCAAATAAACTCAACCAGCATTAAAAAATGAACTGCTCATCACATTTGATTTTATTCCATCACTTAATAAACGATTAAATTTCAATTGATTGAATTCACAATAAAATCAACAATCATAATCAATTTAGTTAGAGCAATGATATGTTGTCAATACTATATGAAGTAACATCTCCCATTTAAGTTACAGTAAGTGTGACAATATTTAGCTAGGCAAATATTTATCATTTTCTCAAAACATTAAGATTTTCTTCTTTACTCACAAAGCTTCTGCAATTAAACCAACAGATAATCATAACCATGCAAGTGGAAAACAAAAATCTTACCTGATAACATGGCCTCAAATGCTTTCTCAATGCAACCCCAATATTTGATTCCAATTGTCATTAATTCTTCGAATGCAACACTCTACAATATGATCTCATTTCTTTATCCAAATCAGTAATTAGGATACCTATTACTCATCACCAGTTTTCATAAAGTACCCAAAAAGCAAAATTAACATAAAACAAATACCCAGACTCGTCAACTGTAGCAACAATCTTTCTTGAGTTTTTAAATGCAATGCAACCTTTGAAATGTAGTCAAGAGAGGTTGTGCTTTATATAAAAGATCTTAAAGACACTCAGCTGTATTATTCCAAAGTCTTAATATAAACCAAAGAGACCAAGTAACCTTCAAAAAGTGAAGACAAATACACACGCACACGCAAGTTTAACCATAAAGATCATGTGGAAGGCCCAGAAAAACTTGAAGGCAGCCCACCTTCTAGCCCAAACAGGAGTGTGGACTATTCAACCATCGTTTGAGGAAATTGAAACTTGAAAAATGAAACCAAATCATAACCCATTTTCAATTAGTCAAAAACAACGAAACATACCAAGAATTTTGCAAAAATGTCCCCAGTAACAAAATAATACCTATAAAACTAATTACCCATCAAACCATATTTCTAAAGAAGTTCAAACATATACCTTTCAGCAACAAAAAGAGGCTCATTGTTCCAAAAGATGATGAATTGCGGCATAATAAATTTCCTGTGACTAATTGGGAAAATAAAAATTCTAACTGTGTGCGGGTGTGAAAGGGAAGTAAGAACAGAGAGAGTTAGATGTGTGTGTGTGTGCCAAAGAGATACATGAACAAAGAGAGCGATTTGTGTGTATTTGTGAGAACTGAGAGTGCGACTGGAGAGAGGCTAGAGGGAGGAGGGACACACCTGAGCTGCTCACCTATGGCAGAGGAGCGACAGTGAGAAGTCGTTTGAATTCGTCACTGCAGCGTTATCCCACTCTAAACTTTCAACATCATAATTTCGTTCCCATGAGAATGTAGTCTTAAGTTCTTTAGAAGATGAAGAACGTTGTATCACATCAATTGCCATTAAGATGGAAAAAGAACCCATCCCCAACCTCCAATCAATCCACATTGGTAGATTTACACTTTCCCTACTTAGAGTCATTAAAGTAGGAATGACACACATTGGTTTAATAAGCCAAGGAAAAATAACCAACCAACATCTAAAGATTCAATTTTTTTATGAATGCATTTGATGAGCACAAAAAATTGCATAGTTATTGGCCTCATTTCATACTTTTTAACTTAAATTTTCATATTAATTATTTAGAATTAGTTAAATTTAGGAATAATGTGAAAATTTTGATGTTGCAGGTAATTATAGCATAAATGATGGCTTTTAGAGCTTTGCAACTAAGTATGAATATGTGGTGAAGAGATGGACACATTGAATGAGGATATGGAGGCTTGAAAGGTGAAGAAACCAAGAAAAATACAATTTGGATGAAAACCTTCTAGAAAGTTTTGGCCATAAACCTTCGAGAAGGATTAGCCCACTGGTTTCCCAAGGTCTTGACGCAGTACCGCTGTTTTTCCCATGTTTGACTATGATTCACTTCGCATCTGAAAAAGTGCAAAACCTGAAAGTTGTAAATATGGATGTCTTCTGTATTGTGTCAAACTTTCAGCTCAATCCAATGGTTGGATCAAACGTTTTGGCAATTTTACTAAAGGTGGTCCTGAGCTGTCACCTTCTAAAAGACCTTCCGGAAGGTTCTGCCTACTGGAATCAACCTTCCGAAAAGTTTACAAAAAAATCTTTCGGAAGGTTTTGTGCAAAATGCCTGCAACTCATGCTCCACTTGCTTGGGGGTCCCACCATTGATTCTTCCACTTGTCCCTTGACATCTCTTATATATTTACATGTCCCCTACACCCTAGGAGAAGACTTTGTAGGCAATGACATTGATGAGGATGGGAGAGAAGAGGGCAGCCATAATGGTTGTAGGCTAAGCACTCTCCTAGCCTACCAAGCCATTAAAATCACCTCTTATTGATGGGAGGTCTGCACACACAGGCTAGGGAAGCCTCATGGACGAAAAGGCATCAAGTCTTCACCATATATTCAGCATTCCACTCACATTTGAAGGTGGTGGCTACCTAAGCTTAGAAAATTCAATGAAGCAGATGATGAATAGTGTAATAGAAATTTATATTTTTGTATTTTCTTTTCCATTTCTGTTGTAGTAAGCTTTAATATTTTTGTAATCTTTAATCCTTGCACCTTAATGTCATTTATTTCAAGTTTAGTCTTGCATTTTACATTTCACCATTTTTATGTTAAGTTTTCTTCATTTCTTGCTTTAAAATGGGTATTGAATATTGTTCTTCTTAGTTTAAGATTTCTTGCATTATTTTAAGTTCTAATCTTCATTTCCCATTATGTCTCTTTACATTATGTTTTTTCTTGCCTTTATTTATGAGTAGCAAGTTTTTAAGTTTGCTAATTCAAGAGAGACCTTCCCTTGAGGATTCCATTTTAACTCTTCTTCTTTCCTCCACTCGGTGTACGGTGTTTTGGTTTGACTGGAGTGAGAGTGAATGTGGTTGTGAGTCTTTGATATTCCATAGGCCTAGTCACGGTTTATACTTAGATACTCACCCATCTTATCTCTAGCTTCCCACAAATCAATCTTACATTTATACTCTATTGGAGGAGGGATTCGAGTTGAGATGGTATCCCTATTGGAGTGACCTCTTGGATTAGCCAACGTTTGTTTCTCATTTCATTTTCACCAAACACACTTCACCAAACAACTTTCAACAACAAAAGATTTTACACTTCCTTTCACCCAAAATCACCTTCCTTTTGGTTCATATCCTTCCCCGTGGAAACGACCTTGGAGTACCTCCAAGTAAAACACGATCCACAAAAATCTCCTTGCACTTGGGGAGCATTTTTGTTCATAAACATAACATATTTTCACCATCCCATTTTCCCATCTCCTTACCCTTTCTTTTGAAACTACTTAAAGGAAGAGTGACACTCCACTCCATGCATATAAAATAAATTTTTGAGGGATGACATTTAGAGGTTAGGGATAACAAGGAAAATAACCAAGCATTTTTGGCGCCGTTGCTGAGGAGGGTTAAGCGTCAAGTTCAAAGGTGATTTTGGGACGGCATAGGTAAGTGTCGTAATTTTCATCATGGGCCAAGGTATGTCGTCTAACTTGTATATATTTTTGTTGTAGTTTGTGTTTTGTATTATGTTTCCTAATTTTTATGAAAATATATCAAATGCCCAAAATTTGGAAAATGTGTGTGAGATTTGTGATGAGTATGGGCACATCACTAGTGAGTGCCTAATAAATGCCCCTTATTTTGAAAATATTTGCGAGATTTGTGGTGAGTATGGACACATCACTAGTAAGTGCCCAATAAATGCCCCTTATTTTGAAAACGTTTGCGAGATTTATGGTGAGTATGGACACATGACTAGTGAGTGCCCAATAAATTATCCGGTTCATGATTTTGCATGCGAAGGTTCAAATTCAAATTTTGCCTCTGAAAATTTTTACCCCGATCACTATGTTACACCGAGTTATCCAAGTTATGGTTGGAAGAATGAACCTTATAATTTTTCATCCAATCTCACACCACCAAATGAATTTGGATTGATGGTTTAAGAAGGGCATTTATACAACAAAAAAATTTTAAAATCAATGGGCGAAAGCTCATATCCGAATTGAAGCCGGATTGACATTTGCCAATTTTGTTTTATTTCCATGTACATAGTAGTTAGATTTATTTTATTGTTATATGTTTATTTTCATAAATGTTGTAGTGTAGATTTTATCATGAAGATTGTTTACCTCTTCCTAATTTGGACTCATTTCACTTTGAGCATCATTGTAGCAAATCTTATTTCGTATCATGTTCTAGTCTAAGTTGGGGGCTGTAAACAAGCTTTTTTTTGTTTTATTTTTTTCGTTAATGTATGTCTATATATATATATACATAAAGAAAAAAAAAGGGGATATCTCATTTCCCATTTTACTTTTATTTTTCTCATTGCATGATTCCTTGTGCATTGAGGACAATGCATAGTTCAAGTTAGGGGGTGAGATGCACCAATTACATGTTTCACCACTTTTTGTACATAATAGTTGGAAATGTAAAAAAAACAAATTGAAAATTTTAAAAATTTTGGACATTTTTGTGAAAAATATCCAATATTGAACTATATATGCCTACCCTAATTGTTATGGGATTTGTGATTGCTTGATCTTCATTTTGAGCTTTGAATACATGAGCACATTATAGAAGTTTATCCTATTGCCAAGAGTATCACATATGTGTTTTCTTTCAAACTCAACCATAGTGCACATTGAATGTGTAATTTGGACAATTTACAGATTGAGTTCACATTTGAGTGTTTGACATGAATAGTGGAGATGAGTAAGAACCCTTGTGAGCTTTAATGTCAATCCTTGTTTGGAGGGAACTTACATTTACTCAAGGAACAATTTTTCAAATTCCACATTTGTTCAATAATCTCATTATGCTTGTTTTGGTTAGGTGCATTTGGGTAGTTAATTGACTTTGTGTTGATATGTGCAATACTCCCCTATGCTTATCTAGAGGTGATCTTAGGCCATTTTTGAATATTTTGAGCCTTAGCCTTTTTCTTGTGAAAAATTTATCCCTAGTGCCATGATTGAGCCTTAATTAAAATTAGTTTCTATGCCACACATTTGACCAAGCCAATGCAAAATGATATAAATATATCTTACCTTGGTTGTTCCGAGAGCTGACCATGAGAGATCATAAAAGAGAAGGAATGGTGATGTGGAAACCCAAAAAGGGATGAATGAAGTTGAATTCAAAAAGTTGAATGAATGAAGAATGAAAAATCCAAGAAAATGAGAGAAAGAGGTGAAAAAAGAAAGAGCGATCAAAGAAAAAAGCAAAATGTTAAGGAAAAAAAGAAAAATAAATAAAGAGAGCAGTGATGGTGTTAGCCTAGAAATCCCATAAAAAGGGAGATCTTTTTGAAATAAAGGTCATTCACCCGGAACAACCCTCTTTGTTATGCTATATCCTTCATTCATTTACCTAGATAGCACCCCAATGCCTCATTACAACCCATAAAGTCCTAAATGATCTAGGGAAAGCATGGGGAAAGCATACTTTTAAAGAAAAAGAGAAGTTAATTTTGCTATCTAATGCCCTAACATTCCTTTCATGAGATTATGCCAAGGTTGTTTCATTTTCATGCATAAACTTCATTTTTGGATTATATGTGAGCATACTTCATTTTGTGCAGAAGATTCTATCTCACATATACACATGGAGAGTAGGTCAAGATAACCATAGTGTGATTCATTGTTGAGAAACACCCTTGGTGAGTTTTGCATCAAAGCTTAATTTAGATAGCTAAAGTGAATGTGAATTCCGTTAAGTAAATGTTTAAATTACATATTCATTTCACACACACACGAGTTTGAAAATAAATGTATAAGTGAATACTCTAGAATAGCATTTAAAGTTATGATGTGACTCATGTGTGATTAGTTCGGCAGCATTGGACTAAGCTATTTTTTTTTTTGACATCCCATTGCTAGTTAGGATGAGGGCATATGTTTTAAATGTTGGATATGAGCAAAAGAAGTTTGTAGGTACCTTCACTAAAAACCTTCACGAGGCAAAACTCATCCACTAGGGATCACTTGGGGGTTTAAAGGCTTGTTGCATGCATTAANAGCATTGGACTAAGCTATTTTTTTTTGATATCCCATTGCTAGTTAGGATGAGGGCATATGTTTTAAATGTTGGATATGAGCAAAAGAAGTTTGTAGGTACCTTCACTAAAAACCTTCACGAGGCAAAACTCATCCACTAGGGATCACTTGGGGGTTTAAAGGCTTGTTGCATGCATTAAATGCAATTACAGAATTAATATATGTTTATTTTGTTTGCCTGCTTTTTACATTTTGTTTGCTAGTGACTAGCAAAGCTTAAGTTGGGGGGTGGCATTCTACGCAAAACCTTCCACAAGGTTTTTTTGTGAAGATTCAATTTTTTTATGANCTAGGGGTTTAAAGGCTTGTTGCATGCGTTAAATGCAATTACAGAATTAATATATGTTTATTTTGTTTGCCTGCTTTTTACATTTTGTTTGCTAGTGACTAGCAAAGCTTAAGTTGGGGGGTGGCATTCTACGCAAAACCTTCCACAAGGTTTTTTTGTGAAGATTCAATTTTTTTATGAATGCCTTATCGAAAACCTCATACTACTTGGATGGAGATATAGGTATACCACAAAAACAATCAATAAGGTACAACTACTACTTGCACAAGAACATATATTGTAACTAAGAAGCAACTTGATAGAGGACACACCCAACATCAGTTTCTTGTTTCTATGATCTAATGCAACTACAAATGATATGATAGAAGACATCCCAATTCCAGTTTCTTATTTCCCATAACAATATCATTTACAGAAATAAAAATGATTAGTGCCATTTTTTTTAGAAATTTTAAAAAATCAAAATGAAACATTAAGCAAGCCGGCCAAGTAGCACGAAGGCCTTACCATCAAAATCCGTCAAGAATGACCAAGTGGAATGAAGCACTTTATAATTTGATATGTTTCAATNTAGTTTCTTGTTTCCATGATCTAATGCAACTACAAATGATATGATAGAAGACATCCCAATTCCAATTTCTTATTTCCCATAACAATATCATTTACAGAAATAAAAATGATTAGTGCCATTTTTTTTAGAAATTTTAAAAAATCAAAATGAAACATTAAGCAAGCCGGCCAAGTAGCACGAAGGCCTTACCATCAAAATCCGTCAAGAATGACCAAGTGGAATGAAGCACTTTATAATTTGATATGTTTCAATGGTCCCAAAAAAATCTGGGTATGAGACAAACCAATCCAAATGAAAAGGTGAAGAACATAAGAGGTGTAGGTGTGTGTGTGTGCATGAAAAAATAGAGGGGTGTGTGTGTATAGCTATGCTTTTTTTTTTAGCAGGTGTGGTTATAATTTCTAGAAGAGTNAACGAAGGCCTTACCATCAAAATCCGTCAAGAATGACCAAGTGGAATGAAGCACTTTATAATTTGATATGCTTCAATGGTCCCAAAAAAATCTAGGTATGAGACAAACCAATCCAAATGAAAAGGTGAAGAACATAAGAGGTGTAGGTGTGTGTGTGTGCATGAAAAAATAGAGGGGTGTGTGTGTATAGCTATGCTTTTTTTTTAGCAGGTGTGGTTATAATTTCTAGAAGAGTAGTGCTTATGCTTACTATAGTACTACTTATGAAAAAAAAATAGATAGTATATGTGTGCATGTGAGAAAAACAAACTTTGGGGCATTTGATCAAACAGCTTGTAGGCACACATGAAAATGCTATTCCGCAAGATCTCGAGAAACAAAGAGAGGCAGAGGGAGAATCTATCAATTGGCTATAGGGAGGTTACATTCATTGTCTATGGAATTGATGGCGTAGAGGTGAGTGGGGGGCTAAGAAACAGATAGAGGGACGGAGACAAAGGAAAACAAAGAGGGCGGATAGGAGTCTACAGAAAAGAAGGGAATGAGATGAATAGTACCTCATGTGGCATCATCTTGGGGACTAGCTTGCGGTGGCTGGTGTCCCTTCGCTTCCCCTTCTCCACCGCTAGTCGATCAATCTTGTGTGTTTGGTGGGTGTGAGAGAGTGTGTGATGGGTGTGTGTGTTGTGCGATGTGCTTGGCGTGGGTGCTNAAATGAAATTGATGGCGTAGAGGTGAGTGGGGGGCTAAGAAACAGATAGAGGGACGGAGACAAAGGAAAACAAAGAGGGCGGATACGAGTCTACAGAAAAGAAGAGAATAAGATGAATAGTACCTCATGTGGCATCATCTTGGGGACTAGCTTGCGGTGGCTGGTGTCCCTTCGCTTCCCCTTCTCCACCGCTAGTCGATCAATCTTGTGTGTTTGGTGGGTGTGAGAGAGTGTGTGATGGGTGTGTGTGTTGTGCGATGTGCTTGGCGTGGGTGCTGCAAAGAAGACAAAAAAAAAAAAAAAAAGAGAAGAGGAACCTAATTTGCTGCTCACCATGGTGGTGGGTTGCTAGCCGGCTTGAGAGTAGTGGGTGGTTGTTCAAGAAAATAGAGAAGGGGGAGTGGAGAAAGAAGAAAGAAGATTAGCTTATACAAAATGGGGGAGAGAAATCGGGTGACAAGCAGATGAGAGCGGAGAAAGAGTGAAAGTTGGGAGGAGTGGTTGAAAGTGATGGAATTGAGGGGGAAAATATTTGATATTAAATTTTTGAATGAGGTGTTGGTGGTCGTTAGATGAATTGATTTAAGATCGTTAGATTTGTTTATTGAAGCCATCCTATTTTATATTATAGATTTTTATGTAAATATTAAAAAATTTAGTTAATTTATTTGAATTGAATCGGATTTCAGATTTTTAGCATATTCGAATATGGACTACAAAAATAAAAATTCATCGGATTAATCGGATCGAACTTTTGAATTCGAATTCGGATCAGTCAGAATCTAATCCAAACTTGATCCATTGACAAACCTAATCTCAACACTAAATCGGGCAACAACAACTTGTTTCTTACTTTTCTAGGTCAACAATTTTCTTCCAAGAAATGTACAATACTCCATGGTAGATCGTCTATCTTATAGGGAACCAACCGAATTTGCAACACTAAAACCAGTCACCTATAAATGTTCATAAGCTTTGTACAATAATCCTTGACCAAGAATCTTTTTTCAAATACTAAGTTTTATAACCACAACTTCCCAATGAGGTACTCTCTAAGATTCTATCAATTGGATAATTCAATTTACTCAATAATCATTTGAATCTTTCAAGATGTTTAAATAACTCGTTGTTTTGTGTTTAGTGTTGTATTATAATCCACAGGAATATCAACTAATTATGTACCAATAAGCCCCGTTTTAGTAAGGAGATCCAGAACTTACTTACGCTAAGATAAGCTAATACTACTCTTAGATTTAGCCACTTCAATTCCAAGAATGTATCATAGTTACGTAGATCTTTAGTGTGAAACTTCTACTACAAGAATGCTTTGAGAGCACTAATACCTTCACTATCATTACATGATAACAATAGCATCCACATAGATGAAAAAAATGATCATGCCAGATTTAGAATTTTTACTAAACAGAGTGATCTACTAGACATCATTGAACTCTAACACTGCTTCTCTAATTTGTCAAATCAAGCTCAGGGTATTTATTTTAGGCAATATATCATCTTTGTTAATTGACATACCTTACCACAAAACTTCCCTCTAAGAACAAACTCAAGTGATTTCTAAATACAAACCTCTTCAAGCAAGTCACCATGTAGAAATACATTTTTTTGACATCTAGTAGAAACAATATGTCACGCCCCAAATTTCACAAAAGCGTGATTAAAAAAAATTACTTTGTTTATTCTAAAAATACATGCCGATTTGTTGTAAAAAACATCTAGAAAAGTATCTCTCTAGTTTAAATAAATTATTTTTAAAAAAAATTTTGGCAGAGTTTCCTTTAAAAATCGAGCATCCAAATAATTGGTGAAAGCTACATATGAGAGCATTAAACATAATAATTATACCTAACTAGTCATTCACATCATGTNGTTGTAAAAAACATCTAGAAAAGTATCTCTCTAGTTTAAATAAATTATTTTTAAAAAAAATTTCGGCAGAGTTTCCTTTAAAAATCGAGCATCCAAATAATTGGTGAAAGCTACATATGAGAGCATTAAACATAATAATTATACCTAACTAGTCATTCACATCATGTCAATCATATACATCACTTCTCATAATATTCACAAATAAGTCATTATCATTCAATACCGGGGTGGCAAATAGAGGCCAACGAAGTCCTCCCAAATCCNACTTCTCATAATATTCACAAATAAATCATTATCATTCAATACCGGGGTGGCAAATAGAGGCCAACGAAGTCCTCCCAAATCCGGGTTATAATTTAATTATCCAAAATTCTTCGTCATGAACATAATATACAGAATATCTAAAATCTTTATAAGTAAATCATTTAAAAGGTCTCATTCTATACATATTCCCTCAAATTAATCAAGATATAAATAACTTACAAATCCTCAATAATATACATCATCGTACATTATTTTTTACATACTCTAACTAAATATATAAAAAATATAACAACTATCTTCTACTTCGATACTCCCACTATGTAGCCTACCAACGTATGCCCATAACTGAAAATGTTAAATGATAGGGGTAAACAACTACACGCTCAGTAGGATAATCCTTTTCTCAAGCATTTACAAAGTTTTAAATACCAATATTTCACAAACCATACGAATAAGTAATGAAAACTTTCTATAATTTAGTATAAGAACAAGATAATAAGTAGAACATTTATAAAAATCTCCCATCACATCATCATTAGAAATATACAATATATAATTAAAGGTTTATACATTTTAAGTCAAACTATCATAGCAAATATCATGCATGTCTCGCATACGAACAATATAATCAATTACACCAGTTTTTGCATGAACCATCCCCGGAGAACCTTTTTTGGGTCTTGCACCCTAGGGTTTCATCGCCCTTCTTAGTTTCCAAGGGGAATGTGTAGGGCAAAACTTGTGATGCCACATAGGTCATTACTGAAAATCACTGCCATAACCAATCCCCTTTAAGACTAGTAGCCGCCTTGGCAACCCACNGACAATATAATCAATTACACCAGTTTTTGCATGAACCATCCCCGGAGAATCTTTTTGGGTCTTGCACCCTAGGGTTTCATCGCCCTTCTTAGTTTCCAGGGGAATGTGTAGGGCAAAACTTGTGATGCCACATAGGTCATTACCGAAAATCACTGCCATAACCAATCCCCTTTAAGACTAGTAGCCGCCTTGGCAACCCACTCAATAGGCTCGAATCGTTTACTAACCCTCTGCCTGTCAGTATCGAGCATGCATTTTTAAAAATCATTATTTTTCATATCCATAAATCCTTTTAAAAACACATGTCATAATCTTGACATTTTATCAAATATGTAGTAGGTTCAAATCTCAAAATTTATATTTTCAAAGCAACATAACTATTTTCAAGAGAATAAGTCATATATATTATGTACAAAATCATAACATATTTCAAAACCCTCAAATCATAAGTTTAGTCAAATACTCATAACTAACATCAAACTAGGGTTTCAAATCTACAATACAAAAATCATTTTCATTTCCAAGAAAATAAATCATATATATTATGTACAAAATCATAGCATATTTCAAAACCCTCAAATCATAAGTTTAATCAAATACTCATAACTAAAATTAAACTAGGGTTTCAAACCCACAACACAAAAATTATTCTCATTTCCAAGAGAATAAGTCATATATATTATGTACAAAATCATAACATACTTCAAAATTCCCAAATCATAGGTTTAATCAAATACTCATAACTAAAATCAAACTAGGGTTTCAAACCCATAACAATAAAATCATTTTTATGCATGTGGGTTTACAATTCATGGCATACTCAACACTAAATCAAGGTTTATAACTAGTATTTGGCCAACAAACACATAGTAAGATATAGCTAAAGAAAATACAATGAGATGCACAATGTAAATGAAAGAGAGAGGAAACCCCACCTAAGAATCAAGAATTTCAAGCTTAATCTCTAAGATTCTCAATCCAAGCCCAAGCCATAGAGCCCTTATTCTATCTTCATCTCTTTTTCTCTTTCTAGTTCTAAGGTGGGTGGAGGAGTTTTGGGTGAGAGATATAAGAAAAATGAGAGAAATGGAGGTGAAAATGGGGTTATAAGGGCTGAAATTCGCACTGAATACTGTTCACAAGACCAAAAAAAAAAAATTCTCCAAAACTTCTCCAATTTAATCCGCATGACTACCCTAAGGTTTTTCAACATTCCGGATCCATTTTTAATGTCATTTTAGGGTAAAAAAATTTATTTTTATGAGTTCTATAAAAATTCAAGTCAAATTATTCCCAAAATGTCAAATTTACAATTTTTACCCTTTTAGAGATCACAATACCGACTAAATGTCTAACTCAACTTTTTTTGCCGCCCTTGGAATCAATAGCGATGTTATTTCGACCTATAAACTTTTAGAATGATTATTTAACTACCCTTATAAATATAACATGCCTCCAACTCTATATTTGACCCAAAAATCATTACGTGCAAACTTAAATCTTGCGATTATTTTACAAATTATGCTNCTAAATATAACATGCCTCCAACTCTATATTTGACCCAAAAATCATTACGTGCAAACTTAAATCTTGCGATTATTTTACAAATTATGCTTCGAAGTTTTCAAGACTATTTTTTATTATTTTATAAACATTCTTAATGTAGTGTGTATATATATATATATATATATGTATGTATATATATATATTCAAAAATAATAGGGAATCTTACACAATAACCATTAGAAATTTGTTGCTAGAGAGATAATGACCCAAACAAACGAGATCTTTGAAATGGGGGAAAATATTTCAGCACAATCCACACCATATTTTTGAGTAAAACCATTGGCAACCAGTTTAAATTTTAAACTCTGAATGCAACCATCTGGATCGGTAACATACACCCATCGACTACAATCAAATTTCTTACTAGGAGGAAGGGAAACAAGTTCCCAAGTCCAAATTGTGATGCAAAGCAATGAGCTCCCTTTTCATAGCTTGGCACCACCCAAGATGAGAACAATGCTAGGAACAAATGTAGATTACATAAATGACGTAAAACAAAAAAAGGTTTGAGACAAGCCATCATAGGAAAGAAACTGCTCAACGGAATAAGTTGTAGAACTCGTAAGAAGTGTGCAAGAGCGCTTGCCTTTTCGAAGTGCAACATTAAGACTACTATCCAAAGATAGTAGAAGAACAAGACCTTTAGACCACTTAGAGAGTGGCAGGGACATTGGGACGATGATCTTATTTTGATGGGAGTACACCTGCATGATAGGAGATGTTACAACATAAGTGTAATAGGAACAAAAGAAGTCTCAAAAAAGAAAGGAGTAGACTCACAAAATGTAGCTTTTTGTGTATGGAAATAACCTAGGACAACATACTTGATAGATTTAGGGTCAAATTTGTTAATGCCTAGACCTAATTGATGCAAAAAGGCTACACGACCAAAGACATGTGGTGGAATAGAAAACAAAGGACAATAATTTGGCAAGGAATTTGACTATCAAGAACCGAAAATAGCCATACGATTAATTAAGTAACGTGCGTTAGGCAAACCATCACTCCAAAAATCTTGAGGGACTTTCATATGAAACAATAGGAGATGAGAATCTTTAATAAGGTGACTGTTTTTGCATTCGGCCACCCCATTTTGTTGCGGGGTGCCACTGTACAAGTGCAATGATGTAAGTTAAATTGCAAAAAGGGTAAGAAAGATATTCTATTACATTATTAGATTGTAAAGTGCGCACAGACAATCCAAAATTGAGTCTTGGTTTCCATGACAAAAGATTTGAAGATAGAAAACAATTTTAAATGATTTTAAATAAGAATAGTTAGGTCAACCTGGAATAATCCTCTACAAAAGTAACAGGATACTTAAATCTAAATAAGAAGGAATACGATGGGATCCCAAACATCAAAGTGAACAACTTCAAGTAAACTCTGAATATGTTTATAAACTAAAATTATTCATAATCAAAAGACAACAATTGAGAAACTAATTGCTAAAAACTTCGCAAAGAATGAATCACCAAGCTAGCAATGCCAATAATGAAGAAAACATGATGAGTTTAAAATAGAGCTAGAAGTTGGAATTTCATCAAGATAGTAAAAATCACAGGCTTCATGACCTCTACTAATCATCTTCCTCATCTTGAGATCCTAAAACGCACAAAAAGAAGGATAAGACATTATTGAAAAATTTAAAGTCTAAGTTCTAGGCACACTATAACCCTAGACATACAAACCCTAGGTCCTAGAAATCCTATTTCAATCTTGACCATAAACTAGCCATCTAGCTTATTTTAGTATTCAATTGCAAACCCTAGACCTATAATCCCTGGGTTTCAAAAACTTGCTTTTAGTGTATAAAGCAAACACTAAGCATCTAAGCCTAACTCAATTATCTATTACATTTAATCTTTGATTGTGAGCCATTGTCACAAACCCTAGGATTTAGCTTCTATTGTCATGAAGCCCTACATTTCTAGATCCCTTGAAACCTAGGCAATGAAATCATCAATGACAATTTGATTGAGCCTTAAAACAATTAGTTTAAAGAATAACTATAGTTAAGATTAAGCCAAATTACTAATCTAAATGTTTAGTTGTGTAATATATGCTTTTATAATTTCTCAATTGTCAATGTCAAGCTCGCTTAATGGTTTTTTTTGGGTGCATTTTGTATTATTGATATTTATCTTATGCTTNTAATTTCTCAATTGTCAATGTCAAGCTCGCTTAATGGTTTTTTTTGGGTGCATTTTGTATTATTGATATTTATCTTATGCTTAGCAAATCCAAATTTATATACCTCTGTCGTATATAAATGGGTGAGGAGGGTATGGTACTACATGTGGGGTAGACAAATATATATATGCATGGTTATGATGGGTAATCTTGTAGAAATAGGGGTCGTTGATCTACTAGGGTGTATTATGCTAGCATTTAATAACTTCTTTGACAGTTTAGATTGTCGTGGTATAATGGTGGTTGAAGATGATAAGCATATTCTAGAAATACTTCATGTGTAGAGGTATAAAAAATTAATACAAGTAGTTATGAATATGCACATTTGACAGTAGGTGCCACTTCCACCTCCTCCAACTATAGGCAGGTGTGTAACTTGGGTGGGCTAACCTAGCTTCTATGTAAATAATTTAGAATTGGGCAAACCTTTTCAACTCTCAGCCTGCATAAAAAAAAATCTTGAAGAGGAAAAAATCAATTCCACAACTAAGCTTCTTGGGAACAACTTTACAATAGAGTTTTTCTAGAAGAGTTATGCACCTCTAACATGGAATGGAAGAGCTCTGAATTACACATGGCCTAGTAATCAACTCCACCCCATGTGTTTAAGTCTTGATGAAAGATANGTATTATTGATATTTATCTTATGCTTAGCAAATCCAAATTTATATACCTCTATCGTATATAAATGGGTGAGGAGGGTATGGTACTACATGTGGGGTAGACAAATATATATATGCATGGTTATGATGGGTAATCTTGTAGAAATAGGGGTCGTTGATCTACTAGGGTGTATTATGCTAGCATTTAATAACTTCTTTGACAGTTTAGATTGTCGTGGTATAATGGTGGTTGAAGATGATAAGCATATTCTAGAAATACTTCATGTGTAGAGGTATAAAAAATTAATACAAGTAGTTATGAATATGCACATTTGACAGTAGGTGCCACTTCCACCTCCTCCAACTATAGGCAGGTGTGTAACTTGGGTGGGATAACCTAGCTTCTATGTAAATAATTTAGAATTGGGCAAACCTTTTCAACTCTCAGGCTGCATAAAAAAAAATCTTGAAGAGGAAAAAATCAATTCCACAACTAAGCTTCTTGGGAACAACTTTACAATAGAGTTTTTCTAGAAGAGTTATGCACCTCTAACATGGAATGGAAGAGCTCTGAATTACACATGGCCTAGTAATCAACTCCACCCCATGTGTTTAAGTCTTGATGAAAGATAAGGCCTCAAAGGTTATGAGTAGTTCAAAATTAAATAAGATAAAGGTGAATACCTTCTTGTAAAAGGCAACTAACATTGTATCTATAAGGAGATAAATAAGTCAAGACCCCTCTCGCAAGAGAAATCTTATCCTCCCAATAGATAGATAAAAGAGTCATGTTCCATCTCTTAGGAAGAGTCTTATCCTGCTAACCAACCTATGAGGGAGCCTAGAATCTACTCCTAGAAGGAGTTCTTTTCATCCCAAATAGAAGATAAGGGAGACTAGAATCCTCGCCCAGAGGGAAATTAATCCCTTCGCCAATAAATAGAGCTTGGGGGGAAGCAAATGAGGCACGTAGCACTCACTTCAAGACCATTCTTTCTTCTAACAAAGTACTAACTTAAGCATTGGAGAGTTGACCCCCCAAGCTCCCCCTTTGGTCTCTGACTTCTTTTTAAGTGATCAAAGTTCTAGCAAGCTGACATGGAGTTTGGTACAAATTTTGCATCAACAATTTGGTGTGTGGGAAATGATGTAAATTCCTTTGGTTCTCACGAAATCATTGATCTGGAAAAACTAGATGGTGACTATTAGGTTGATGGAGGCCACCAGAGACAACGTTCCTATTGAACAACATTCTCAAGAGTAGCCAAAAATGAGATAACCATGATAGAGACCTTCCCTGGGTTAATAAGAGACAAGAGGCTCAAATAATGCTCAATTTGGAGAGAAATTATGATAAAATGAATCAAACAATGGAGGGATTGGCCCAACAAACCCAACAGATCATTTAGATGTGTGTTAGCCAACCATTAGAGCATGTGTCCCACTTAGGGGAAACCTAACATAATCAAGCGAGGGAGACTAGAGATAAGCACATTCATAATGATACCCCTCACAAAGAGGAAGAGGATAGATCTCTGGACCAATAACTAAGGCAAAGCTCATCTCCTATAGACTGACCCTCGGCTCGGTGACGGAGGAAGCAAAATGACCACACTCAAAATTTTAGGGAAGTGAATGACCACATTGGAGACATACTCAACATGGTGAAAGCCAGAGTCCCAACAACAATAGAGACTCTGGTCCAACGAATGGAATCCCCTTTCTATCATGACATCGCAAATTATCCCTTACTAGCCAAATTACANCCTCATCTCCTATAGACTGACCCTCGGCTCGGTGACGGAGGAAGCAAAGTGACCACACTCAAAATTTTAGGGAAGTGAATGACCACATTGGAGACATACTCAACATGGTGAAAGCCAGAGTCCCTACAACAATAGAGACTCTGGTCCAACGAATGGAATCCCCTTTCTATCATGACATCGCAAATTATCCCTTACTAGCCAAATTACAACTGTTTGCATTAGACAATTTTGATGGGAATACAGATACATTGGACAACCTAGAGAATTACAAATCTCTTATGTTCCTCCATAGCATACAGAATCAGATCACGTGTCGAGCTTTTCCCACTACATTGAAGGGAGCAACTCGTCTCTCCTTTAAAAGCACCCTCCCAAGATCCATTGATTCAGTCGTGGAATTGATCAAGTCCTTCTTATTTCATATCATAGGAGGACAAACTCACAAAAAGCTAAGAACCTATCTACTGAATTTCAAGCAGAGCCGTAGAAAAGTTGTATCTTTATCTTGTTGTGTCAGAAGTGGCCACTAGCTCTGCCTTGGTGAGGAAGGAGCAAAGAGTGTAGAAGTCAGTGTTTACACCAGCTAGATTCTTAAAGAAGCTGAGACCAAGTATTAAGGCTAGAAAANGGCTAAGAACCTATCTACTGAATTTCAAGCACAGCCGTAGAAAAGTTGTATCTTTATCTTGTTATGTTAGAAGTGGCCACTAGCTCTGCCTTGGTGAGGAAGGAGCAAAGAGTGTAGAAGCCGGTGTTTACACCAGCTAGATTCTTAAAGAAGCTGAGACCAAGTATTAAGGCTAGAAAAGGTGGTCTTGGCCCTAATAACAGTAGCGCGAAAGTGACACCCCTATTTTCAAGCTCATAAAATCATAGTTATGATAGATTCTCCTATTAGGAAAATCCTACAGAGATCCAAGGTGTTAGGAAGGTTAGCTAAGTAGGCCATCGAGTTGGGATAGTTTGATATAACCTATAAACCCAAAATCTCGTCAAAGGACAAGCATTGGCATAATTCATCATGGAGGGCACGACTCAGAAGCCAAAGGGAGCTACTTCAGTCCTTCAAGGTCCAAGGAGTTGGGTCCTCTATTCCAACGACTCCTCAAACATAAGTGGAGGGTGTGTTGGGCTGATTCTAGTTTCCCCAGACCAGTTGAAGGTAGAATTTTTCCCTCATATTTGGATTCAAAGTATCAAATAATGAGGTTGAATACGAAGCACTACTACCCGAGTTGAAGTTATCACTTTTTCATGGAGCAAGGAATCTGTAATCTAAGGTACATTCACAACTAATGGTTAGGCATATTATAGGGGAGGATGAAGCAAAAGATGGTAGGATGGCAGCCTACCATGAGCATAAAACTCCTATGCTGATTCCTTGGCACACTTGGCTTCATCTCTTCATAACGAACTTCCTTGTGTGATTCCCATAGAACACCTCCCAAAGTCCAGCATAAAGAAGATGGATGGTGAAGTAACAGTAATTCAACAGAAGTAAGGATGAACTTATCCTCTCATTCAATATTTGATGTAGGGAACTCAACCATTGGATAAGGTGAAAGCTCAAAAACTCCTTCGAAGGGCTATTAGATATGTGATAATAGGAAGTGCTTTATGCAAAAGAGGTTTCTCTCTACCATACCTACATTGCCTGGACCCAGAAGATGTCAGGTATCTGCTCAATGAAATCCATAAAGGAAAATATGGCAAACATTTCGGAGGGAGAGCTCAAGCCCATATGGCTCTTTGTCAAGGATATTATTAGCCCATTAAGTAGAAGGATGCCATCGAGTTCTCGTGTAGCTGTGACAAATGCCAAATGTTTGCTAACATTCTCAAAAACCCTCTACAGGAGCCCATCCCAATGACTAGCCCATGGCCTTTTGCACAATGTGGCATTAACATAGTGGGCCCTCTACCAATTCACAAGGGGGAGAACAAGTTCATGGCAGTTGCCACTAACTACTTCACTAAGTGGTCAAAGGTTGATCCATTTGGCCACGATCACTAAACAAAAGCTCAGGGGTTTCGTGTGGAGATCCATAATCTACAGCTTTGGAGTGCCCAAAGTTCTCATAACTGATAATGAGAAACAATTTGACACCTTTAGAGAATTCTTTTTTGACTTGGGAATTCAGAACCATTACTCATCCCCTATTACCATCAGAACTCTACTAAAATGATTGAAGACAGGGTTAAAAGCCTCAAAGGGGTTATGGGTAGAGGAGCTCCCCAACCTCCTATGAGCCTACTAAGCTGATAGACTAATACACTTAAAGCTTGATTTTTGTAGTGAAACTCAGTTTATTATTTAATAAAATTTCTTCATTTTCTATTTTAATGAAAATCTGTGTAGGTAAAATTTGTGCATTATATTAAATATATGTTATACATATGTGTCTTTTATTTTATATTGAAAATAATCTGGTGTGTAGTTTTTTACTTATACATACAAGATCAGATTATCAGATCCTTATATGAAATTAGTAAAAGTTACAGCCTTAGATGAAATTGGGCACACCATTAGTATGATTGTAGTGCAATACTCTGGCATAGTCTGTCTTGGCTATAGGAGACTGTCTGATGTCTCAGATTATTGTACTAGTACATTTTGTGTATTGAACATAATCGTTATTGAGGTTATTATATTTTTACTAACTAAATAATAAAATAATACCTCATGATTATTATGATTGCTTAAGTTCTTAATCCTGAAATATTTAATTGACACATGCATATAATGATTGTTACTTTATTTCATCAAAGAGTGAGGTTCTTATTTGAGTCAACAAACTCGATTAATTGAGAGATGACATTATTTGTATGGTGGGAATTAATTATTAAAGGAAACCATGTCCCGGTATTTAACTGAGTTGATGATGTCCTTTTGAGAAAGCTCATAAATTTTGTCCATGTCAAACTTAACAGGTAAATTTAATTATCCGATATGAAAAATAAGTTGAGTGGTAAATCTCAAGGATAAAAAGAGGTCAATTAAATATACTATCAATAATTTAATTAATTGACGAACATCTGTAATTTAAACGTTGGAAAATTATTAAACATATAATAACAAGGAGCTAGAAATATAATTTTGAGATAAGGCCCGACACTTCAATAATAATTTTTTAGTGGAATAACTTATTATTAATGGACCATATGATGTATTCTAGATTGGACATAAGATTCCTAGGCACATTGAAAGCCCGAGTCTTATTTCTCCTTAGGGTCTCTACTATAGCCTATATATAGACGCCCTTTTTGGTTTTCTCAGCCACACTTTACATTCATGATTAGAAGAGATAGATAGAGAGAGAGAGAGAGAGAGAGAGAAAGAAAGAAAATTCAGAGAATTACATCTCACACAGCATTCAGATTTTGGCGTTAAGAAGGAAATATACGGTAGAGGATCGTGAGGACCATCGACCCAATTATTCGATTATACGTGTCGTGCATCAATGAATCTTTGGACTGTTATTCCAACAATANAACCCAATTGTTCGATCTACATCAGTCTTTGTTCATGCTATGATCGTCAAAGGTAAATCCTAATTCTGCCTTATTTTTTTTATTCGATTATACGTGTCGTGCATCAATGAATCTTTGGACTGTTATTCCAACAATACCAAACAACGATAAGGTCCCAAACTAAAGAAACCCCATTCTCCTTAGCCCTTGAAACTGAGGTAGTGTCCTAATTGAGTTGGGATTAGGAACCCACATAATCCAGCACTTCACTGAGGAGAATACTAAGGAACAGTTCAGGGTGGCCGCTTACCAAAGCCAAATTGCCAGGTACTATAACAAGACAGTGAAGATCCGAGAATTCTCCCTAAGAGAGCAAGTACTGAAAAAGATGACTCTAGTATCTAGAGATCCCAAACAAGGAAAGATGGGTCCAAATTGGTAAGGTCCCTATCAGATCAACCAGATGGTGAGGCCCGGTACCTATGAGCTTCAAACATTGGATGGGAGATAACTGACATTCGCTTGGAATATAGAACATCTAAAGAAGTATTTACAGTAAGGTTTAGCTTACGAAAAGCTCAAGAAGGACAACGGTTCATCTCTTTCTTAAAGGGTTTTCCTCCTTTTCTTTAGCTAGTGAATTAATGTAATCTTTATTAAATGGGAAGAAGTTCTATAAAATTTCATTTCTCTCAAAAAGTTTCACACTGTGCAATAATCTTTCATAGTGTCCAAACTAGGTATCTTTATTATAAGGTTGAAAAGATAAGTTTATCCCAAATGTATAACTCAAGTTTAGGTCTATCGCAAAGTAGTAAAACTCAAAAGTCCGAGGTCGTACTATAAGAAATTATGATGAACTTAGAACAAAGAAAGATTAAAATAAAATTGAATTGGAATTGGTTGAGAGAATTGGTTGCTCAAGAGAACACTCAATTTTGGATTTAAAACAATACTTGAGAATACTAAAGCATCGGGATCCCCTTCTAACTCCGCACATTAATTATTTATGANCTAGAACAAAGAAAGATTAAAATAAAATTGAATTGGAATTGGTTGAGAGAATTGGTTGCTCAAGGAACACTCAATTTTGGATTTAAAACAATAGTTGAGAATACTAAAGCATCGGGATCCCCTTCTAACTCCGCACATTAATTATTTATGATCCATTTTTTGAACTTAATTAAGAATCAGCCGATGAGCAATCTTAATTGGAATATGTGGCAGTGATAATATTGAAAACATATCCAAAGGTATAATTGATAAGTTATTTGAATAAATCTAAGTGTCTAATTGTAGATCACAAGCATTTATCGTACCCAGAGTCAACGATGAATCATTTTTTCTAAGAAATAAAACCTATTTTTATCACAAATACGAAACCATTTATTTTTATGAAAATCCTAATTAATTAATTTAAACATGAAAAATCAATTATTTGACTCACATGAAATCTAAGGCATTCGATATACGTGATACAACAAATCAATATATTTTACAAAGCAAAAATTGTACTAAAAGACATAAATTAATTAAAAGGAAAAATCATATATTAAAGAACAATGAATCAAAAATAAATACTATGATTCGTTAGAATAATCACCCCTACCTTTAGTTGGGGATTTAACAATCTATAAGAAAAACAAAACAAAAAATAAGAAAAAGAGGTTGAAGGTAGAATAATACCCCAATTAGGTTTTACAAGTATATATACATGGATTAGGAAGCAAAAACATAATTAAAATCAAAGACTATGGCGTCTGACCAAATCTGTCTCTTACACTCGGACGCATGCCTATATATTGTAGACTTCTTCATCGGTGTCTGAACACGTGATCCTCTGGCAATTGCATCCAAACAAGTAGATTGGTGTCTGTATGTGGCTTATCCTCTGTAATTCACGTCCAAACACATGAGAATCACATCCGGACGTGCCTAGCTCTCTAGAACTCACGTCCGAATGTGTGGAATTGGCGTCTAGACATAATAGTCTTTATTTTTTTTTCTTCTTCTCTTCATTCCTAGCTTCCTCCCTTCTGCATATTTGCACTTTTAACCTCCATATTTTTTTCTATTTACGTGAAGAACAAGTAAACAGTACACAATCAAGGTTAAAACTTGAAATGCATCATTCACGCACATTTAACTTCCAATCATGTGCAATTAATTAGTAAATAATAAGACATTTATGCATATTTCAAGGCTGATCAGTCTAAACATAGGACAAAGCTATAAGAATCACTTCAATAATTACGAAGCAATGTTCCCAAGGTTATTACTTAGTAGTTACTTTTGGAGAGCAGGCATGGCATGCACTAGATTGGAGTTTAAGGAAGCAATGGAGCAGAAAAACATGCTTACAATTGGCTAATGATTGCCCCTACACCCATATGAACTAGGCATACATTTGAGATAAATCAACGATCGGGTAGGTTTGCTTAGAAAAATCCAATTACGACTCTGTTGGAGGGAATCATATACAAGCTAATGGTGAGGTCCCAAAAAAGATATATATGGGATAGTGGTATTATAAAGAATTATTAGGAAATTCCAGGAAAAAAAGTGATTCAAAATATTATATAAAGTCATGTCTTGTGACATGGAGCCATGGAGTTAGATATAGTCATGAAGGGACCAGGTACTTTGTTAATTAGACTATCAAGGAATGTGCCTGTAAACAATGAAAATTTGTAGGATTCCTTGTATCAATGATGTGGCAGCTATAGGATTTGAGAAGAATAATATTGTAAAGCATTGCCACAAAATTTTCATCAGAAATACTTGTCTCTATGCCCAAGGTGAAGGACACATCTCATCATTGATCAGAAGATGTAGAGTGCAACAAGTGGACCTTTATGTCCTTCTACTCTATGCAAGTTACCTAGAATGCCCAACAAAAATATGAGACGAGTTGTACAGGGACCAATATCTACTACAATTTAGACAAGGAGGTCATAAACAATCAAGTGTCAAATATGCAAGTCATTTGGTCACNGGTAGAGGGACCAACATCTACTACAATTTAGACAAGGAGGTCATAAACAATCAAGTGTCAAATATGCAAGTCATTTGGTCACAAATCAAAGGACTACAAAAGAGAACCAATTAGAGGAGAGGGGATAGGAGATGAGACAATAGTGTCAATGCAGNTCATTTGGTCACAAATCAAAGGACTACAAAAGAGAACCAATTAGAGGAGAGGGGATAGGAGATGAGACAATAGTGTCAATGCAGATTATTTAAATAGACTGTCATCTTGGTTTATGTCACTTATATACAATTCAATTGAATCAAAAAAAAATATCACTTTTTCTTTTTCGTTTGCAATTTGCAATGTTTGGCGTAATAAAAGGACATCATACTCATAGACAATCTCTCAAACTAGTGGTGGTTTATAAATTTTTCAGGCCCATGTTGGTGCAAGAATCTTCTTCTTTTTTCCAGAGTTTGATACTATCTCCCTTTATATATGCATATTATGAAACGATGTTTAACAAATAAAAACCCGTGGAGGCAATGGTAGAAGCGTTACAAGAAGTGAGAAAGGAACTACTTGAGCATTAGCATGACTATTTAAGCAAATATAGCAAACAGTGCAAGCTCTCTAGATGGTGGGGCTAGTCAATGAGAAAATGTGCAGTTATTTGTCTTTTGGCATCGTCTGATTGAGTTCTAGGAAAGTAATTATGGTTGTTGTGCATGATGTTTGTTGTGGATCCCATAAATATTCTTGTACCACTCTTTTATAGTATTTTTAGAAATCAATCCAATATTGTGAAGATTAGATTGATTTTGTCACATATTTTGCTTCAAAAAGTTAAATTTCATGGAAGTATAAATTCTAATATGAAAATGTCATACAATATCAACTGTGCATAATCTAATATGCAAAATCAAGGGTGAATTTTGACATGTTTTATTGAGAGGACATCACAGCATGCCTTTTGTCATGATATCACACTNGCATAATCTAATATGCAAAATCAAGGGTGAATTTTGACATGTTTTATTGAGAGGACATCACAGCATGCCTTTTGTCATGATATCACACTAACCCATGATATATATGAATAAAATTATAAACCCCAATCACATTCCCAATCCACCTATAAAGTTAATTTCAAAATTCTGTGGTCCACTTTTTTTTCTTTGTCTAATAAGGTAAGATCTATTATCTTTGTGTTCTTTTTTATGGTTTTTGTTAGATCTGTTATCCTTTTTATTAGATTTGTGATGGATTTTGTTAGATCTAAGGGTCTGTGTTGCATTAGCTATTGAGGATTTTTATTTCAGATCTATGGTGTATTAAATATGAGAATTTTTAAATATTGCTTGCTCTTTTTTTTTTTTTTTTTGGTTAGATCTGCAATTTTCATGTGCTACATCTGATTTTCTATGCTAGATATGCAATATTTTGAATTTTCTAATTTTATACTACTTGAATATGGTTTTTGTTGAATTTTGAATATAGTGTTAAATATGATTTTTGCTTATTTTTGAGTTTATTCTACTTGAATATAATTTTTACTCTTTGAAAATTGTTGGATAAATTTTTTGCTTGAAAAGTGTTGGATAGACTTCTTGTTTACTTAGTATACCAAATGCTAGTCTTTGTTGATAAGAAGAATTAAGTGGTAATTTTTAGTTGGTGACATGCAATTTTTTTTATTTTTTGGATTATTTATAATGTTAGATTATGTTGGGCTTGATCTTGGGTGGGGATGAAGGCGGGGACGGGGCGAAAATTATAAATTTACTCCCGTACGAGGATGGGGATAAAAACTATATCTGTTAACGGAGATGGACTAAAAATAAACAAAATTTTTTTAACCGAATACAGAGATGGAGACTATACCCATGTCCCTACTTCGATCTACTGTCATCCCTATCACCAACCAACTCACCTAAACTAATGGAACCATCACCTGCACCGTTTCTTGGGTCTACCCATCCAATGGTCACACGAGGTATGGGTGGTACCAAAGTTTCAAATCATAAAAATGTCTTGGCCACCACTGTTGTGCAAAAACATGTCAAACCATCACTTTTTAGCCAAGCGGTAATCCTATGTCCCTGGATTTTAACGCTCTTTAGACAAGTGGCACATGGTCCCCTGTTCAAAGGCACCCAGATATGAATATTCTCTCCAACAAGTGGTAATACAAAATCAAAAATCAGTTAGATGGCTCCATTGATCGTTATAAAGCATGTCTTGTGGCTAATGGTATTCAACAAGAAGAAAACATTGACTATACTGAGACGTTTAGTCCGGTTATGAAGTATACTACTATACAAACTGTTTTAGCCAATGCTATCCATAAAAAATAGCAACTTCACCAATTTGATGTGGAAAATACTGTTCTTCATGGTCATCTTCTTGAAGAAGTTTATATGCATCAACCGAAGGGTTTTGTTGACCCAATATTTTCAGACTATGTGTGCCGACTTTATCACTCACTTCACCAACTTGACGTGAAAAATACTTTTCTTTATGGCCATCTTAATAAAAAAGTCCATATGCATCAATTGAAGGATTTCATTGAACCAACATTTTCAGATCATGTTTACTGATTTCAATGCTCACTTTATGGGTTAAAACAAGCCCTCGGGCTTGGTTCAAATGCTTTTTAGATTTTCTTGAGGATCTTGGTTTTGTTGAATCGAAAGCGGACTATTCATTATTTACATATAATCACAAGGTGAATTAGCACAACTAGCCATTTGCCATTAACTTCACCATTTTCCACAACAGATATCATTCGGGTCTATTTACTTATTTATTTTTCTTTTCCTTGTTTTTTTTGTTGGGCGGGGGAAGGGGCAGCTGTCTTTCTAAAAGCCTGACATCGCAGACCCTGAATCCAATCAAGAAACACAGTGAAGCACAGAGAAGCACAAAAACCGACTAGCACAGGTTAGAACATCTCTAACAGGACTATCCAAAATAGTTACCTAAAATATATTTAAATATTATATTATCTATTTTAATTCCACTTCAACTAATTTTAACTAACTTTTAATAATATAATTAAAAATTATATTTTAACATCCATTCCAATCTTTGCTTTTGTGTTTAGTTGTCCACAAGTGGGCAATAAAGCTTTCAACAAAAAACTCAAGCAATTTCAAATGCTGAAAGTGCTTCACATTAGGAAAAAGATCGATCTGATACTGCTGTATCTGAGTCCTTTGCTGGGTTATGTCAATTTTGGAGTGGAGCTATTAATCGATACTCGAAAAACTGGCATAAACTTGCAAGCCATGTTGCATAACTATCTGGTGGGATTTTTGGGAGGATTTGCTTGGTTTTTTTTGGTGGGTTTTGCTAAATTTTTGGGGGGTTTTGTTGGATTTTTTTGAGGGTTTTACTAAATTTTTTTGGGGTTTTACTGGACCTTCAACCTCCAACCCAATGCCCAAAAATCAAACACTTCTACAAACTTACCCCCAAAATTATTACTCCCAAACTAAATTCTCTCAAATTAAATCACAAAATTCAAAACAAAATGCACAAATAATTGAAGGCAAGAAAGAACCCACTTCCATTAAGCCATTGAGATGGTGAAGTTTTGGCTAAGCAATTTAGATGGTAAAGTCTTTAGAGACGATTGTGAGATAGAAAGAGTGAGATTAATTGTGAAGTTTTTCATAGAACTCCGTTGAAGTCTAACACGCACACAAAAATGACGTCAAGAGAGAACCCACCTCAGTTGAAGTCGAACACCCCACAATCGGTTGAAGTCGAACACGCTGGATGAAGACAATGCTATGACGATCTGTGATGAAGACGATCTGTTGTGAATAGCTAGTTTTCTTCTTTCGCCAGTTCTAGCGAGTCAATATAGGAAAATGTATAATACCGAGTGAGATAGATAACCTATTGGAGCCAAAATTTATGGATTGGCTATCTAACTACACTACAAGAAATTGGTCTTTTAGTTGCGAAAATTATTGCTGCTAAATGCATAAAAACTGTCACTATATACTTTAGTGACAATATTTTTATTGTCACTAGGCCGCAACAATATGTGTGTGGCTAAATCATTTAGCTGTGACATTTATTTGTTGCCACTAAAAGTAAATTTTTTAGCCGCACCATGAAAAATGCCAATAAATGTGAAATTTTTAGCCGTCATAATTATTATAGCAAGTAAACTAAATTTTGCCACTAAAGTATATTGTATCACCACTAAAAGTCTGCTTAAAACTTAACTTTTAGTGACAACAATTAATTGCGGATAAAAGTATACAGTATATCCACAATTAAAATCACCACTAAAATTTGAAACATGATTTTTTGACAACATATTGTCGTTACTAATTAATACATTAAAATGAACAAAGAAATCTATCGCATATTTGAAAGAATTTATTTTTCAATATTTTCAAATTTCACATGCCTTTTTTTTTTATGGAAATCAAGTATTACAAGAAGCAGATTTTACAAGA
Source organism: Ilex paraguariensis (assembly GCA_963454935.2). Lineage (NCBI taxonomy): Eukaryota > Viridiplantae > Streptophyta > Magnoliopsida > Aquifoliales > Aquifoliaceae > Ilex > Ilex paraguariensis. Next base: position 232,349 of record CAUOFW020005070.1, read on the forward strand.
ATCAAAACAATGAAAAGCCTAATATTCAAGGCTTTAATCACTCCAAAAAAAAAAATAACCAATTTGTACAGTCTTCAATCCCCTTGTTCAGAGCCATGAAGAGGCAGTATAACAGTCTTCTTCCTTAAAACTTTGGTACCCTATTGATCTAGCTGCTGCATACTCCACATCTCTGCAACACATTGAACACCTACTGGTTTGTCCCAAATACAAGCCATAAAAGCGGTTGGGCATATTTAACCAATCCCAGAACTTTGGAATAGCTCTCCAAGTTGGGTTGTCCCTCCTATGGGGTTTTGGGTGAACCAACTTTGAATGGTTCATCCACAAATCCTCTGGTCTCTGCATGATGGTCAAGAGTTTTTATTAAATGTGAACTTAATCTAGTCTGAAGTTGTTTCAGTATTCTAAAAATTTGGACATTACCTGATTGGCATCTGGAAATTCTCTTACTGCTTCATCAACATTTTCTACAGTTTCTTTCACATGAGAGTGACAAAAATGAATGTGGTAGAATAAACAAAACACTGGTATAGCAAATAAAGGAATTCCATATTACAAGAGAAATTAGCGAGGCTTGTAAGGAAAGTTGAGACCAGTTTTGCACTTTCTTTCGTTGTAGCCTCAGGAATACAGTTATGAAGTGGCTCAACTTGTTCACTTCCATCTAGTTGAACCCTAATGAAATATTGCACTTCTCCCTGTTTACACAATCAAACAACATATATAAGATCTTTGACGACCGATATTCTTCCCAATCTACAATGACTTTGCAAGCCTCAAGACTGTATATAGAACTCTAAAATTGTATTTTAAGTACCTTTGATCACGCATAAGCTGAAGATGAAACAGATTCCAGAACTTTTTGCCTGGATGATTAAACAAATAAATACATAAATAAAGGCCATAATGTTATATTAGCGTTAAGTGTAAGATTAACTTCTTCATATTGGCAAAGAAATGTGGCCCAAAACAAAATAAAATGGAGCTGAAATCTACATGCATACCACTTTTAGTGTAGTTAATGAGTTGCACAGTTACATCTGTTTGGTTATCAACTGAATCTCTTATTTTTCTCATAGTGGCCGGATCGGTTTCGGGTCCTTGGAGAAAACTACAAGAATTCAAACAAGTACAAACAACTAGAATAAACCAGGATGAATTCAAATATTTTTGAGATATGGTTCAAGTCATACGGGTACCATTATCAGATCCATTCTTCTCTCCAAGGGTATGGTGCAAGCAGGGGTGAAACCAAATGTAGACCTTTGGGGGGCATGCCCCCTTGCTTTCAAAAATTAAAATTGCCACCCCTCAATTTTTGTGTAATTCTCATTGAACTCCCCAATGTATTACTATTTTCCATTCCCCCACCTCCGGAAGTTTCAGAATCCCCCACATGTCGCAAATAATAGAATGCTGATGAAAGCGACATCTTCTTTGATGAAAGAAGCTTCTTGGAATTCCAGGAACAATGACAATTGCTACTTTGGAGGTGGTCATTCTTGGACAAGGAACACGCAACACCATAGGACATGCTCACAATGCTACATAAGATTTTGTGATTTAA
>CAUOFW020005070.1:244832-264006 GCA_963454935.2 Ilex paraguariensis
GCGACTCCTTCCAGAAAGTTCAGAAGCAACGATGGGTCTGCTGGCCTTAAGACTTTAAGGAAGAATGGGCAGTTGACGATGGAAGAGGAAAGAGATCTCCGGCGAAGATTCAGGAAAAGGCTCTCTTGAGGAAGTTCGGAATGGCGAAACAAGAAAATGCAAGAGGAACCCCATTTATATAGTGGCAGTTTCATCATTGGGCGCGAAAAACGAAACGGCGCATTTAATGCACACTACATCCTAAGCCGGGGAAAGCGACCCGAGGCAATGATGAAACATTGATGGTTGTTGGAAAACCCTTCGTCTCTTTAAGACGCGTGTCCTCGGTGTCAGAAGATCGAAGGTTGGGGGACAGTTGATGGGACTTTTCTGAAATACTCCATGATGAAGACACGTGTCCTCGGTATTTACCAAAACACTGTTACTAAGATCAAGCACCNCTAATTCCTCCCTTTATTATGGCCTTGGTATAAAAGGGCATAGCATCCTCGGCCCCGAGGGTAGTAGAGTACNCGCATAAAGGTCCTCGCCCCCGAGGTACTCGTCATATAGGATCATGGCATTCAGTACGAGTTACAACCAACACGTAGCCTCGGTCTGATATGGTACCTTGGTCGGTATACCTCCCTCGGTTCCGAGATGGCCTTTCCTCGGTGCCGAGAGGTACCTTGGTCCTGGACGCTTCCTCTACTTCAGGATAAGCTATTGACGTACAGGTCATTAGCCTAGGCTAGTCTAGGCTATTCATCATGACCTCGNTCCTCTACTCCAGGATAAGCTATTGACGTACAGGTCATTAGCCTAGGCTAGTCTAGGCTATTCATCATGACCTCGTCTTACACAATTAGTGTCAGAACGTACTGGAATGCAGGGGCCACAGCCAATGAGGGATGGACGCGTGGCGTATGATATCACATCGAAGACAGAGAAACCGCATGCCGTTGCTGACACGCGACTTGGGAAAGCAAACGATTAATTACACAATTCCTTTGATGAGACCGCATTCAATGCGGTAAGGCTCGGAAATGAAAGGCAATAAATGCTCCTAATACAGAGCATTTATTGCATCCTCCCCGAGAGGAGTACATTGTACCGTCGGCATCCCGATGACCCAGCATTGATTGCTCGGGACCCCGAGCAGTTAAGAAGAGAAGACATTCCTCATCAGAATCAGTGCGCACACTGCCTGTACCTAATGATCACCTACTGACTACACTGACAGCAATCATGAGCTTTTGAGGTATAAATACTCCTTGCAAAAGGCAAGACGGGTATGTAACAAAAAAACTCTTTACTACAATACACACTCAGTGTTTTCTCCTTCCTTCCTCTCTCTCTCTCTCAAAGACTGACTAGATCGTCGGAGGGGATACGCCGGAAAACACTCCGACGCCCTTCTAACTTGTTCTTCTTTGTTCCAGGAACTTCTTTCAACCTTACTGGATCGTTCTTCCGCTCCCCCAGGGTCTCCCGTTGCCGTTCCAGGTTACCACCGGACCTCGTAGGCTGTTCCAAGTAGCGTGGTTGGTCACTCAACTGGCTCACTCGAATTCACCAAGAGAGAGATCTGTTCTCGTTTTTTATATTGTGCAGGATCTTGCACGCACAACTTGCATTTCTTTTTCGTTATTCCTCTTAGGAGGTAAAGGATTTTTTGTGTCACTAAAAAAAAAAAATTTGAAATTTCTCTTTTATTATGTTAAACATAATTACTATGNTCCTTCCTCTCTCTCTCTCTCAAAGACTGACTAGATCGTCGGAGGGGATACGCCGGAAAACACTCCGACGCCCTTCTAACTTGTTCTTCTTTGTTCCAGGAACTTCTTTCAACCTTACTGGATCGTTCTTCCGCTCCCCCAGGGTCTCCCGTTGCCGTTCCAGGTTACCACCGGACCTCGCAGGCTGTTCCAAGTAGCGTGGTTGGTCACTCAACTGGCTCACTCGAGTTCACCAAGAGAAAGATCTGTTCTCGTTTTTTATATTGTGCAGGATCTTGCACACACAACTTGCATTTCTTTTTCGTTATTCCTCTTAGGAGGTAAAGGATTTTTGTGTCACTAAGAAAAAAAAAATTTAAATTTCTCTTTTATTATGTTAAACATAATTACTATGTCTGCAAGTTGTAATGATAGCTAAATAAGCTACATAGTGGGAAATTTACGACATTTAGCTTGTGACTTCGTGTCAAACAATTATAGTGATGTTCACAAGACACTGACTTCAGTTAGTGAAGCAAAACGTCAAACCTCAAACTATGTCTTACTGAATAATTTAATTGAACCGAGTGAGGTCTTGATTTGTTCTGGTTGATTCAATACGTCATTTTTTTTTAATAAGATCTACTATTTTCCATTCAAAACAAATAATATCTCATAATTTATTATTGAGATTGACGTGAGTGAAGGGATGATGATGTTTCTGACTATTTTGTGAACTTGACTATGTGACAAAGAACAATATTTGTGCATTATTGATCCGTTGATAGGATGTAGTTGATTTCGATAGTCCAACTCTTAACTCTTCCTCGTTAATTCAAGTGTATAAATTAAAAAAAACATAAATTAATTTTTTTGATTATTTTGTATTTTGTATTTTATTTTTTTAAAATAATTTACGTTCAACGCATGTATGCATCAGCTNACTTGACTATGTGACAAAGAACAATATTTGTGTATTATTGATCCGTTGATAGGATGTAGTTGATTTCGATAGTCCAACTCTTAACTCTTCCTCGTTAATTCAAGTGTATAAATTAAAAAAAACATAAATTGATTTTTTTGATTATTTTGTATTTTGTATTTTATCTTTTTAAAATAATTTATGTTCAACGCATGTATGCATTAATTAATTATTTAAAAAATAGAGATATATTTTACTTCCTTAGAATTATAATAAGACGATCATATAACATAATAATATTGACTTTAGCGTAAAGATTACTATATATATTTTGCCGTTACCCTGGTGGGTGAGTTATTCAGCAATTTTATATTAATCATTAGCCTCAATGACTTAAAGGGAAAAGGGTGGAGATTGTTATAATGAATTGGGTAGACGTGGTACGGTTGGAGAAAAACAAGCTGATAGAGATGGATTAATCTAACAAGCANAAGATTACTATATATATTTTGCCGTTACCCTGGTGGGTGAGTTATTCAGCAATTTTTTACTAATCATTAGCCTCAATGACTTAAAGGGAAAAGGGTGGAGATTGTTATAATGAATTGGGTAGACGTAGTACGGTTGGAGAAAAACAAGCTCATAGAGATGGATTAATCTAACAAGCATGATTGGTTTAAAAACTGTTTCAAGCAAACAGAAAAAAGAAAAGAGAAGGATATAAGCTCGTTTTAGCTTATTAAATCCCCAAACAATGCCCAATCATTCTCCAAGCTTGCAGGTCCCGAACCCTCCACTTGGGAGTCTCAACATTGGGTGAATTTCACTTTGCACCGCGTAAGATTTAAAAAATTATATTTTATATTTTTACAAATTAATTTTTTTTTTATATTGTATCTTTAATATATTAAAAATATTACTTCATCCGTTCTTAAATATCTATCGTTTTATANGGATATAAGCTCGTTTTAGCTTATTAAATCCCCAAACAATGCCCAATCATTCTCCACGCTTGCAGGTCCCGAACCCTCCACTTGGGAGTCTCAACAATGGGTGAATTTCACTTTGCACCGCGTAAGATTTAAAAAATTATATTTTATATTTTTACAAATTAATTTTTTTTATATTGTATCTTTAATATATTAAAAATATTACTCAATCCGTTCCTAAATATCTGTCGTTTTAAATAATTTTTTTTATTCCATAATATCTGTCGTTTTATGAAATCAAAGCATAATTAATATTTTTTCTTTCAAATTTATCTTTAACTTTTCAATGCATTAAATTAGGTGGAAGTGAAGTGTATTTCATATTCCTTTCCTTCCCAATACATATTGAATAAGAGTATTTTAATCTTGTGTAATTATTTTTTACTCATATCAGAGTTATTTAATAGTTTCCTTAATTCCTGTGTAAAAATTTTAGACTATAGATATTTAGGAACAGAGGGAGTATAACGGAACCTTTTCATTAGTTTTTGCAATTCATTTTTTGTCAGCTCTAATGAGATGATTTTTGGCGGGATAAGTAACATANTAAGAGTATTTTAATCTTGTGTAATTATTTTTTACTCATATTAGAGTTATTTAATAATTTTCTTAATTCTTGTGTAAAAATTTTAGAGTATAAATATTTAGGAACGGAGAGAGTATAACGGAACCTTCTCATTAGTTTTTGCAATTCATTTTTTGTCAACTCTAATGAGATGATTTTTGGCGGGATAAGTAACATAAATTAACATAAGTGTTATATCGTAATAGTTTTAACACATTAATAACACGACGTGAAAATTTTAATTTTTGAGCATGCAAAATCAAAAATTTTAAATCTATCGTAACACAAAGTGAGATTCTTCAATATATGATAAATAGTAAACTTAGATGTCATGTGTTTGAATTTTTAAATCCAGTTAAGAGAAATTTATCTCTCGTAAATATTTTAGTTCGAACATAGATGATTTGTCTTTGACCAAATCAAAAAGAAGATTAATCGAGATGTGCATAAATTAATTTGAACACTCCTAACTATTGAACAAAAAAAAAAAAAAAGAGATTCTTGATGCACGTATGATAGTAATTAGTATGATACAATCTCCTTCTTGCACCTAATTTGTTAATATGGTCAAATTAAAATTTATTATTAATTTAATAATTATAGTAATTAGGTGAATAAAAATAGGATTATCCCACTGTCTGTATACTTACTGATTCTACTTTCCTTATTTCACGCTTCCTACATGCTTTTCCCTTCACTTCCATGACTTCCAACTCACATTTCTTTCACTTTTAGTTGAAACATTCTCATTTTTTATTTTCTTTTTTCGGTGCCAATCCTTTTTGGCCTGTAAAGCAAAACCCACCTTGCAGTGCAAACCCATCTCACTAATCCCCCCAAAACCACACCATTAATTTAGAGAGAAACAGATGACGATAGCAAATGTAGTCAGTCAGGAAATATAACTCCTTTCTTTCTTTTTGTAACTAATCCTTCAGATCTGTGGCCTTAAGCCCTCATTTTTCTTCCAAAAAGTATGGGTTTGTTATCTTTTACTTCAGGAATCAAGACACCACTTGCAGAAAATTGAAGAATTTTCTACTGTTGATGTATGGTGGGATTTTCAAGGTTTGATTTTTAAGCAGAGATTATCCAGAAGCAATTCGTTGTCCCAGGGAAATAAGAGAAGGGCTTCTGCAAGAATAGTTGTTATTCTTCTGTCAATGAGAGATATTAGGTTTTTTCCCACCAAGATTGGCTTGTTGGTGTTCTAGTTTGCTTGAAAAGGAGAACCTGGCTTTATGACTTCACCATTAAGTAGAACACCCACCCATTTTTGACAAATTACGGATTGATTTAGAGTTGGAGAAAGGTGGGGTTTTTTCTTGTGGTAAAGATGATTCAGTTATTGTTCTTGGTTCTCTTTGCTGAGGGCGCGGTGGCATTCCTTCTAATGGTGAAGATTGGGTTACTGAGAGAGCTGGTGATGAAGGGTTTGGATCAGGTGAAGATGAGAAAGGGCACTGTTTTGACTGTTGCAAGTGTAATGTCTGTGATCCTCTTTTTCAACTTCATTAGTATTGTCAAGATTCAGAACAAGGGTGCTAAGGTTGGTACCATGACACCGATGGATCAGGTTCTTTGGAGGACCCATGTGCTGGAGGCTTCTCTCATGGGTATGATCCTAATCCTCTTGGGAAATACGTATACACTGTGCAAACATTATTTCTCTGTGAATTTGGAATGTCTTTCTCAATTAGTTGCTTGTGTGGTTCATCATGTTCTTACAAATAAAAATTGTTGTCTTTATGCTTAATGTTTGGTGATTGTATTGCATTGAGAACTACAAAAAGGATGTACAGGGTTATCTTGGATTCTATGGTTTGTGAGTGCGCTTCCAATTTATAATTTAGTCACATGAAGCATGGTAATCGTAATGCTCATCGGAAGAAAATAGAAACTTCATTGGTAATTTGAGTTTCTGTGTAACATCCCATCCTGGAAAATAATTTCAAATTTACTTGGGAACAAATGTTGCTGAGATCAATTGGTACTTGCCTACTTGGGCAATTATGGCATTCGGCGTTGATTCAAGTTATTTAGACCGAAATGTAATTATAGAATAGGCTGTTATACACGATCAATTGGTACTTGGGCAATTATAGCATGGTAATCGTTTACTTGTATAGCGCATGACCGAAATGAATGGCAAAGACGGACTCATATAGCCGACTCTAAATAATTGGGACATAAGACTTGGTTTAGTCTGGTTAAGTGTGACTCTACATGGCTACAAAAGCATGTACACAACCCAGTGATTCAAGTGGTGACTAAGGCATGAATTAGTGATATAAAAAACTGAAGCAGAAGAAGGAAATCTTTCCCTCCCACAGATTTAGCAGAGGGAAGAGATGGATATTGATGCAAAAAGCAAAGAAGACACAGAATATCAAAGGCGTCGCACTATAATCTATGTGTAAATCAATATGGGTTCGAACCAGAAGGAGGAGAATAGGGTCGTTAGATTCTGTATAACAACAAACTTCATTAGCTGTTTAGTAAAGCATTTTTCTCTTGATTTGTTGGAAATGATTCTTCTATAATGGCAGCTAGGGGCTTTTCTTTTTTTGTATGAACTGGAACTTTGCTGGATAGGGCAGTTAGTTTAATGTTTATAGCATAAATTTGAATTTGGAAATTGCTACAAGAGGGAGAGGTTCTGCTGTTGTGTTGGAAGTATAGAGTAAGAATGAGAAGAAAGCATATGATTCAATGACATACTATATCCCAATAAAGGGAATGAGGCAGTCCCAAATGATTTGAAACATGCTTTTATTGTGAAGCTTTTTTCATACTAGGGGGCGGTGGGCTGATTTGTGATTTGACAATGAAATGGTAACAAATAATACAAACATGCCGAAAGAAACTTGTGGCTTATGATCAGGACTTCAGTGAGTGATAATTTTAGAATCTGTCCTTTTCAGCTCAGTTTTATATCCCCCTAAAGGCCCAAATTTGATCTTGCAGGGTTCTCTCTGTTTCTTGGATTTTTAATTGATCGAATGCACCATTATCTTCGAAAACTGGCCGGTTTGAGAGGTACTGTGGTAGCTTCAAGACAGGAAGTTGAAAGGCTTGAAAAAGAAAAACTGCAGCTTAAAAAAAAGGAGGAGAACGCCAAAGAAAATATAAAGCAGCTCCAGAAAGAAATTTCAGATTTAACTGAGAGTTTGAGCAAGCTTAAGTTGGAGTCTGCAGAGAAGGAAAAACGGGTAGAAACTGCTGAATCTCATGTTGCTGCACTCCAGAAACAAGCTGCTGATCTACTACTGGAATACGATCGTTTGTTAGAAGACAACCAAAATCTTCAGACCCAAGCTCTAGGATATAGGAGCTGAGAACTTTTGGCATAACTACTATTCAAGCTTTGGTCAGAGGTGATGTTAATCAAGCATCTACTCAATTGCACAGTAAGTATTCTGGCTCAGCCCCTCCTATAGGAGGAGGAATTGGAGTAGAGGCTAGTTCTTTTGTTCAGTGTTATTGAAAATTTTGTATCTTTTCCCCCTGGATTGAGAGTTTGTATCATCTAAATTGCTTATTGAGGCGGAATTTACATTTTCATCTTGGTTTTTAGCTAATGAGTAATTTGATTCAAGCTATCAATGAAACGCTGATTTCTCTCTCTTTTGAGTGAGTGAATTCCCATCTAGAAAGTGCATAATTTTCTCTTTGATTCTTACTTTCTTGATAGTTATAACCTATTGGCCGGTTCAGTCCAGGAGGGTTTGAAACCCAGACTCGCTGAGGTTTACTCTTTTCTTTCACCTGATGCTCATCATCTGATAATGAAAACAATGTGTCTGTTTGTAGCAGTTTATTTTCAGCTTATGTAATAGTTATACGATACTAGAGCCTATAACATGGTTTAAGCTTATTTTGGTTATTATGCATAACTATGAACTGGGATTATCATCTATTTGGGACTTAAAAAGCATCAGGAAAGAAAGTTGCAAGGTGCTTCCCGTTAAGTTATTCCTTGTAGCTATGTAAGAATGAATGTGTGGGTGTGCCCGTGTTTTTTGTGCTCGCTCATGCGGGGTGTGTGTGTGTGTGAGAGAGAGAGAGAGAGAAACCACAATTCTTTCAAAAGATTGGTTTATTGCATAGAAATCAAACAGAGAACAACCCCAGATGAGTCAAAACCCACAGGAACCTGACCATATCCCATCACAAACATAGTAAGCAGCAAAATCCAAATCTCCTCACCAACTTGTAAAACAAGCAGGAGTGGACATTATTTATGTACACAAACACCTCCCCTAATACCATAAACAAGGGTTAACGATCATGGACTTCCATCTGGTGCCTTCCTGTCAACTTTGTGCTTGTGCATACCTCCAAACCAGGGGAAAGTACCATCCCATGGGAATTTAAACCATGGATGGATAAATGGGAACCAACCTAAGCCCCAAAAAGCCCGAGGGTTGCAAGGACTGCCACAAACAAGGCGAGGGCGAAGCTGGCCTTGGCAACTCTCTCCATGGTAACCTATCCCTTGTGTCTAAAGTGTGTGTTGCTCTTCGGGATGGAGAGTGGTGCTTGAGGCCTGTCCAATTTATAGTGCAATTTGAGAAAATGAGAGCAGCTTCAGGTTGCCAATATTGGACTGATAATAATGTGTTGATGCACTAGCATATTGATTTCTATGGAAAAATAGTAAGAGGATCCATGTTTAACTTTGGATTGCTGATGATTGTCATCTGTATAAGTGTACTGCTGATAAGTTTTGACACAAGACATTAGCATGATACGAATTCAATATCAAATTAGTGTTTTCGAAAAAATCGATTTTTCCATGGAAGTCTTTGGATAAATCTTATTGTCTACTTTTCTTTAGTGCTGATAAAAGTTGTTTTTACCTAAAAAGTTGATAAAAAAACCGTCCAATAAGCTTGAATCCAAACAGACCAGACTTTTTTTTTCCTTTTAATCCTCCGAAAGCTGAAGTTTTCAGCCACCTCTAAGCAATCCCAATATATTAATAGGAGTGATAATGAGTCGATTAAGTGTTAGACACAAAGAAATAATTTTGCTATGATAAACACGTTTAATTTTTTATTGTACAAAAAATGTGTTTATTTTCCATTTCTTCATATGATGATATTATATGAATATTTTTACAATTAAAACCGTATACTTAGTAGCATCTAGATTAAGTGTAGCATTTGGATTATGTGTAAATATCAGTTAACAGGAATATGAGTGGTGAGTCTGATTAAGAGAATCATGAGTTTTCAGTTCACGAGTTATATAGATCATTTGAGAACACAATCTCATTAATAAATAAGTTGGACTAATGTCAAGTCTAGTTAAATGAATTATTAGAATTTAATATACATTGTTTTATTTCTCCTCATGTTCAGTCTCAAACAATAAAAGATAATTAAATTTTCAGGCGAATTGCACTTTATGTTCCAACACATTTAAGAATTAATATTTTATATCTTAATAAATTAAAATTTTCATATTGTCTTATTAATGCATTAAAAATATAAAAATGTGATCCTTTCGTTAATTTCTGCCGCCTATTCAACTAACTATCAATGGGTAGTTTTTGAGAGAATCGGCAATATACGTTAATAGAAGGGTCAAATTATAATATTTTAATATATTAAAGGTCAAATATAAAAAAATTAATCAGAGACAAAATAATTTTTAGAGTATAGGGTGTGATTCTCCTAAATTTTCTCTCATCTTTTCCTTTTGGGAGAAATACATCATCTAAAGTTCGTTAATTAATTACTTAGACCTCTTAATATATAAAATATTATATACAAATACCCTAAAATTTTTATGTGTGTAAAATTTGGACCCTTGTTGTCGTTAAAAAATTATACCTATAACCCTGAAATTTATATATATGTAATACTTAAACTTCTCAAATTTAAAATATTATATTTGGACAAAAAATATTCAAATTAAAGATAAAATATCAAATATTATAAATTTTATAACCAAAATTTATATTTTATTCTATCATTTATTAAAATAAAAATAAAATAAAATTTTTTCTTCAAAAATTATAATTAATATACAATCATATTATCGATTAGAATACAACTAAAAAATTAAATAAAGGGTTTAAGTCATTCATATTAAAACATAAATTTTACAATCAAAATTCATATTTTATTATGTCGTTTATTGAAATAAAAGTCTAATTTTTTGTCAAATATCATAATTAATATATAATTATACTATCTATTGAAATAAAATTAAAAAATCAAATAAGGGTCAAATTGTAATGAATACAATATCTTCTAGGTTTAATTAGGGAATTTGATTGTTTAAATGACAAAATTAAATTCTATTAAATAGAATAATTATATATTAATTATCATTTTTTAAGAAAAAAATTAATTTTTATTTTTAAAATTTATTTTAATAAAAATCATAATAGAACATGAATTTTGGTTATAAAATTTAAAACATTTGATATTCTATCTTTGATTGTAATATTTTTGGTTTAAGTATAATATTTTAAATTTAAATGGTCTAATTATTATATATTTATAAATTTTAGGGGATCTATGTGTAATTTATTAACATGAACAACTTTAGGGATTTATATATAATATTTTAAATATTAAGAGTCTGAATGATTAAATGATAAACCTTTGGGTGTAGGTGTAATTCTCCCTTTGCTTTTGATATTAATCTCTAACTTTTATCTTTTTTCTCAACCTACCCCTCCATCTTCCCCGAAGAGCTAAGAAAGGATGGTGGAACGCTGAACTTGAAGACTTTAACGAGAGTAAGCTCCAAGTAGTTGAGCAATGGCCGAAATCTCCGAAGCTCCTGGAACTTCCAACGACGCATCCGAAGCCGCCGACAAGAAGAACAACAACTCCGAAACATCGAACTTCGATCCCAAAACCATGCGAAAGACCAAACCTGGACTGAAGCGCCTCATCCTTACCTTCACAGTTCTCTTCTCCTTCCTCTTAGGTCTCTCTCTCTTTCGTTCTCTCGCTCGCTCACTCGTTATATAGTTATACGAATGAGATGGTAATTGTTGTTATGTTTTTGTGCTTTCATTTCCTATACAGGTCTGCCATTGTTGCTGAAAACGATAGAGATCTACCGATCACCACTCCCATTCCGCGACATCGATTTACTGTCAACATCAATCGAGTCGAATCCATTGTTATTCCCTTGCAAATTCCACGCAATTTTCGTAGGCTTCAACCACGCCACCTCAACTTCGTCCACCGCTGATAAACTAGGGTTTTCAATTATTGCTCACATGCAAAAATTCATTGGCGACAATCAAGATTGTGGAACTTGTGGTGGCAACAATTTCACAGTCTCAGTAACAATAGATGCCAATACTAATTGCATTCACAGTCAGAATGGGAAAATCACTAGATCATGGCAGTGTGGAGTACTTGATAGCTTCAAATTTGATGAGAATTTGGAGAATAGTGATGAGGATTTTGATGAATATCTGGAGTCTGTATTGGGAGGTCAGGATATAAATAATGGTGGGAAGGTTTATAGTGTTGTGGTGGTAAATTCGGATGAGGAGATCAGGGCCGTGGTGGGAAAGTATCGACACGCATGGATTCGAGGGAGGGTTTTGGAGGAAAATGCCTTAGAGAAGATAGCGGAGATTTTTGTGAAGGTTTTTGTGAATGGTGGGAAAGAGGAAGGGGTGATTCATGGGGAGTTTATGCCAGTGGGGGCTGATGGGAGGATTGTGCTTTCTTTCAATTTGTTAAATGCTGATCCGCGTGATTGGATTTATGATTGGTATGGAACTTGGTTATATCTTCCGCATGTAATCTGAGCTTATTACCAATGACATTTTCAACAATTATTTCCATATAATCTCAAATTGGAACATATGATGATGAATCTGTTCATTTATGTGTCTCTCTTTTTCTGAAAATCCTTTATTTGATATCAAAGAGATGATGCCACATGGATTGTTAACGCCCACAGATATTCCAATGAGTATGTTTCTGAGAAAGTTGGTGAAAATGTCTGGATTTAGTTGGATTTCCAAGTACATTTTTTCTAGGTGTCCTATATTTGGTTGTGATGATGCTGTTAGGGTAGAAAATGGAAAAAAATTCTTCAGACCATATATCTTGCTACTTATCTCATCATGATATCCACAATGAAAGTTTCCTTCACTAAACTAGTACCAGAAGAGGTTGGATCTCAACTAATACAAGTCTGAGATTCATAAATTGTTTTGATTAACTATCTCCACTCTCCAGTATGCTTGGAAAATTCTCCAAGTAATGCCTACCATAGTCTTTATTGTATATCTGAGTTCTTCACTTCACTGTTTTTTTTAGTGCTGTCACTTGATGATCGTAGTTGTGGAAATTTTTTGAATTGTTGAACTATATTTTGATCTAACTGTTCTTCCCACCCCCAGTTTTCAAAATTTTGCTCTAAATGTACGTCGTCCGTCTAATATTCCCTCGTTGCCTTCAGGAATTTTCAAGAGATAGACGAAATTCTATTGGCTCCAGTTATTGAGGCTTTGGAACCGGTAGCAAATATAAGTGTGGAATCTCAGGTAGTACTTACTTTCTTTTGTTTTTTTGGAATTTATCACCCAATATCACTCTAATGCAGGTGTTTCATTGGAAAATTAAGTTGTACGTCTATCTTTTCTACTATGTAACCCTGTTTTGTACTTGCAGGTTTTATACCATACTCCAAAGTCCTCATTTTCTTATTGGGATGACAAGTGGGAGAGCTATCTTTTCAGTACCAAAGATATGCCTTTCTTTGTATGCTCATTTGACTACTCCTGTGAATTGCACATTCTCATCTACAAAAATAAAAATTATTAAATTGGACATTTCGAAGAATATGACAAGAAGTATCATTTAATTGTACACTCCTAAAGAAAACACCACTTAAAATCTCTTAATCTTTTAGGCAAATTGTGGACAATGATGCATAGCAAATGAAGATAGAATGCAATATTGGCTTCCGTTGTTTGTAATGCTGTGGTCTCCACAATCTGCTTTTACTATTATTTCTAAAATAAGTAAATAACCTTTCTTGGTACCATTTTATGATGCCTTTTGTCCAATGCAATAGTTGGATAATTTTTTTGTCATCTCTAACACTACTTCTCAAAGGATTAGCTTGGTACATTTCTCGATAGAATGCTTGGTCTTTATTGTGTGGCTAGTGTGTTGAGTAATTTATTCTTTCTCACTCGTGTCATTGTACAAGTTATAGGTGAATTCAAATGAGTGGCACTTGGACACTTCCATTGCAGCGGGTGGGCGGTCAAAAATTCTCCAGTTTGTGGTGTATGCTCTTATAATCCCTTTCTTTTATAATTTGTATCGAAATGAAAAATTTACAGTAGCCTTTTTCCAATGGTTGTAATATAGTTATTGCCAGGTTGAGATACATCATGCCAGGTGTATGATCAATATATATCAACCAATAGTTTGTGCTAAAGATTGATGAGATTGCTCGAAGAAAGGACTGTATGGACTTTTCTTTAATCAATGAAATTTTTGTTCCCTATCAAAGAATAATACTATAGATGACTCAGGGTGAATATACTTTGCACTATGGATATAATCTGAATAAAAATTGTTATAAAGAAAAAGAACGTATGCAGATAAAGTTTATTGCTCAAAATTTTCATGATTTTCTGTCAACTTCAGTTGTGGCCATTGCTATTAAAGATCTGAAGAAGTCAATAATAACAGCTATTCAATGCTTAATATGGCTATTCTATCTCTATACTGTCAGTTATGTACCCTCTGTGAAGGAGTGCCCTCTTCTGTTACAACTTCCTGATGGAGAAATTTCCATGACAAACGGCTTTATATCTCCGGTGAGATATTATGCTTCTATCATCATCAGAAGCATCAGCGTCATACATCTTTCTCTCTCATTGTTCTTGTGAAATTTTATTACATCACCAGATCTAATATGGCATCTTGCAGATGTGGGGAGGTGTTATGGTTTGGAACCCCCCAGGCTGTTTGAGGGATTCAGAAAGTGTAAATCATCTCAGGCACAAAATTTCTCCCAAGGTCAGAAGCCCATCTCTGACTGAGTATATGTGTTTTAGCGAAAAGTTTCGCTGCAAACAAACTCATTAAAACAGATTATTAGTCCATTCATCATTCACTATACATTGTGGGAATTGTAATTGCTGTCATGCTTCTCCAACAATGCTGTCACTTTTTATAACATTGTGCTACAATGGTTTTGGCTGCTAAATTTGCTCTCAGCTAATTAAGATGCATGTGAAGATGGAGAGTTGACGTCATAGTTACTTCCAGTGACTGATTATTTGTTTTTATCTCAAGTCTAGAAAGAAGGTGATATGTCAGAGGAGTTAACATTTTCCTATGCTAGAATTTTAACTGGCATGGATATGCAACTTCTTATATTTTGTATATGCGCTGTCTTCCACCTTTTTTTCTCAAGATCACCTTTTTCTATCATTCTGCAAGACTACGGTTTAGTTTCTCTATCTGTCTGTATCTTTTAAAAAGTGGATTTATAACTTGCGGTTGCATTCTTCTCAACTTGAAATGATTAGAAGTCCATGTTGTCTTATTGCAGATGGCTTCTAATTCATTTTCTCAAGATTGATGCATGCACATTCTGAAACAGGACCTTAACAAGGTTTTTGAAGTTTTTATGGGGCAGTTGCGGCAACTATTTGGTCTGAAATCTGCTAGCCTATATGTTGGTGCATCAGGCACATACATCCTTTTAGCCAGCAACAGAGGCTTTACAGAATGGTAAGGCTTCACTACAGTGCCAAAATAAAAGGAAATCAGAGATTTGGTAATCATCTAGGATGCTTCTAAAAAATATCACCACCTTTGTTTAACTGTAATTGCTTAAGCCAAAGCACACTGACTGCTTTAGAAGTTAAATGCCATGATGTTATTCCTTGTGCAAAAAGGCTGCATAAATTGTATCATTCACATGATTTTGCCAGCTCCATACTGGCACAAAAATGCATAGGCACTCCGTTGAATGTTTTAATCTTGATATTGGCATGAGTTACTGTTATAAATTCCGTAACATGTATAATTCTGTGTGATTGTTCAATTGGTTTGCCTCTTGTTAGTAACAATTGTTTTTCTCTCTGCACTTATGTAGGGAATTGGATTTGTTGTCGCGGCAGCACACTTGTTTCAACCTTCTTCAATCCGGTACAACCCTTGGGTCACTTTCGCGATTGGTAAATCCTGCTGCTAATGATATATTTTCGTACTTGAATTGAGTTTGTGGGTTGTGACAAATGCCTCTGTGCAGGTCCAATCACTTCCAAGGATGATTATCATGGATGAGATAGGAAAACAGGTCAGCCACTAAGAGGAAGTCTCTTTGTTTATTATCTGTATGTGTGTTCAGCTGTAGTTATTTGATACCATAGTGAATTTCGGCCCCTGTCCTGAACTCAGAGGGTTGATTGATATTTGTCTAACTTATCTGCCTTTTTTTGAAACACTGAAAGTCAAAGCACTGATTGTTCATATGAGAGTGTGCCAATGCCAAAGAGTTTGACCTTTATTCATCAACTTTTGATTGCTGGTTTCCTGTGAAATGAGTTTATGGTCATGCATTATCATTTGTTTGTCTTCTTCCAAATTTATATTTTTATCTGTTCAGAAGAATGTGATCATGTGTATGCGTCAACATTACACCATCTGTTTTCATCTCTCTCTCCACAGGAACTGGTCTCTAGTGATATCAGCCTTTACCGTATGCATGTATACCATTTTCAATTGTTTATTGTTGCTTGACCTGCTTGAGTGTTATTTTATACTGGGTCAGAAGTGTGATGGGTAACTTCGGGAATATCTTGGTAACAGTGTCGGGTATTGCTAAAAGGTTGCTTAAAATATCTGGGAGAAAGACACGAAAACAATTTTAAGTATAATTTTCTTTTCTTTTCTGAAATGACTCTCTGTGTGTGCAAAACATAAAAAGAGTAGGTTTGTATTATGCCTATTGAAACAAAAATGACTAATTTCTTAATGTGTCAAGAAAATCAAAACTCAATTTTGGAGTTTCTTTTGTTAATTTGTCTGGAAATTTCTGAATCCGTGCCTCTAATTTTTGGAGACCATGGAAAATCTAGCGGCAATATGACTATGATTATCTGCTTGAGCAGGTAAAGTTTTCTCTCAAAGCTGCAAATTTGGCTCGAAGTAATGCCTCTGTTGGAAATTATGATGCTTCATCTGGTATGTTCCATCCAACTTGTAAGTTGTAATATGTGCATGGTCTAAATGATATCCTGTCCACAAGTTGGTGAACAAGACTTTAACATATTGTTTTGCTTTTCTTAGTGTATTCAAGGCAAGCTAGATCTTTCGCAGAAGATGCCTTTTATCACCCGTCCATGATGTCTGTCAGCTACTTCTCTTTTGAGCATTGCTTTGCTGTCTACTCGGTTTGTTCTGCAACACTGAGGCTTGTCTAGCTTGACTATGAGAAATATCAATCATTAAAATGTGCATTGGTAGGCACTAGGCATTAAGGCCAAGTTCCTAACAATTAATGTAAGATACAATCTCCGTGTGTTTAATGTGGATTATTTTCCACACATGTCACCACTGTGACAGAGCATGTGGACTAATAAAATTTAGCTGATAAATAAACCATACGATTCACTTGATAAAAAAAATCTTTAAAATATAGTACTTTATGGTTTATCCTAAGAGAGTTCACGTTGATTATTTTTGAGAATCATATTCATTGGATACAGGATTGGATGTCCAGTTCTAAACCGGCATTGTGACCATGTTTCTTTAGTAGGCACAGCACTTAAGGCGACACAAGTTTGTACTTCTGATGGCAATAGTCTCCACTATCATTTTAAACATGCTCAGGCAGTGGATCTGGTCATGCACAGCACGACTGTTTGTATGTTTTGTAGCATTACCATGACATGAGCAGATCCAGTGGCATTCTACACATTTTTATATGTTTAATTAGTTAACCACTGCATACCTACTGCTTATAATGTTAAGTTCCTGATTTTATCTAGCCTAACTAAAAAACATATAGACCAGATTTGATCAGTCTGGTGGGGAGTGGAAAAATGTTACAGGGAATAGGCAAATAAAAACAATAGCCATGGTCCGAGTGACCATGCATCCTGAGATCTGCAAGCTGTTGCATATAACCTACTTGTAAAGGCATGGTAGTGCAGATAATGTGTAGTTGCTCAATGTACGTGTTCATTTTGAAAAACCTGTATTGATGTACTATCCTGAGCTACAGGTCCTTGTCTGTGGATTGATTCTCCTTCTTTATCCTTTTTCTTTTGAGCAGCCCTTCTTTTTGCCTGTTTCGTTGCACGTCCTCCTAGCAGCTGTTCGAGAATATAGGAGATACCAGAAAGAGAAGTCAAAGTACTTAGCATGGAAAGCCAAAGAAGGTAGCATCTAGATTGGCTCACTTGGCCTGAGTTCACACAAAGCAAGGTTCGTATATGTTCCTGAATGACATAATGGTACAGGCAATTTAGCCAATGTTAGGGAAGCGCCTTCTGCATGTACGCCTCTGCTGCTGCTACTTGAAAATCGGCTGTTGTCGCTGCATCTCTCACATCCCAGAACTGATTTTAAGATATTACCATTTCTTAAAGACTGTCAAAGGTCTAGAACGTTTGGGCCTCCGAGATGAGAGCTTGTTTAATTGTGAATGCATTAACATGATATCACTCATTGTATAACATTTGTATTGGATTAGAGCTTCAGCGTGGCTGTATTATCGTAAATTCTCTGCTTGGCACATTTTTGGCACCCATATCTAAATTAGAAAGGACCTATAATTAAGGTTGGTAGTTCAGATTTTGGCATTGAGTAGCTCAAGCTGCAGCCCAATATCTGGGGAATGTTCATCTGAGAACTAAGGAACTAAGGGGACGTTCGGTAACCATTTTTGTCTTGTGTTTTGTATTTTTGTTTTCAATTTTTGTCAAAAATGAAAACAAAAATATGTTTGGGTACTGTTTTTGTTTTTGTTTTTGTTTTATATTAGTTGTTTTGTAGACAAATACAAAAAAATGGGAATAAAAAATTTGTGTTCCAAAAAACAAGTAAAACAGAGACGTGCTAAAGAGAATTAATGAGATCCAGGTTTCGAACTTTTTTAGCAGCAAAATCAGCTTTTTTTGGTGAAATTGTTTAAACCCACTCATTTCTCTCTCCTCTCCATCGCTGTTCACTCTCTCCATTCTCTCACCGTCACCGACGAGCAGTAAGCCTCTTCCCTTCTCTCTCTTTCTCCCTCTCTCATCTCCTCTCCTCGTTCTCTCTCTCTCTCTCTCTATATATATATATATACACAGATCTGTGTATATATATGTATATATACACAAATCTATGCATATATGCACAGATGGAATGGAGCTTACTGTCTACTTGAACAAATTGATTTTCGTTGCTACCTTCTTCAACGTCGATCGAGTTGAAAGATTGTTGTGAAGGTATGTATATAAAAATCTATATATACATATATTTGTGTATATATATACATATATATACATAGATCTGTGTTTGTATGTGTGTGCGCGCTTATGTGTGTCGATTTGTGGGTATGCGTGTTTCTATGTGTGTGTTAGTGTGTTGAGTATGTGTCTGAATGTCTGTCTCTATGTGTGTTGAAATTGGAATTGGAAATGGAAATGGAAAAGAAATATAGTCATTGGATTTAATCAATAGTGTATTAGAGATTAAAGTGACATGTTCGAATGGAGATTGGAGATGCTATTCAGACTGGTTCTCTGCCTGTTGCAGGGATGCTGCTGCTACATCAGGATTAGTGCATGCTGCCTGTTCCAAGGGAAAAGAAGGCCTTGGTTTTGGTATAGTGTAGGGATTGTTAATTGGTTCCATGTACTATGATTTGCATCAGTTGCTTACCATTCTTTGTGCTGAGATTGTGTACAATCATTGGAATTGGAAAAGAAACAGAGTCATTGGATTTAATCATTGGTGTATTAGGGATTAAAGTGGCCTGTTTAAATGGA
>CAUOFW020005070.1:270368-334932 GCA_963454935.2 Ilex paraguariensis
ATTTTTAAATCAACAAATCAAATCTATATTTTTAAGTTCAAAGTAGCATTTTCCTTGAAATTGTTGTGTCTCCCGTATATTCTAGGTAATGATTATTTATGATACAATAATTGGAGCCTAACTTTTAAATAAACAATGAAAAATCAGTTTTAGTACTCTCATTAATCAAGAGAAAAAAGAACTTACTGTCAAATTTCTGTTCTAGCTTCCTATGCTTCCGTTGTATCCTCTTTCTTAGAAAGATACAAATGAAAATGGTAAGGATCACAGAGATGAGAGTTGGAACAACAATAGTGTAAATAGTTCGAGTTTTGTTACTGTCTTTGCCTGCGAAATTACAGAAATGTGCTTTCAATATGTTAATGATAGTTTTGGGATGTTGAATTCATTGTGACCAACACTAAATCACCTAAGGGGGAAAATATGTTTTAGGCACCGTTAAATATGCCCTGTATGTTTTTGTAGGTGTAGGTTTGGGAGGGGGGTGACAGTGGGTGGCAGTGGTGGTGGATGGCAACGGGTGGCGGGTGGTGATGGTTGGTCAAATTATTATATAGATTACTGAAAATCACCCATCATTGTGTGTCAAATTTCTCGGTTGAACAAAACTTGTAAACTAACCTATTGTCCTTACCCTTTGAATTTATTTGTTTCAGTTTAAATTGCAGATAACAAAAAATATTTGACATTTTTATGCCTATCAGGTCGATGTTGCCTCAAATTCGCCATATTTTCTAGACTTACTGAGTGGGAGATCTTTCCAATATCATTGTACTTTTTGAGGAAAGGAGGAAATAGTTGTATCCACTAGGTGGAGATCCTTCAACTATTCAATCTAATCATAAACACCTAATCAGAACCATACCTGGAGGTGGCAGTTGCTGTGGTGGTGGCGATGATTGTGGTGCAGCTGGAGTTTCATTATAGAAAATCTAGGGCTAATACATTCTTAGAATTGTCGTCCCTGTTTTTCCTTTGCAACAATCCGGGATTTCTTGAGCAGTCCCATCTAGGCACTCGTCACATTGGATGTCAGATAAATCAGGTGTGCACTGCAAAAGTGCATATATTGTTTGAAAGGGAAGGGCACTAGTGCTCCCACTAGCAAACTTGCGCAAAGAATCTCCTGATTTAGCTTGTACCCATAGTCTGTCCAACAAGATCTTTAGTTCCTGATAGAACTGAAGCACTTATGAATCTGCTATATTGCCCCTGCCCACCAGAGGAGTAGCTGGGCCATTATCTAATTGGTGGAATATAGTGTAATTTGAGAACCTTAATGGCGGGACTCTAGGTGACCCTACAGTCCCGGGTTGACACGTGGAATAATAGAACCGTTGGGATATCCAAAGGGTGCCGAGGAGGTAAGCCGATGTATGGTAACACGGAGCAGTTGAGTACGACAATTGACATCGTATTTAATGCGATGTGACCCCTCATTTATGACGGAATGAGTAATAGTGATACGACAAATAAATGTGCGCTTGTCCGCACCTGTCCTCTAGAAGTCTAAGCCTACTGTCATGATGACTAAGCATTAATGGCTGATGCGCTGAAACGCCGCGATTGGCTCTCCCGAGGAGTTGTCCCCCCCGAGTATTCAATGCTCAGTTGATGTCGGATGTCGATCTGGGAGATTTGGGTACTCAGGGAGTGGCATAAATGCTCGGCATTTGACCGAGCATTTACCCCATTTTCCTAGCATTCAATAGAAGGAGACGTGAGTAAAAAACACTCATTGCATGAGGAATGGTGTGTCAGATGTAAGATGTCTAGATGGGACTGGAGATCTTTGACAATCATTGCAATTCAAGTATAAATACTCCTCAGAAAAATGGACAAAGATACGCAAACTTGAAACAAAAAAATAGTCTATTGAGCAAAACCCTTCGACCTTATACTGACTTAAACTTCGGAGGGGATTAGTCGGGCGCTAGTTTGGCCCCCTTTTTTTTATGACCCTGTTATTTCAAGTTCGTCAGCTTAGAGATCGTTATCTCTTACTATTGCAAGAATTATCCTGTGCAATTTGGCGCCGTCTATGGGAACAAAGACATTTTTCTCGGTAGCGATCGTCTGATGGTGAACACTCGATCTCAGGGTGAGGGAGCAGGTGTATGGGCCAGGAACGTAGAGCCTGTCCGACTTCCAATGGTTCTGGAGCCGAGTTCATTGGGCCAATCAAATAGGGTGGGGCATTCTTCGCAAAGAACGCTCCCTATGGATCAGGGCCTTGGGGGGCGTGACCTCATAGCCCACGACATCATTGACATAGTGGAAAAGCGGATGGACAAATGCATTAAGAAGCTTGAAAGGGTAAACACCAAAGTCCAGTAAATGTCTTGACGACTTCGAGCATTCTGCGAGCACGGGTGAGCATAGTCACGGGTTCGGGGATCAGGTGCCTAGCCAGAACCTATCTAGACCCCCCTGGCATTGGCCCTCCAGGAAATATTGGATTAGGCACTCGCCCGAGGGACGTAACCGCCAAGGAGGGTTCTCGGCCTCCAAGGGAAAGTCAGAATCGGGCCAGAAGACAAGCCTGTCTAGGTAGGACCTGCGCCGAGGGATACTCGTGGGCGTCTGAGCCGCCAAATCACAAGCAGAGTCCATACCCCGAAGGCTTCGAGAAGAAAGATCAAAAAAGGATCTCAGGGTCCCCTTCATTGCTCAGCGCAACTATGAGCCCGAGGTCTACTCCGACGAAGTTATCTCACAGTTCGTCCGGGCTATCAAGGAGGCCGAGATACCGAAGAAGTTTACCGTCCCACGGTTCAAAGTCTATGATGGGAAAACCAATCCTGAGAGCCACCTTTGGCAATACAGACAATTGATGTCCATCTATGATACTGACCAAAGGGTGTTATGCCGAGTTTTTCCCATGAGCCAAAGGGACACGGGCATGAGGTGGTATGAGAACCTTGCTCCTGAGAGCATTAGGTCCTGGAAACAATTGACGGAGCTCTTCATAGCTCGATTCATTACCAGTAGTAAGAAACTAAAAGACATCAGTGCTCTGTTGACACTTAGGCGGAAAGGGGGAGAGACACTCCGAATATATGTCGTTCGGTATTAGGATGAAGTGACGAGGTGGAAGCATGTTCGGAGGTATTGGTCGCGGCGTCATTTAGGCTGGGGCTGTCCCGGGACACTGATTTGTACAAATCGCTGACCAAGAAGGCTCCGGCGGACATGAAAAACTTGATGGCTCAAAACAACAAATATGCCCAGGTGGAAGAAGAATCCGTCAAGATGGGACAGTTCTTCCGAGGTAATGTACGATCACCTCTTCCGAAATATGGGACTCTCTCAGGGGGATCTAGAACCCGTAAAAATCCCCTTCATCGACTTTAATGGTTCCAGCGCCCTGCTCCTTGGAAAAATCACCCTCATGGTACGGGCGGGGGTGGTGACCACGCTAGTGGAATTTGTGGTGGTGGACTCCGACTCCACTTACAACGCTATTATGGGGAGATCATGACTACATGCAATAAAGGCGGTCCACTCATCCTATCACCAAAAGATAAAGTTTCCAACACCGCAGGGCATAATGGAAATTCGGGGTGATCAGGCGTCAGCGAAAAGCTGTTTCTATGCCGCGATGAAAATGGGAGTCAGTGACCGAAGTCAGGAGCGTGACCCCGATGCGGTAGTTGCCAAATAGCAATCATAGGGCGGTCGCCTGGGAGTGGACGAGCCCATTACAGAGCCGGTCGACCCGTCTACTAAGGCCTTGGTGAAGATTCTCCTGAACCCAAATAACGGTGATAAGTACTTTTTGGTAGGAGAGTCACTCAACGACGCAGAGAGAAATGATATGGCCTCGCTTTTACGCCACAACGTCGATGTCTTTGCATGGACCCAGCTTCCTCAAGTCTCAAGTATCGGAAGCCTCATCTGTAATATGATATCCCACGAATGAGTCAGCTCAACTGCTGGTATGACAAAAGACTAATGCTAAGAACAAATTTAAGGCGTGCATGTGCAAGTGTACATTTTAAAAACTACAACCTCATAATTCCTCAATGTCATCCAGTGTTAATATGCATGACACACACATGCAACTCTATGTCACCCATGTCTCGCTTCACGGTCCACCCCTCGTCTGCCCGCGAGTATTGTTATTGTCTAGATTTTGGATTTTTCACCACAAGATCCACATCCTCATAATGCATGGCACCAAGTGCTCAACCTACATTATGTTCCAAGGATTCATGTATACCAAGATGCCTTAATTTTTTTCAATGTGCATTCTATGAAACATTTCATCAAACACCCTATTTACATGAATGTGAAGCATCATTCAATGAATTAAACATATAATCAAGTTTCATATTCATTACTTTCACAATTTCTCAAAGAATTTACAATTACACAACTACTAAATTATGTAATAAATCATAACTCTCAAACCACAAGAGTTTTTCTACATGAATATAAGCTAGAATATAATAATCCAACACATAAAAAATGTACACCTTTACCATAGCAACAAATTGTCAACAAACTCAAAAAAAACTCAAAAGTACTTAAACCATAAATTCTAAGTTTTCAAAGTAACTATTAACTAAATAATTTTCTATCATCAAGTAGACACCTAAATAATCCAATCAACACATAGGAAGACAAGAAAACTTAAATATATTCTCAACTTAGCAAAATATCATACCTAAAATAGTTTTTCTCAAACCAAGAGAGTTGTGTTCGCTTAATAGTCGAACCGATCAGTGAGAATGTAGCCCTTATTAAGAGGAACAACTTCTTAGAAGGAAATCTTGTGAGAATCTTGGCCTAAGAATGAGTTTTGGTGGCTTGAAGCTTGAAAAATCTAGAGTTTTCTTCCTCTTTTCCTCCAAAAACGTGTAATGGCTTTTTTCAGCCCAAAAATTGATATTTTTACACTAAATGGGCTGTATTTATAGTGGAGGGGAAAAGGTACAAAGTGACTCTTTTGCCCTTGATAAATCCAGGATCCCGTTACACTACAACTCATCTTAAAACGCCTCAATTTGACATTTTATTTTAACTAAAATTTTTAAAATTATTTTAAATAAAAATTTAAAAAAATATATATTTTCGCTAGTGGCCGAGTTTGGCCGGCCCTACCTTGGCCGCCCGAGATACCTTNTTTATTTTAACTAAAATTTTTAAAATTATTTTAAATAAAAATTTAAAAAAATATATATTTTCGCTAGTGGCCGAGTTTGGCCGGCCCTACCTTGGCCGCCCGAGATACCTTTTTTGTCCAATTTTTGAAACTATTTTCGTTTAGACTCAAATTCACACAGTAGGTGTATTTTAACATTTTTAGCATATTTCTCTTCTATGACATACTCAAATTATATTCCTAAACATAACTTATATCTAAATGATACATTTGTAGTGTCCTACCAATAAATGGTACATGAATAATGTCCTACTGGCAAAATTAAAAATTGTATCCTTACTTTTCAAATCTCTACATGAGTACTCTATACCCCGTGAGCAATAAAACACTCAACTTACCATAGCTCTTTATAGTAGAGTAGATCACTCTGACCGAATTACTTTATTTGTGTTTGTTTATGTGTATTGAATCTCCTTCTTAATTACTATATTAAATATTTGACATATAATAAATAGACACATTATATACATCATCAAACACCAACATTAGACATCCCTTTTTAGACTCCATCATCTTTACCCCCATTCCTTATCCATTCTTCTGAAGAAAAGATATAGATCCGCAAGCAATGAATTCGGCTACTTTAGCAATCCCAATGCTTGTTTGGCCAAAAGAGATAAATTCAAAGTTTTAATAAGTAAACAATAATTATTTTTTGACACAAATTCAAAAAATAAAATGACATGCTAACCTAAATCATAAATGAGTTAAATATGTATCAAAACACAAAAATTTTTAAAATTGACACAATTAATATTTTTAATTAGTATTTTATTTTATCAATAAAATATAAGAGACGAACAAAAATTCTTGTCAACTTAGAGGATTTTTTAACTTGTTTTTACACAAAAAAAAAATTGCATATATGTTTGATTAAGAGATGTTGGTGTCTTAATTTTAAATATTTTATTTATGCGACATCATATTAAATAAATCAGATTAGTATAAGAAATTAAAAAATACTATTAAGATTTAAAATTCTGATATAATTTATTAATTTAATAATACAATTTTATTATAATTATTAAATTTTAATATTTAATAGAACCAACCGTCGATCTAAANAGTGGACTCCGACTCCCCTTACACCGCTATTATGGGGAGATCGTGGTTGCATGCATTAAAGGTGGTCCACTTATCCTATCACCAGAAAATAAAGTTCCCAACACCACAGGACATAATGAAAATCTGGGATGATCAAGCATCGGCGAAGAGTTGTTTCTATGCCGCGGTGAAAACGGGTATCAGCGGCCAGAGTCAGGAGCGTGATCCCGATGCGGTGGTTGCCAAATAGCAATCACAGAGCGATCGTCCGGGAGTGGACAAGCCCATTACAGAGCCGACCGACCGGTCTATTAAGGCCTTGGTGAAGATTCTCCTGAGTCCAGATAACGGTGAAAAGTACTCTTGATAAGGGAGTCACTCAGCGACGCAGAGAGAAATGTATGGCCTCATTTTTACGCCACAATGTCGATGTCTTTGCATGGACCCAGGCCGAGATGACGAGGATAAGTGCCGAGGTGATGACTCATTGGCTCCATGTGAATCCCTCATTCAAACCCGTTAGGCAAAAGGCCCAGAGAACGACGCCTCATCACGCGAAGGCTGTGGATGAAGAGGTGGATAAGTTGTTGGGGGCAGGTTCCATCAGGGAGGTGCAATTCTCCCAATGGCTATCCAATACCGTGTGCGCCAAGAAGAAAGAAAGGAAATGACAAATTTGCATGGATTTCAAGGACCTGAACAAGGTTTGCCCCAAGGATAAGTACCCCTTGCCCAAGGTTGATCAGCTGGTAGACGTCACAGCCGACCACAGGTGCNGCAATTCTCCCAATGGCTATCCAATACCCTGTGCGCCAAGAAGAAAGAAAGGAAATGACAAATTTGCATGGATTTCAAGGACCTGAACAAGGTTTGCCCCAAGGACAAGTACCCCTTGCCCAAGGTTGATCAGCTGGTAGACGTCACAGCCGACCACAGGTGCATCACCTTTATGGATGCTCGGGCTGGATATCACCAAATTCTCTTGCATGAATCAGATCAGGAGAAAACGGCATTTATCACGCCTCGAGGAATCTACTATTACACGGTGATGCCTTTTGGGTTGAAGAATGCTGGGGCGACTTACCAACATTTGATGAACAAAATTTTCAAAGACCAGTTCGGCGAAACGATGGAGGTATACATTGATGACATGTTGGTCAAAAATAAAGAGGGGGCCGACNGATTCTCTTGCATGAATCAGATCATGAGAAAATGACATTTATCACGCCTCGAGGAATCTACTGTTACACGGTGATGCCTTTTGGGTTGAAGGATGCTGGGGCGACTTACCAACGTTTGATGAACAAAATTTTCAAAGACCAGTTCGGTGAAACGATGGAGGTATACATTGATGACATGTTGGTCAAAAATAAAGAGGGGGCCGACCATCTCTATGATCTTGGGACGACATTNCGGGACGACATTCGTCATCCTCTGGAAGTATGGCATAAAACTAAACCCTTCGAAATGCGCCTTTGGAGTGAGCTCAAGAAAGTTTTTGGGGTATTTGGTTACTCATCGGGGAATCGAGACGAACCTCGAGCAAATACAAGTAATCCNTGGGACGACATTCGCCATCCTCTGGAAGTATGGCCTAAAACTAAACCCCTCGAAATGCGCCTTTGGAGTGAGCTCAAGAAAGTTTTTGGGGTATTTGGTTACTCATCGGGGAATCGAGACGAACCTCGAGCAAATACAAGTAATCCAGAATGTCTGGGTGCCTAAGACCATTAAGGATGTTCAAAAATTGGCTGGGATGTTGGCAGCCCTTAACAGATTTATTTTCAAGTCTTCTGATAAGTGCAAACTATTTTTTGCCAAGTTGAGGGGGCTAGCTAAGGGGGTTTGGGATGAGGAATGCGGTCGAGCTCTTAAAGGGATCAAGGAGTACTTGAAAACATCCTCCGACTTTATATGTTTTGACGGCAGGGGAGGTGCTTAGCCTTTACTTGTCCGTATCTCAAGATGTCGTGAGTGGAGCATTGGTCAGGGATAGTGAAGGGGCCCAAAGACCTGTGTATTTCATAAGCAAGACCTTGCTTGACGCCGAGACAAGGTANCTGTTTTGACGGCAGGGGAGATGCTTAGCCTTTACTTGTCCGTATCTCAAGATGTCGTGAGTGGAGCATTGGTCAAGGATAGTGAAGGGGCCCAAAGACCTATGTATTTCATAAGCAAGACCTTGCTTGACGTCGAGACAAGGTACTCTCCAATGGAAAATTTGGTCTTAGCATTGGTAATCTCGGCGAGAAAACTTCGACACTACTTCTAGGCTCACNAAAATTGGTCTTAGCATTGGTAATCTCGGCGAGAAAACTTCGACACTACTTCTAGGCTCACGCCATAGACGTCCTTACAGACCGACCTCTCAAGCCGATCCTTCACCGAGCCGATATGTTCGGGAGGATTGCCAAATGGGCTGTAGAGCTCGAAGAGTTTTAAATCAGGTACAAGCCTCAAACGTCAATAAAAGGACAAGTCTTGGCAGACTTTGTCACCGAGTTCTCTACATCCGAGCCCCCACCAATGTCACAGGATCTAACAAGGGACGTTTGGGATCTTCATGTTGATGGATCCTCGAACGCAAGGGNACATCCGAGCCCCCACCAATGTCACAGGATCTAACAAGGGACGTTTGGGATCTTCATGTTGATGGATCCTCGAATGCAAGGGGGGCAGGGATAGGTATTGTGCTAGTCAACTCAGAAGGGTTCATCATTGAAAGGGCAATCAGATTAAAATTCAAGACGTCCAATAACAAAGTCGAGTATGAGGCGTTGCTGGCAGGACTGGATGTCGAATGCTCGATTGGGGTTAGACACCTTCGGATCTTTTGCGATTCTCAGCTGGTCGTGAACCAGGTAAATGGGAACTTCNGTCCAATAACAAAGCCGAGTATGAGGCGTTGCTGGCAGGACTGGATGTCGAATGCTCGATTGGGGTTAGACACCTTCGGATCTTTTGCGATTCTCAGCTGGTCGTGAACCAGGTAAATGGGAACTTTGAGGTCCAGGGATAACAGAATGAAGGCATATCATGAGAAGGCAAGATCAAGGATGAAAAAGTTAAAAAAAGTGGAAGTTTTCCAGATTTCTAGAGATCATAATACCCACGCGGATGCACTAGCATGTCTGGCTTCGACTTTGGCCTCGGAGGTAACTCGGCGCATACTTATTGAGACCCAAAAAAGTCCGAGCATNCGAGGTCCGGGGATAACAGAATGAAGGCATATCATGAGAAGGCAAGATCCAGGATGAAAAAGTTAAAAAAAGTGGAAGTTTTCCAGATTTCTAGAGATCATAATACCCACGCGGATGCACTAGCATGTCTGGCTTCGACTTTGGCCTCGGAGGTAACTCGGCGCATACTTATTGAGACCCAAAAAAGTCCAAGCATAGACGAAGCAAAGGCCGAACAAGTATTACCAATGGTAATGCAAACACCGTCGGGATGGATGAAGCCTATCATTGCATATTTAACGGACGGAGTGCTTTCGGAGGACGTCAGAGAGGCCAAGAAGATTAAGTTCAAAGCTCCTAGATTCTGGATATTAGATGATCAACAACTATACAAAAAGTCGTTCTTGGGACCACTATTGCTTTGTGTCCCCGAAGATAAAGTGGAACCCTTGTTGTACGAAATTCATGAAAGAGTGTGTGGAAGCTACACGGGCGGAANTCGGAGGACGTCAGAGAGGCCAAGAAGATTAAGTTCAAAGCTCCTAAATTCTGGATATTAGATGATCAACAACTATACAAAAAGTCGTTCTCGGGACCACTATTGCTTTGTGTCCCCAAAGATAAAATGGAACCCTTGTTGTACGAAATTCATGAAAGAGTGTGTGGAAGCTACACGGGCGGAAGGTCTCTCGCGCACTGAGTGATGACGCAAGGGTACTGGTGGCCATACATGCAGAAAGACGCGAAGAGTTATGTGCAGAAGTGCGAAAAATGTCAGAAGTTTGCCCTCATTATCCAGCAACTTGCTAGAGATTTGAACTTGCTGACAAGCCCTTGACCGTTCTCACAGTGGGAGATGGATATTGTCGAACCTCTCCCGAGATCTCCTAGGCAAGAAATTCTTGCTGGTGGCAACCGATTACTTCACCAAATAGATCGAAGCCGAGCCCTTAAGCCGTATTTGGGATGTGGAGGCGAAGAAGTTCGTGTGGCAGAACATCATCACCCGATTTAGAATCCCCAGGGCTATTGTTTTTGAGAATGAGACTCAATTCAACAGTGGCCCATTTAGAGAATTCTGCTCAGGGTACGAAATATGTAATTACTATTCTACGCCAGCCTATTCCCAATGTAATGGACAAGCTGAGGTGTCCAACAAAATCGTGCTAACGAGAATCAAGAAGAGACTTGAGGCGGCAAAAAGAAGGTGGACCGAGGAATTACTTAACCTGTTATGGGCATACAAGAGCACGCCGAGAACTTTGACGGGAGAAACCCCATACACCTTGACATATGGGGTCGAGGCTGTCATCCCCTTGGAGGTAGGACTCCCAACAATACGGAGCCAAGCCTTCGAATTGGGAAACAATTATCAAACTTTCAGTAGGGATCTCGATTTAGCCGAGAAATGTAGGTTATCGGCATCCATCAGGCTGGTGAGGTACCAAGGGGAATTGTCACGGCAGCACTGGAAGAAGGTTCGAACCAAAGATTTCCAAGTCGAAGATTTGGTATTACGAAAAGTGGTGGGCAATACGCGCGAGCCTGCTAATGGAAAACAGGGTTCTAATTAGGAAGGCCCTTATAAGGTGATCTCTGTAGGGGGCATAAGTGCGTATCGATTACAAAATATGAATGGGGACGATGTAATCCGGTCATGGAATGTATCAAATTTAAAGAAATACTACTACTAAATCAGGTTTCGGTCTTCATGGTTGCATTAACACGAGTCAGGAGCTCGGTTGTTAGGGGTACGACCCTGAGAGGTGTGAGACTCCATCCTTGAAGCAACGCCTTCAAAATACTAATACGAGCCAAGCGCTCGGTCATTAGGGGTATGGCCCCGAGGGGTGTAAGACTCCACCCTTGGAGCAACGACTTCAAAATACTAACACAAGCCAAACGCTTGATCGTTAGGGGTACGGTCCCGAGGGGTGTAAGACTCCACCCTTAGAGCAACGCCTTCAAAATACTAACACAAGCCAAACGTTCGGTCGTTAGGGGTACGGCCCCGAGAGGTGTAAGACTCCACCCTTGGAGCAACGCCTTCAA
The DNA here is from genome assembly GCA_963454935.2 of Ilex paraguariensis. Lineage (NCBI taxonomy): Eukaryota > Viridiplantae > Streptophyta > Magnoliopsida > Aquifoliales > Aquifoliaceae > Ilex > Ilex paraguariensis. Next base: position 281,811 of record CAUOFW020005070.1, read on the forward strand.
AATACTAACACGAGCCAGACGCTCAATCGTTAGGGGTACGGCCCCGATGGGTGTAAGACTCCACCCTTGGAGTAACGCCTTCACAATACTAACACGAGTCAGACACTCAGTCGTTAGGGGTACGGCCCCGAGGGGTGTAAGACTCCATCCTTGGAGCAACGCCTACAAAATACTAACGAGTCAGGTGCTCGGTCGTTAGGGGTATGACCTCGAGGGGTGTAAGACTCCATCCTTGGAGCAATGCTTTTAAAATACTAACACGAGTCAGACACTCGATCATAAGGGGTATGGCCCCGAGAGGTGTAAAACTCCACCCTTGGAGCAACCCCTTCAAATTACTAACACGAGCCAGGCACTCGGTCATTAGGGGTACGACCCTGAGGGGTGTAAGACTCCACCCTTGGACCGACGCCTTCAAATTATTAACGAGCCAAGCGCTCGGTCTTGAGAAGTCCAAAGACCTAACAGCAAGTTCGACGCGTTTACTTTTATGAATTCGACGTGAAGCCTTGCTACTTCAGAAGGTCCTTATTGACGTAACGTCAAGGCTATTTCCTTGAAACACGATTGACGCAGGAAAGAAAGGACACTTGTAGAAAAATGAAGTCCATTGCAAATCAAAAAAGGACTTTGCGTCCCCGAGCATACAGATAGTAACTAAATTCTATACAAAGAAGAGCTACAAAGAGCTACGAAACATAGAAATGACTAAGGCCACCAGCTGCTAGGGCCCTCGGCTCATTCCTCTCCGGTTCCTCCCCCGTCGAGGCCTCCACGCCGCCTTTGTAGTTCGTCTCCAACCCCCAATATTTCATCTAGCTCGGTATCATGCACCCTAGTAATGATGGGTTGGAGGAGGAGGCAGATCGTCTGTTGGCTCGACGGTGGCAAAGACGGAAGGGCAAGAGAAGGTTGGTCAGAACTGTCGCTGAGTGTGATGAGTTTGTTTTCACCTTTAGCCCCGACCGTCCCTTCTGCCTCCACGTGGCCACTAAGGTCGGATCAGACTTGTTCGTTCAGAGCTTCGTCATCAGCCTCCCTTTGAAGGTTGTGCATGGCGAACAAGTCCGAACCTACCTCGACGTGGTAGGCGTAAAGGGCGGCATCCCAACCTTCTTTGAAAGCCTTCTTCTTAGCTTCCTCAAAGGCGGGGACCATTTGGTCTTGAGTGGCCGCCCACACCCTTTGACATTTCGATTGCAGCCTGTCCTGCTCCCCCACTTTCTCTACTGTCAAGGAGTCCACTTTGGCAGTAAGAGCGTTGATTACAGACTTGGACTCTTGTAGCTTGGCTTCGGAGAAGGACACTCGCAGCTCATACTCCTTGGCTTTCTTTATCATCGCCGCTTCACCCGCCTTGGCCTTTTCCAGCTCGACATGAACGACGTCTCGATGGTGGATGAGCTCGGCAATGTGCTTGGTTTGGTCGCCGAGGGTCCTCTCGACCTTAAGGATGTGGTCGTCCTTAGCAGTTGCGGCTCGCTCGGCGTTCTTCGTCTCTTGTTTATATTCCCAAAAACATTCAATTATGGCCCCTATTTGCTGGTTGGCCTGAAAAAGGAGGAATATGAGAGAACGACCAAAAGGGTGCGAGGAATACTTGAAAAAGTGTTAAACTTACCACCAGGCTATTTTGGATAGTGCTTATCAGAAGTCGATTGTTCGAGTAACCTTTGTACACGGTCATATCGGCGTCAAATTGAAGCATCCCTGCGACGACAAATGCCACTTCGGGGGATTGGAGGATAGAGTCGGCTTCCAGAACAGGGCGACCGCTCCTGGTCTCGGCCCGAACAACCCACTCGCCCGAGACAGATGGGCCCAGGGCCGGGGCATCATGCCGCCACTTCACACGATGCTCTTCAAATTGTTCAGAGTTCCAGGCACGTCTGTCCCTCAGTCGGTCTCCCAGAGTGGAGACTTGTTGAGATTAGGGCCTTTGCCTGGTCTACACGTCCGGGTCCCCAGATTGTTACGTACGCGATGACGACGACGGCGATTGCCTCCGAGGAGAACTAGGCGGAGGGATGATGGGGGCAGTGTTGGAAGGCTCGGCCAACCCGGCGAGCCTAGCTCTCCTTGTCGCGGCGGCGACCTCCATTGTAGCAGCGGTGACTAGTGGCGGATTAAACATCTTGGGCGCAAAGGGCTCGGGAGCGTGATCAGACTCTTCTTCGGAATCTCCCTCGAATTTTTCCTCTTCTGACGAGGGATGGTCTTCACAAACAGAAGGGTTGAAAGGATGTGGAATTTGGGAGAATCGACTGTAAGTTGGCGTGTAGCCGAGGAGAGTATGTGCCGCTCGCTCAACTGGGTCCGATAACCAAACGCTTAGTAGGTCGGCAACCGAACTTGGGACCTCAACGGTTGAGCAGCGTCCCGACGATATCCTTCTGCAAAAGCAAAGCAAAATTAGTGCATCCCTCGGACCCAAGAATAGCAAAATCAAGGAGTCAGAAAGAAAATACACCTTCATCCCTCGGTACTTTGAGGCAGTACAATCCGTCATATTTGGGCTTGGTCCCTTTCTCCCAACTTTCGCCGAGCATGATCAGATCGTCTACATACCCTTTGTCCGAGTCAGGCATGTGGATTACCAGATACATTGAGGCGTCTCGAGCCTGGAGGTAATATCGCTCCCCGGCAACTAGCCTCAAGTCGTAGCAGAAAAAAATTTCATCTACTCCTAAGTTGGTCCCCAGCCGAGCGTTTAAGGCGACTACGCCCCATCACAATCCTAAAGAAGTTAACCCTACATTAAAAGGGAAAGAGCTTCAGTTGCATCAAAACTCCCAGCAACAGGGGATGGAGGGGGAAGGTCAATCCTCCCTCCATTATGGCCTTCATCTAGAAAGGCATCATGTCCACATTTTTCATATCCCTCCTATGGTGAGTGGGGTTGAAGGGAAAAGCAAAGACAGGCTCACGGATGTGGTACCTAACCCTAAAAGATTGGATATTCTCATCAGTCACTTGGGTTCTCCTCATCTTGTGGGTAATCCTAGCCCTAACAGACGTCTCCCCCCTGGTTCTACTCGATCTAGCCATTGGTGGGCGCTAAAAAGACGAAATGTAGAGGAAATGAAAGCTCAAGTGAAAATACTTATAGGAAGGTGGTCTTCAAAGAGAGAGCTCGGAGGACGAAGGAAACTCGGAGGAGAACAAAGGAGCACTCGAGGTCTGACTGCTGAGGAAAGGTTGAGGATGCAAAAGTTTTGAGAAGGTATGAAAACCTCCTATTTATACTGCCTCACAGGGAGCGGGAATCAAAAGTTGGGTCATCATTAGGGCATTTGAAAAGGGCGACACCGAATGTGCAAGTAACCGTCGTTATTAATAAGGCGTGATGATGGAACCTCCAATCTCTTTATGCCACTTGTCTTACATTGCGAAAAGAATGGGGGCTGGGGGGCAGTTGGCGGGACTCTAGGTAGCTCTACAGCCTCAGATTGACACGTGAAATAATAAAACCGTTGGGATATCCAAAAGGTGCCGAGGAGGTAAGCCGAGGTATGATGACACGGAGCAGCCGAGTACGACAGCTGACATCGTATTTAATGAGATTTGACCCCTCATTTATGGCGGAATGAGTGATAGTGAAAAGACAAATAAATGCGTGTCTGCCAGCACCTGCCCTCTGGGAGTCTAAACCTACTGTCATGATGGCTAAGCATTAATGGCTGATGCGCCGAGACAACGCGATCGACTATCCCGAGGAATTGTTCCCCCGAATATTCAATACTCAGTTGATGTCGGATGCCAATCTGGGGGATTTGGGTACTCAAGGAGTGGCATAAATGCTCGGCATTTGGCCGAACATTTACCTTATTTTTCTAGCATTCAATAGGAGGAGACGTGAATAGAAAACACTCATTGCACAAGGAATGATGTGTCAGAAGTAAGATGTTTAGATGAGATTGGAGATCTTTGACAATCATTGCTAATTCAGGTATAAATACTCCTTAGAAAAATGGACAAAGATACGCAAACTTGAACCAGAAAAATAGTTCATTGAGCAAACCCTTCGACCTTATACTGACTTAAACTTCGGAGGAGATTAATTGGGCATTCGTCTGGCCTCCTTTTTTCTAACTCTGTTGTTTCAGGTTTGTCAGCTTGGAGATCGCTACCTCATATTATTGCAGGAATTATCCCGTGCATAATGAATTTTAGATTGGATACCATGGGATTTAGGTTTAGTGGAAAGAGCACAAAAAAGTTTTCTTCTTGAGTCAAGTTGGAGAAAAATTCATTCCTTACTAATTTTTGGGATCGGTTTGCTACGTACAATCGAGTTTAAAAATCAAAACTTAAGAAAAGTAGGAAAAATGATGGAAGTTACATTCTAAGAGATTGTACGAATAACTTTATTTCGAGAAAGCGTATTCCTCTCAATTGCCAAGAGCCATTGTGGATTAAGGAATCCGCAGGCAGTTGTCTCAACACACATCAATCTTTATATCTCTAGCGAGCACGTCGAAGCACTTTATGTTGTTACTTGCCCTTATCTTCTCTAGTCTGTCAACCTCTCGTCTTCTAAAGCGAGTGAGAGAGAGAGTCGCTAGAAGATTTTGGTTAGAGGACACAGTCCTCTATGCTAAAGGCCAACTAGGGTTGGGAGAAGGCAAGGGTAGTTCAGGTGTTTGGGTCAAAATTGATGGGTTGGGGTTATTTCCTTTCCTTTTATTGTTTACAGAATAAAGTCAAAATTGGTAGAAAATTTTCTCTCATCATCGTTGACGTCATCATCTTGAATGGTCCCGTAGGTACACTTGAAATTCATATTCAAACTAAAGGGTATTAAGTCTAATTTTCAAAACTATGAAGGTATTCTTCGAATCAGTGCAAACCTAGAGGGGTGTCACTATAATTATCCATAACGATATTTATTGGGAATATAATACATTCTCTAATCGAACCGAATGCATTGAAAAAACATTATTTGGAATTTTATTGTTTACACTCTTATGGCCGGTGATTGAAATATTATTCTTGGTCTGTGATACCTATCATCCAACCTATAACCCAATCTTATTGACGGAACATGACACGTAAATTCAAACAACGAAACATCAGAGAGGTTAGAACAATCTCAAAAAAAGAAATCTTAAGAAATATGTTTTAACAAACTAATAGAATGAAGTGTTTTCCTAAACTGAATATTTAACGCCAGAGATGTGGACCCATCATGACGTATCGAATTATGACCCATCATGACGTATCGAATTATAAAGAANGGCCGGTGATTAAAATATTATTCTTGGTCTGTGATGCCTATCATCCAACCTATAACCCAATCTTATTGACGGAACATGACACGTAAATTCAAACAACGAAACATCAGAGAGGTTAGAACAATCTCAAAAAAAGAAATCTTAAGAAATATGTTTTAACAAACTAATAGAATGAAGTGTTTTCCTAAACTGAATATTTAACGCCAGAGATGTGGACCCATCATGACGTATCGAATTATGACCCATCATGACGTATCGAATTATAAAGAATGATTACTTTCACACATAAATCATATCGGAATGTACTTCTCTTATAAACTTTTAAAGAAATCTTTTTTGTTCGGTATATGCAATATTTTCCCAACGGAAAATAAAATCTGCATAATGCTGTTAATACCATACATAAACAATAAAGTGAGAAATATTTAGCCTCACCATACTGCACTTGGTGCATACATTTGATCCTCAAAGATCTCTTAGAGGTGAGAGTCTCCTGTACTGATCCACTTTTTTTTTTCTCCCCTTTTTTTTAAGGATGTTTTTGTCAAAGTTGGACCCTCTAACGGGCATCGACCTCCGTCATAGATATATAGGTGGAGCAACTCTGTACGGTGCTTCTCTGGGTGGAATTTGAAGGAACCTCTGGGGCTGGAAGGAGCATGGTTTCGTTAGCCAGCATAGAAATAACATCTGACATTGTTGGTCTAACCATTGCACTCTCTTGCACACACAAAAGACCCACATGAATGCACCTGAACACTTGGGGAATAGAACACGAATCGCCTAGTGTTGGATCCACCAGCTTCAAGACAGTGCCTTCTTGCCACAACTCCCAAGCCTGAAAACCAGAATTGCAAACATATAAATCCAAGGAACCTGTAGATAGTACTATAACATTAAAAAGTTATTTCTCGGTACGGTAAATTAGTTTATGGGGGTGAGTTATTTGTAGTCATTAATTATAAAAATTATATAGTAAAGCAATCTAATAAAGNATAAATTAGTTTATAGGGGTGAGTTATTTGTAGTCATTAATTATAAAAATTATATAGTTAAGCAATCTAATAAAGAGATTTTATAGACATACAAGTATGATACTGAAAAATAGTTTCGGTGTCACATTGTCATTCTTAAAGAGAATGTTATAGACAGATAAGTATTCAAGATAAAATCATAAATGACTATCCAAGTATGTTTTTGGTTTTAAAATACCACCTCAACTTTTCAGTTATGCCAATGTAGCCCTTAATTTATCTAGTAGCCCTTCTATCCAATTCCGCAATGAAAGAAATGGAAAACAAAGCAAAACAGAAGAAGAAGAAGAGAGATTCCAAGGAAAAATTGAAATACATTTTATAGGTTTTTCTTATTTGCTTTAACATAAAATTGGAGTTAATGAGTTGATTCCTACGTTTATATAGTTTAATGATTAATTTGAGACAATTAGAAACTCAAGTTATTTGGTTTTAGCCTAAATATCTATTTAGGGATCCAATCTATTTTTAATGGCAAGGGAATGAAAACCACTTTGAGATTAATGAGACTCAACTTTAATTCCTAATTGGAGTTTAGTTTCCTCCTTTTATTTTTTTTGAAGCAGAAATGAGTTACTTACATATCCAACTAGATTTGTAGAATGATCATCATGCAAAATGCTACCATTTCTTCTCCCACTCACAATCTCCAACATCAAAACCCCAAAACTATAAACATCTGATTTCTCTGAGAAAATGCCCTCCATAGCATACTCTGGCGACATGTAACCACTGTATTCAACATTTAGCAAAAAATTAGTCACTATTATTTTTCATTTACCCCCAAAAAAATTAGTCCCCAAGAAAGATAAAAAAAGGTCAAAAAGAAAGTTACAAAATAATGCCAACTTACTATGTACCAACAATTCGCTCGGTGTTTGCTTGAGATTCATTTCGCCCAAAAATTCTAGCCATGCCGAAGTCTGAAATTTTCGGTTTCATTTCATCATCAAGTAAAATGTTACTTGGTTTTAAGTCTCTATGAATAATCCTTAGCCTTGAATATCTATGCAAGTAAAGGAGCCCTTGAGCTATCCCCTCAATGATAACATGACGTTTCTTCCAGTCCAATATTTTCTTTTTAAATGGATCTGCAAATTTTAACAAAACATCACACCTCATTAAGCAATTCTTCACCAACAATTTACTGAGAAACAAACAGAAAATTTAAAGTTGATATGTTAACTAACCAAAAAGGAAGGAGTCCAAGCTTTTGTTAGGCATGTACTCATATATCAACATGTTTTCTTCTTTGTAAATGCAGCAACCCAAAAGCCTTACCAAATTCATGTGTTGGAGTTTAGCAATCAGTATAATCTCATTCTTGAACTCAACTAACCCTTGCCCCGATCCCCTCAATAATCTCTTCACTGCTATTTCTTGCCCCTCAGGCAATAGTCCCTGCAAGAATTATTCGCGGGTAAGCTTCAAATTTTAGCCATCGATCAAATTTGTTTCATTTTCGGAATACTTATCAAAATTTACCTTATAAACAGGACCAAAACCACCCTGTCCGAGTTTGTTTTCGTTTGAAAAATTCTCTGTGGCAGCCAAAATAGAAGCAAAGCTGAATATTTTCACTTCATACTTCCCAGCATTTCCAATCTCTTTTGGATCAAATCTCTCTAATTCTAGTAATATCTCTTCTTTGTGCCTTTCCTTATCCTCTGTTGTGTGAAAATTACAAGGTTACACTTACTAACGACATGAAAACAACGACAAAATCATCTCCAAAAACAGAAGTATAAATAGTAAATGCATCATATTTCATGCATCTTTCAAAGATAAGCATATGACCTTGAAGCTTTTTCCTCCTCATATAGCAGAAGAATGCCAAGAGAAGCATAACTATCACAGCCACGAATGCAACAATCATCCATACCCACCAGTAATCGCCTAAATTGAGATGATCAAAGAGAACGATTAGGACAAGAAAAACTCACTGAGTAATAAAATAACATACATACATATACATACAGAAGCCGACCCAAAATAGTTAATATAAAGGTCAATTGAGTCGAGTTACACACACAAACATACACACACACACACACACACATATATATATACGTAGAGAGAGAGAGAGAGATTTTCACTAGAAATTGATGTGCCGCCACTGTTGTCCGATGAGGTCCCATTCAAAGTCGAATTTAAAACGAAAATGGTGGTCCAAGAGCCGATAATGCCTTGAACAATGTTCAACCCACCGCTCCAATACTGACAGCCAGTTCTATTACTAAAGAGGGTACTATAACCAATACAGGAACAGTTCTTCAAGCATAGATTCCAACAATCACTAAGACCCAAATTCCAATTTGGATCAGAATATGAAATTCCTCCCGAAAGACTAATAGTTTGTGGCACAAAAATTTCATTCCTAGACCTACAAGATGGTGGCCTGGGTGCTATACATCCCGGATAGGTATCAAACCCACTGCAGGGAACAATTGGCCCAACACCGGGGTCGGTTCCGACGCCGGCGTTGACGCCGGCGAACCCATCATCGGAATTCAAAACCCACCTGGAAATAGTTCCATTTGGGATAGAATAAGTCAAGTAACTCTCATTCTCATTGGAAACAATAGTAAATTGGTGGATATTGATGTCAAATTGATTAGTACTCCTCCACCACCGGATGTTTTCGAAGGTCTGATCGGTTCTGTTGAACAGTCCGGTGGTCCAGTAGTCTTCACCCCTATGTCTCATGACTATTTGGCCTGTATTTGAACCATCTATGCTGTAATTCCATTGCAGACTAACAGCTCCAGAAACTGGAACTTCATTGCTTAACCAAGAGGAAATTTCCCACTTTTCCCCTGTTCGGAAATTCATGCCCAGTTTCATTCCGGGCAATAGGGCGTTTGTGGGATGATCAAAGCTTTGCCACAGGACCTGTTTGACTGACCCATCTGAATTGAGCTCCGTCAACACAAAGTTGCCGGAATTATCAAGAGTAGCAGAGGAATTATGGGCAGATTGATTATTTGAATTCAGCGGAAATTGATTTCCACCCACCACCAAGATCTTCAACGTCCCATTTGTGTCCAAGGTTAGATTTCCGTTTCCACCGAGTATAGGACTTTCACGGTTAGCAACCCAAACTCTGTAGGCTATAGAAGCGTTTGTGTACCATATGCCCAAATAACGATCAAAATCACCGAGGGAGAAGAACCCTAATGTAAACATCCCATTTGCAGAAACCAACTGGGATGAAAAATTAAGGGCTTCCCCTGCTTGGATTGTGTCTCTTTGTGCAGAACTATTAGGGCAACCCATGAACAAACATACCAAAATGACAAGAAAAGTTGTGTTAGTAAGGATTTCTCTATCACTCATTGTTGGAACTTTTGAAAAGCTTCAAAGTTTTCTGGAGTGAATTTTTGGTTTCTGCTACCTGAATCAAATCCCGAGGATGACCATTGCCTTACATGAGACCATTTTCAGTAGTACCCAAGTTTTACTGGTCAGCCATCACTTTTGACCCAATTAGTTTATTGGCCACGCAAATTGATTACCATAAAAAAGAAAAAAAAAAGAAAAAAAAGGTTAAATAGCAGTTTGTACCCTGAAAGATTAATTTTTTTTTTAATTTACACCCTTAAAGATCATTTATTTCAAATTACACTCTTAATTAAACTAATTAGTATCAATGTGACCCTAACCATAACATTCGTTGTGATTTTCATCAAATTGTCAATCATATTAGATGCACGTGATGACTTTTGTCTGATAATGACGCTTCCCCTTTTCATGTGCGCCTTACGTGCCTGTCAATCCAATAAAAATTGACATAGACGTTATGTTTGAGATTGCAATTTCTTTAAATTGACAACAACATGAAATGTACGTGATGATTTTTATTAGATTATGACTCTTTTCATTTTCACGATATGACTGTCAATTTGATGAAAATTATAACGGAGTTATAATTGAGGTCACATTATTACCAATTAATTTAATTGGGAGTACAAATTGAAATAATTAATCTTTGATAATATAAATTAAATTTTTTTAATCTTTAGAGGTATAAAATGCCATTTGCCAAAAAAGGGGTTTAATTATAAATTATTTCCTTCAAATTTGTGTCATGTATCGTCAACTCCTTGTGTTTCGTTTTAAACAAGTTACCTCCTTAAAGTTGAAATATTTTTCAATCAACTTCTTCCTAGCTGGGCATCTTCAAATGTAATGGATATTAGTCATAATAATTTCACATGATCTGAAATTTCCTAAAAATACAAAATTAACCTCCTCTTTAATTTTTTGTTAACTCAAAAAAATTCCTACTCCATAGACAACCAAACAATGAATCTCTTCTTCCCCGAAACTTAACCCAACCATCCTTCCTCCGTTGAACCATCGACAATAGCCCTCTAAAGTTCCTCCTTGCTCTTGTGAAACCCACTCACGCACCACAACAACACCCAACTAAATCTTTTCCGGTAACTACAACAAAATACAAAATTTATATTTTATTGGTAAACAAACATTTTTACGTGTATGTGGGTACATAAAAAAGAAAGAAATAACATTAAAGTTAAGGGTATATTAGAAATTTTATATTTTCTATCCGCTAAATCAATTAATTTAATCATTTGGAAACATCAAGGGACAAATTGTTTAAATTAAAATTAGAAGGAGTTGATTGGTACATGACCTAAACATGAAGGAGCAATTTGGAATTAACCCTAAAAACAATGACTCCAAACAAAGGGAAAAGAAACATAAGATTTTTTGCGTTTTTCCTACCGAACACCAAAAAAAAAAACTTTTCATGCACCACACTTTCACACTTTTCTTCTCCGACGGAGACTTTGTTATTCGTCTTATGCCCACTAACTTTTTTAAATCTTTTGGAAGAGACGACTGAGGGATTTCGGGGAAAAGAAGACATTGAATTCCANTTAAAAAAAAAACAAAAAAATTGAGTTTGAATTTTAAATGTGTGTGATAGGTGTGTAACGTTGAAATCTTGAAAGAGTGGATTACAATAAATGAGGATTTTGTTTATTAGGTTGGTCAAGAGTGGTTAAAAAGATTTTGTTCTTGAAAGGGAATATACTTTTTATAAAGAGTAATTTATACGTCATACTTGTAGAAAGTGAGTGACAATATCATATGCAATGAGGTAAAAGGAAAGAGGACATTAGTCAATTGATGGGTAGTTTTATATAACTACTACTAAAAATTTAATTAACTAAGACTCCCATCTCCCATCTTTAGTATCGATTGTAGGATATTCTAATTCAAACAATAATGATAGAAAATACTGTTAACAATCAACGAACGAGATAATATTTTCAACTGTAACAATGATCGATAAAAGACGGTATAAGATAAATTATGATAGAGGTAAAAATCTCGTACATCACATAAATCACTCACCAGTAATTTACAATGACAAAAGTCTTTTAAAAAAGTATGTAGTTTCACATTTTTTTTTCCTCCTAAACACTAAAATCCATGACGGTAAGGATTTGATATGATTCACTGTATGTTGATTCACAATCGAGGCTTGCAAACCACTTGCCCCAGCCTACAAATATTCTATGCACGTGTTTCTAATTCTCCCCCTTTGAAAATGGAACAAAAGTCAGACATCTCCAGCAGAGAGAAAGATCTAGAAGTTTGCAGGAGTCCATGTACATTGCCCAAGTCATAACCTACATAGACTTGTGCGACAACGAAAGTTTAGATTATACGCCAGCCTATAGATTTGATACACTAATGCTTCTTTAGTTCGAAATTGAAAAGGATCATGTCCAATAAACAGTAGAGTTGTGACCTTTCCGGTGCTTTGGTACTAAGGTAAGGTCCTTTCAATGCTCTAATAAGCACAAGAGATATTAATTGAACTGTTTTCAACTCAATTTGTATTCAATTTTGGGAGAATTATACCTAAATTTCTTGAGATTTATCACTTAATCACTTTTATCCCCTGATATTTAAAATATTATACATAAACCCCTTAAAATTTTTACGCGCGTAACACTTAGACCCCTACTGTTAATATATCCATTAATAAATTACAATCAGACCTCTTGAATTTTGTAAACACATACTATTTAGACCCCTTAAGTTTAAAATGTTATATTTAGACCAAAAATACTTTAATTAAAAATAAAATATCAAATATTTTAAATTTTAAATTTTACGATTAAAATTCACGTTCTATTTATCTTTTATTAAAATAAAAATTCAATTTTTTTCTTAAAAAATAGTAATTAGTATACAATTATATTTTCTATTGAAATTTAAGTTGGTCGTTTAAACAACCAAATTAAAATACCAAACTATTCCAATTAAAGCTAAAATATATTGTGTCAATTACTGTTTGATCCCTTATTTAATTTTTTTTAGTTTTATTCTAATAGATAATATAATTATATACTAATTATGATTTTTTTTAAAAAAATTAATTTTTGATTTTTGATTTTATTTCAATAAATGACATAATAAAATATGAATTTTAGATGAAAAATTTAGGTTCTATTATGAATGACTTACGCCCCTTATTTGATTTTTTAGTTTTATTCTAATAGATAGTATAACTGTATATTAAATAAATTTTTTAAGAAAAGTTAAAATTTTCTTTTTAATTTTATTTCAATAAATGATACAATAGAATATGAATTTTAGTTATAAAATTTAAAATATTTGATATTCTATTTTTGATTAAAGTATTTTTTTTGTCTAAATATAATATTTTAAAGTTAAGGGGGGGTCTAAGTATTATATACTTACAAATATCAAGAGAATATAAGTATAATTTATTAATAGATATATTTACAACACGGGTCTAAGTATTACGTGCGTACAAATTTTGGGGGTTTGTGTATAATATTCTAAATGTCAGGGGATTTAAGTGATTAAATGACAAATCTCAAGAAATTTAAAATATAATTCTCCCAATTTTGATGATACATAAAATGTATTTATGCATCACTTGTCAAGTATTTAATATAGCAATTAAGGAGACTCAACACAAGTAAATATAAATTAATTAGTTCGGTTAAGGTGACTTACTCTACTATGAAGGGCTATGGTGGCTTGAGTGTTTCATTACTCAAAGAGTGTGGAGTGTTTTAGACGTATGTAATGCCTCCCTTGTATAAGTAGAGCTTACAATTTATAGGAGTTTCTTAATATATTGGGACGCTATTATCGTAACAGGTGAGACAGTTCGTGGAAATAACACCATTCTCGTAACAGGCGATACAATTTTCGTGGAGGTGACAACGTGCACCCGATGATTGCATCCCACGGAGATCTCCTCATGTTTCAATTGTAGACTGAGTCTCTCAATATGATGAGGTTGACTCGATTGAACTTCTTTGATCCTGTGAAGGGTTTGACCTGTATATTTGAGTTAGACCTGGTATGTATCTCTGATTTGGGCCTAATCTAAGCCCATCACTTATGATCAACTTTAATTTATGACCAACCCAACCCTTCTTAAATGCTGCAGCCCCAAGTGACAAAGCGCCTACATCGAGGTGCCAAATCTTCACTTTGGTGTGAGTTCTTGGGAAGTACATGGGGGTAAGACTGCTTAACTGTACAGATCTTAGGAACTTTGTACATTGAGCTGTCCAAGAACATGCAGCTAAAAATCAACAAGAGAAGTCTACAGTTCATAGTCAGTTATGTCTAAGAATCAATTAGTACAACTCCTCAGCCATCAGCGGAGAAGGCTATTAGGCGTGACATGCTGAAATAGCATCGGAAGATACATATCCTATGATAGTTGATTGGAATGTGCCGACTCGTATCAATATTTAGACAAGTAAAATATTTAGACAAGTGCAAACGATATTATACATGATGCTTCCAACTACACTAGAATAACGAGAAATAAATTGTTCCTTATTCTCACTCTGTGGTGATAAAACTGTTGAAAGTCTAAAGTGAGTGGCAAGTGGAGCATTCACGGGCTTTGAATTCTAGATCCCAAACCGCTCAATAATTTTCTCAATATATTCTTTTAAGATAAATATAACATACATGCTTTCTTATTCTTGTGAATCTTCATACCCAAAATTTTCTTTGCAGCACCCAAATCTTTCATCTCAAATTTTGAACTCAATTGTTTCTTCAACTTGTCAATTTCTAATATTCTCTTAGCAACAATAAACATGTCATCCACATAAAGTAATAAATATATAAAAGAACCAATTTTGACAACTATCTGTGGTACGCACAACTATCATAATTACTCATAGAGTAATCATGATCTACCATAAACGTGTCAAAACGTTTGTACCACTGTCTTGAAGACTATTTCAAATCATATAATGATTTTTTTTACAAGCAAACATGATCTTCTTTACCTTGAACAATAAATCACTCTGGTTGATGTATGTAGATAGTTTCTCCAAACTCACAATATTGAAAAGTTGTCTTTACATCAAATTGCTTAAGCTCTAAAGTGAGTGAAGCAACCATGACAAGCAGTACACGAATAGATATATATTTCTCAACTGATGAGAAAACTTCATTGAAGTTCATACCCTCTCTCTGACTATAGCCCTTTGTAACTAATCATGCCTTGTACCTTGCAAATTTAATCCCTAAATTTTATTTTTCTTGAAGACCCATTTACAACCAACAGTCTTCATACCCTTAAGCAACTTCATTAATTTTTAAGTTTGGTTCTTATTAAGAGATTCAATTACTTCAGTTATAGTAACGACTCAATATGCAGACTCACTATCTGTGACAACTTCTGAATATGTGAAAGGCTCTTGAATATCAAACTCCTCTGCTATAGTCAGTGCATAAACCACTAAGTTTGTATACCGATATTTTTGAGGGGGTCTAATTTGCCTCCTCTCCTTGCCTGCTGTAATATTATACTAGTGATCCTCCTGTAGATTATCACCTGAACTAGAATTAGGCAAATCTAAAATAGATTGAACTGGAGTACTTTCAAGTACTTTATGTGAAGCTTCCACCTGTAACTCTACCTCCTTACTATAACCCTATTATTTCCCTACAAAAACTGCAAACTCTTTCCTCAAATGAAACATAAAAGATTCATTAAATACAACATCCCTACTGATTATAAAGTTAGGTGATTTAGGATCAGAACACCACAATCTATATTCTTTTACACCATTAGTATAATCAATAAATATCCACTTCTTAACCCTAGGCTCAAGTTTACTGACAGGACTTTAGGCGGCTCAGTAGCCCCCAGATTAACACGTGGAAGATGTAGCCGTTATGAAACTCAAAAGGCGTCGAGATGTGGCGCCGAAAAGTAATAGCTCAGAGGAGCTGAGTACACGTATTGACACCAACATTTAAGAAGACTTGACAGTTCATTAATAAAGACTTGAGTGAATATGACAGGGCTATTAATGAGCCCATGCATTCTCGAGACTCAAACTAACAGTCTTTATTGCGAAGCATTAATGACTATTGCACCGAGCATATGTCCTCGGCAAACCCCAAGGTACTGTTCCCCAAACATTAAACGCTTGGGAGTAGATGTCAAGTGCCAATCAGATGGACTTGAATGACCGGGGTTAGGGTCATAAGTGCTCAACATTTCCCAAGCAGTCACCCTATCACCCTAGGAGAACCAGTCTAGAAAATCTGAGTGGAGAACACTCATTACGCATGGATAAGAGTGTAAGTCATTAAATGTTGGGATGAGACTCCCAACTCTTGCACTCATTACTAATCCAGATATAAATATTTCTCAGAAAAATGAACAAAGGTACAAAAACTAAATTGAGACAAGAAAAATATTGTTCTAAAGCCTCCAAACTTATACTGACTTAAGTTTTGGAGGGTATAAGCAGGGTGTTCACCCAGCCCCTTTTTTGACCTTGTAGTTGTTTCAGGTTCGTCATCGAAAGCATCGCTATCTGTATTCATTACAGGAATTCTCCTGTACATTTACCATA
This sequence comes from Ilex paraguariensis, assembly GCA_963454935.2. Classification (NCBI taxonomy): domain Eukaryota; kingdom Viridiplantae; phylum Streptophyta; class Magnoliopsida; order Aquifoliales; family Aquifoliaceae; genus Ilex; species Ilex paraguariensis. The sequence goes on from CAUOFW020005070.1 coordinate 297,993, forward strand.
ATTCCTATAACAATAAGCAGCGTAACCAAATATTTTTAAATCAGAATAATTAGCAGGAGTATCAGACCATACCTTATGTGGAGTCTTTAACTCAATAACAGTGGATGAAAAATGATTAACCAAATAGCAATCAATGCTAACAGCCTCAACCTAAAAATCCTTAAACAACCCTGCATTAGATTGCATCCTAGATATCTAGATGAAGATGCCTTTATTTTCATTGATATGGCTTGGACCCTTCTTTGAGTGGGAGAGTGTGTTGCAATTATCCTCGAAAGTCTTCTTGCCCTCGTAAGGCCAAGTGAAGACATCAAGGCTAAACATCTGATCAATTTTTCACATTCCTCATTCGAGTGCTCTCTCCAAAAGAGTCATGTTCATACTCTCTGTAGACCGAACAGTACATTGTCTGACAATGCCTTCATCTCTACAGAACTCATTAAATTCACCTCCACAAAATTTCAAACCATTATCTGTTCTAAGACGTTTGACTTTCTTGTTTGTCTATTTCTCAATCAAAGTCTTTCATTGCTTGAAAGTCCCAAAAACATTACCCTTGCGTGTCAGAAAATAAACTCAAATTTTTCTTGAATAATCATCAATAAAGGCTGAAATAAATCGAGCGCCACCCTTATATGGAACATGAAAAGGACCCCAAAGATCGGAATGAATACAATCAACTATACATTTAATCCTATGAATAGTTATACTAAACTTGACTCTGCATTGTCTCTCAAAGACACAATGCTCACAAAAATCAAGTTTATAAATTTTCTATTTGTCAAACAAACCCTGTTACACAGAACTTCCATGCTCCTTTTGCCCATGTGGCCCAAATGCATATGTCATAACTGGATAGTATTTAAATCTGGAATTTTTTATGATGACACACTAGTTGCACTAATCACAATATCACCCTGAAAAACATAGAGGTCATTAATTTTTTACTTTTCATCACAATCAGAGAACCCCTATAAACTTTCGTAACTACACCTTCAACAGAAAACCTACAACCAATAAAATTTAAGGTACCTGAAGAAATCAAATTATTCTTTAATTTTGAAATATGTCGTACATCTGTCAAAGTCCTCACAAATCACCATTGATTGACTCATAGGTGATAAATCAATTTTTATTAGGGCATATGATATGAACGATTCGAATCAAGAATCCACTCATCATTAAAACGTCCATTACAAACAACAACTATAAGGATGTTATCTAAACCATAAGATGTATCTTTTGTAACACCAGAGGAATCAGAATGATTTGATTTTTTTTCTATCTCCCTTTATTTTTCAACTTAAAACAATCATATTTATAATGACTAATTTTATGACAATAGAAACACCCAACATTATTCTATTTCCTCCTAGACTATAATCGATATTTAATTTTTTTTTTTCTTTTATCTGAATTTCTTTCAACGGATCGACCTCTATTATTATTAGAGGAACTATCAAGATAACCATTCACAAACAGGCTCTTGGCCTGAACATCACTGCCTTTACTATTTAATTTAATATGCAATTTTTTAGAATTCAAAGAGGATTTCACACCAACTAGAGAGATTGAATCTCTCACATACAACATCGAATTAACAAAATTATCAAACGAATCAGGTAGCGAGCATAACACAATCAGAGCTTGATCTTCATCCCTTATTTTAATACCAATATTTTTCAAGTCAATAATAAATTTGTTAAATTCATCAATATGTTCATTAATGGGCTTACCTTCCTTCGTCTTGAGTATATATAATCGTTGCTTCAAATACAAACGATTGATAAGAGACTTCTTCATAGACAAACTCTTCAACTCTTTTCAGAGTCCTTCAACTTTGTCGTTATCAACAACCTCACGAAGAACTTCATTAGTAATAGATAATGGAATTGCACTGTGTGCTTTTTCTTCAATTTCAACAATTTTAGTCTTATCTGTCTCCTTGGATACAGATCCATTAATGACCTTTGTCAAACCTTACTGACGAAGCAATGTCTTCATCTTAATCTGCTAAAAAATTAAAATTATTCTAACTATCAATTTTTTCTATCTCGAATTTTGTTATAGTCATTTCGACACTAAAGCTTTGGTACAAGTTTGTTATGAACCAAAGTCACTAGCAAAATAACAATGAAACATAATAGAAAAATAGAACATAGAGATTTGTGTGATTCGACTCAATAAACAAGCCTACGTCAGCAAACGAAATACAGCAATAAGATTTTACTATTTAAAGGTTAGAAATTACAAGACCGTCCTCAATAAACAAAGCAATAAGAGAACATATTTATTCTATCACTATTATAAAATTAATAGTGTCAAAAATCTTCTTCCCAATAAAGTTAGTGTCTTCAAAAAAGACCCAAAACAAAATAAAGCAAAATCCAAAATTTCTTCTCGAAAAATAGTTTTTGATGTCGTCACCCCTGAAAGAGAAAAAATGCTAAAACCCAAATTCCTCCTAAAAGACTCTTGGAGTTTAAACCACAAAATNAGAAATGTGCTAATTCCTAGCTTTGCACAAGGAACCGTTAAGGAGTTACCACACAAAAAGGACAGTTTCCTTGTGAAGAAAGTGCAACGAAGGTTGGAGAGACTGGCCCAATATGTATGTAAAATATAGTATAGTACAGAGAGGTCAGGTGAATAAGGGAGCTTAGCTATCACAATAACCCATAATTCTTTTATTNTCCCCGCGGCTGAAAATTTCTCACGCGAACATTCCATTCGGCCTAGCCAGGTGGTCTGATGGGACTATACGCAATTTTAATAAACCAAAACTTGAATTTGGGAAGCCAAAGTTCAACCCTATACACTAATCGGTTTAGAATCATCCCATCCCATAGATAGGGCTGTTAGTCGTACGAGACAGAGTCGAGTTCGAACCGAGTTTGAAAAATTTATTTTTTAATTGAGCTTTAAAAATTATTTAAATTCGCTCATTTAGGAAACAAGCCGAGCCTAAACAAGTCGAGCCCGAGNTAGTCGAGTTTGAACCGAGTTTGAAAAATTTATTTTTTAATTGAGCTTTAAAAATTATTCAAGTTCGCTCGTTTAGGAAACAAGCCGAGCCTAAACAAGTCGAGTCCGAGTATTTGCACATAAACGAGTTGAGTTTGTCAAGTTTGAGCCGAACTTGTAGAGTCTGTTTTCTAAATGAGCCTAAAAACTTGTTCAATTTCGGCCTTGTTTAGAAAACGATTCGAACCTGAACGAGCCGCACTCAAGCCAAGCTCGAGTAGCCCAGTTTGATTAACAGTCCTACCCATAGATTTTAGATTGTTACCTCATGATCCTAATAGTTTATTGAATGCATTAGTCTAATCCTCAATACTGGTCCAGATCTAAATTAAGCATTTTGTATCCCGCTGTGTCATCCGTTCGAAAGCTATACTACCAAGTTAATTGTTTGTTGAATTTCCGGTCGCGTTTCAGTCTCCTTGGAATAAATTAAACTATTCGTAACCAAAAACCAATTCATTAACAATACTGAACCACATACACTCCAATCAACACTAGGGATTCTCCTGCAATTGTTGTCAAGACAGCTAAATATAATGGAGAAGAGAAAATAAGTTGAGAAAGCGATCATGTTACCTGAGAAGCTTGAGTTTAAGCAATTTGTAGCATTCTTACTTGACAAGAACGGAGGACAAATAGAGATAGAAGACTTGCCCCCATTTTGTTTGTCGTTCAGGCATTTTTTCAGACACCTCCCACCCACATTACAAGAATACGCATATCACCCAATTGGTAGCCAAGTGATGACAGTCAACAACACAGCAGCAATGTGGAAGCTTAATAACACCATTGCATCATGGATTTGGTGCAGCGGTGTGTGATTTTGAGTCTCAAATGGCCGCTCTTGCCACTCACTCAAGGCAAAGTGAGGCGAGAAGCCGGTAGTCATACCAAACCCTGATCCGACAACCGCATTTTCTTTATCAATCACCTTCACCGTAAGTACTCAAAAGGAAACCACACAGAATAAAACTAAATGTGGTCAGACCAAACTGATCCATATGTTCCCCCAGCGAATTTCCAAGTTTAAAGAAGGCCGCCAGGGAGGAGAAACTGAAAAATTCCACCATTTTTGGAATTGCATCGGCAAAAAATGGAAGTCAAGGAGCATTGCAGTAACCATTCAGCATCAAAGGGTTTTCATCGTTTATGTTAGGAAAAGAATGGTGCCACAAGCCTGGGTCAGATTGCCGGAAATGTGCTAATTCCTAGCTTTGCACAAGGAACCGTTAAGGAGTTACCACACAAAAAGGACAGTTTCCTTGTGAAGAAAGTGCAACGAAGGTTGGAGAGACTGGCCCAATATGTATGTAAAATATAGTATAGTACAGAGAGGTCAGGTGAATAAGGGAGCTTAGCTATCACAATAACCCATAATTCTTTTATTAAATAATTTCCTAGCTTCCCTTCTGTCTGGTCAGACGTAGGGTAATACTACATTTATTTAAACTTGAAAGTTACTTTCTTTATCTGACGTGCCTACTTGAGCCGGATGAAAAGAAACTTTCCCGTCCAATTTTGAAAGGGGAAGAGGGAGAGGGTGGGGGGACTCCTATAAGATCCTATCCCAATTTTTCTTTTGCTAGGCCAGAAACATTTCCGTTTCACAAATTAAGAAGTAAGAGACTTCTCAGAAGAGATGAAATAAGACTGTAATCGTGATAATCTACAATCATTTCAGGCCATTGTGTAATTACAAATCATAAGAATTAAAAGCCCCCAACCCAAGAGAGACAACATGATAATTTCTAGTAGGAAACATGTTTTCTATTGTTCTTTTGTTCATCTGCATTCAAAGTTTCTCATGACACTCAAACCTGAGTCACTGAGCTTATAAAAACACTCAGATTCTCTCACCTTGACAGTAGTCCAAAAAAGGGATTCGTTAAAGCAGAATTCAACACTTGGCCAGCTGATCGAAGTACTGCCATGTCAGTCTTCTCTGGGGGAATACACAAAAAATTGCCACCTCCAACTCTCTCAAACCCACAGAGCTCAAGAAATTCGATACCTTCTTTGAAAATCCCAACTCTATCCTGTTATTTAGAACACAATAATGACCTTGTTACAAGTCGAAAAGGAAAATATTCATGATCTGTATCTACTTCTGTGTTATTCTGCTAGACTGAAAGGAAAATTGTATGCAATCAACTTGGTAAATAAGGCAGAGTAGACCGATTTGATGGAAAAAGTCCTGAAAGCACACCCTCGCCTTAGCTATTCCTCACCCAAAACACAGATTGTCGCATTTTTTTATATCAGTTATTTTGTATTACATCCTTTATTTTTCAATAAAATTGTGTTTCCTATCAAAAAAAAGTTTTTTAAATATGACTCATGTAAAGTATAAAATAGGCAAAGCAGAGAACCAATGGCCATAGCACGTGATCCTCTTATATGAACTTTCTTTGTTATCAAATAAATTCAGTTCCAACTTAGTGCCCATGGTGCCCTTATCTATCAAGAAGCATGTTCTAGGAAGCTTGTGAGGCAAGGCACAACTGATAGATATCACCCTCTCCAGAAAAATTGCATTATCCCAATGCCAACCATCCAGATGGGCTTATGTTCAAATCATGCTTCGAAAAGAAATCTTACAATTCAAAGGCATGAACTTAAGAGTAGAAGAGTGTAGAGGTGCTCAATTGGATCAACTTAATGATCAACTGAAGATTTACATCTAAGTGTGACATCTCATGGCCCAGATGATGGAAATTTAGGTCAACATTATCGAATAGACAGATTGGCTAAATTGGGTAGATATACTGATAAACCCCCTATCCTATAAGTTCCCATCAAGTGCACATTTTTTTGTACCTTGACAAGGAATCAAAAGGAATGGTTTCTGCATGCTTCTGTCAGAAAAGGAAACTACTTATTTTTCATACTTTCAACATTTTAAATAAAACAAGTGCCTTACCAGGAAGGCTGGATTACTGAGTCGGATCTTCCTGAATTTTCCTTCATCAGGATTGTTTGCAATATTTCTGACATAAATTAGAAGAGTTTGGAAGGCCCTTTTCACTTTGGCATCATCATCCTAGACCAAAAGAAAAAGGAAATGATAAGGTCAAAGGAAGTGGTACATTAGGTAAACAACGCTAATACCAGAGCGTGGCACACAGATCATAAGGCATTTTTTCATCCACATACCCATGCACGAATTTTATGTACAAAAATCTCGCCCTCTGACAAATAAATTTCCCCTCATCCGGTCCCCTCATACATTGGCTTTTCAATATTATGTTTTCAAATAAATAAAATATCAAGAGGCCATTGACTCATGCTAACAACCACAAGGTTATGGGCTCAAATATAAAGGCAGCCATTTTATGCAAATAAAGCCAATGGTTTGTTTGTATCTGGTCTGTCCATCCCAGCACCCTCAATTAATTGGGACTAAATTAGGTAGTGGGTTTCTTTATCAACATTGCTGCACCTAATCCCACTGCTGCCAAGTGCAGATACTACATAGCTCAACTACAATATGTCCAAAGCACAAAATTCATTGGAAAAATGTCAATCACCATGCATCTTTGGAAATTCATAAAAAATGGCTTCCAGACATTGCACTTGTCGCATTTTCAGTATTAGAGACTATGTTTACGGGCAGAATATGTAATGTCACCTACCTTGTGTTGGTGCCTGAGAGATCTCAAACAGTCTCTCATGAGTTCTACTGTTGTAGCAGGCTTGACAGGCAATAAATCAGGCTTGATAGGCAATGAAGCAGGCTTGACAGGCAATGCAGCAGGCTCGACAGGCAACGACACCTGCAATATATTGTAAGCAAAAACTTCAGTAAATAAGTACAACTACAGTGCTGAGAATATAGAATTGATAGACATGTTTCGAATTTACCACACCTTTTTTAATTCTTGCATCAGAGGTGTGGCAGATGTTGCATATGCAGGGTCTTCCAAAGACAATCCAAGCTTCGACTTTCTTTCTGCCTACAACAACATTCATTTGTGGAGCATCTAACTTCTAAAAGAAAATTTTAAATTGGGAGCATAAATGTCAAATGGAATCCCGCATCTGAAGACTCTAATCAAATTCACAAAAAAAAAAAAAAAAAAAAAATATAAATAGAATAATAATGATTGGTAGTTCTATGTTAGTAAAAAATGGTTCTAAGAGCTTTCCAGCGACTGGGAAATAGTTTGAAACAGGTAGCCAGCAACCTTTTTTAACTATAGCTGCTCAGAATAGTTTGCATGTTAATTTCAATAGTATAAACTAACATACATTTGAATGAACCGACCCAGCCCCATTGTGGTTTCTAGAGATATGAAGAAACATATAAGTGGAAATTATTCAGCAAAACCTTATCTTGCCGAAGCTTCTGGCGGATTTTCTCCCTTGCCCTTTTCTCTTCCTCTTTCTCTGCTTTTCGCAAAGCCAGAAAACTGATCCGTCAAAGTGCATAAGAGAATTAGGAGGATCTTAGCGGGAAAACATACTAAGAGGACATAAAACTGCAACAACAAACAACATAACTATGAATCAAAGACAGACCGCTTTCTTTCGTTTTCTTCCGCAATTTGTTTTGCTTCTAGCAGTTTCTTACCTGCTTGAATTCTTTCCTAGGAGTAACAAAACATAAGTAACAAAACAGCTAAGTGACACATGCCCAGAAATCTTGATGTACATAATACTTAGATGTTATATGATCATGCAAGGGTCGAAAGACATAAGACATACAAACAGAACAGGTGTATTACATAAGCTAAAGTAATAAAGTCCCAGAAAATTGAAGAAACCGCAACTGACAATTTAGGTCCCGTTTGGTAACGTTTATATTTTTCGTTTTTTGTTTTTATTTTGATATTTAGAGAAAACAAGAAAAAAAAAAACTCGTTTGATAACCGTTTTTATTTTTTTTTTCTATTATTGTTTTGTAAACCAGGGGCGATTTTCAAAAACAAGAAAAAGACGTTTTTCGTTTTTTGATTTTGTTTTTCGTTTTTTAGAAAATCAAAAACCGTAAACGTTACCAAACGAGCCCTTAATAATTTCTAAAAAATAAAACTCGACTAAAAGACTTGCCAAGTATTTGTGGTCAGTTACATGAATCCTGTTCTGTTTTTTGTGCTCTATCCAGAGCCATATACGCTGCTAAACTGGAAGCTATTATACCCAATCAAAGGAAAATTTTTAGGAGGAGCAGAGAATATGGTAGTAGGAACAATCATATGGACTTCAGAAGAAAGCAAAGCAAAGCAATCTTACATACACAGGTTCTATTTAAAAATACTGAAGAAAAATCAAGGATTTAATGTCAGTAAACACTGGACTTCTCCTTTGGATTTCTCCTTTTCCCTTCAAAGCTATCAGTGGAAAAGGAAATCCAAGTGAAACCCATAACCAATTAAAAAAATGACGACAAACTTCTATTAAATAGTATAACTACATCACTACTATTCAAACACAAACTTCCATTCGTTAAACCTCTATTTCTATATAACATAGCTATTTTTTTTGGAGAAAAAATCCTCTCCTCACTCATGGGGCCACGGGCCATTAAAAAAAAAAGAAGAAAAGATGGAGTATGCACGAGCACAGAGAGAGTAGAAAAATATTATTACGTAATATGATACATGTACATAAGAAACAATGACGTTGAGAATGACATTAACCATAATTGTCTCTGCATCATTTCTGTATTAACTTCCAGCTTCAAAAGAACAAATAAGTGGAATATACCGCAAACACTGTGTAAATGACTCAATCAGTGAACCTGAAAATTTTTCATTCCAACTTATCCACACAATGAGGTAAAGAAATAAAACTCTCAAACAGAAAAAGGGAGAAAGTATGGGTCAGTCAATGGTACCCTCTCCCTATCTCTTTCAAGTGTCTTCTCTTCCCCTTCTTTCCTTCTGCATGCTCGAACCCTGAAATTGAACTGAAATAAATGTTCATATTTGTTCCAGGGAAAAAAAAAGAAAAGATATAAAGAACATAAGACAGAGAAACTGCATGTAAAAGTTGACCTAATATTGATTATCAACTGTAAAAGTAAACAAAAAAAACTTTAATTGTTACAAAAGGCAACCAAGAGTTTCATGGTGAATTGAATGGAAGATGCAAACCTTAATTCTTCTGCTTTTAACTTGACTTGTTCTGAAATGTAAGCAGGCTTAGAAGCCTCAATATCAATATTCACTGGAACCTACATGCATTCAAAAGTAACATATTCCCCATAAAACTTTTGGGCCAAGAAAAACAAAGTAAGCATCATAAGCATGTTTAGCATATATGATATCTAAGAGGTTACACATTGATGCACTAACGTGACTATGGAATGTAACAGTCCCACTCTTTCAAGGAAATCCTATGCTTTCAGATACAAATCTTCAGCATTGACAAGCGTTCACATCATCTCCTTGATCAAACAGAAAGCTTATCAATGAGCAAGACTNGTTTAGCATATATGATATCTAAGAGGTTACACATTGATGCATTAATGTGACTATGGAATGTAACAGTCCCACTCTTTCAAGGAAATCCTATGCTTTCAGATACAAATCTTCAGCATCGACAAGCGTTCACATCATCTCCTTGATCAAACAGAAAGCTTATCAATGAGCAAGACTAAACCTAAGACTATAAAAATAGGCAAACCTGTGCTATTGCTTCCACTTTTGGGGGAAAGTTCAGCGGTCGGCTTTCATGTGGTAGTAATTGTGAACATATACAAGAAAGTGGAAGGAAAAAAAGAATATGTTCTTACACCACCTCTCCAAGATATACANTATAAAAATAGGCAAACCTGTGCTATTGCTTCCACTTTTGGGGGAAAGTTCAGCAGACGGCTTTCATGTGATAGTAATTGTGAACATAACCAAGAAAGTGGAAGGAAAAAAAGAATATGTTCTTACACCACCTCTCCAAGATATACAAGAAGCTATGGATGAAGACAAGTATTATATATTGGAATAGTGATTGTGTAGCCTAAAAAAATTGATCAAGCGTTGAAATTCAAGAACCAAAGATGGCCTAGAGCAGCTACCAGATTTTCTAAGGAGCACTTATATTGAGAGAGAAAGTATTACAAATTATCTAGATAAGGTATAATGCTAGGTGTCGGTTTCAATTATTAAACACCAACAAGTCTCCCCAAGTAAAAGCTCCTAGACCGGCATACACATTTATGTCCCCACAATAAGCACTTCCTAGAGACTAGCAACCAATTATTATCTCAGCTTAAGAAACCTAGAGATTTTGAAGTAAAACAATTCTGAAGTAGCAATTCTGAAGTAGCTGACAAGGTAATCATTACTAGCTTTGGGGTGCATCCTTACTCCTGAGTTGTGTAGCAATNTAACAAGGTAATCATTACTAGCTTTGGGGTGCATCCTTACTCCTGAGTTGTGTAGCAATAGTGAAGAACAACTTTTACACTTATCAAAAGGAAGATCACAAATGCATATCATGCAATGCAATGAACCCAGATTTTCCACATGCAAAGCATAAAACCATATCACTCCTCAAGTTCAATCATTTGCACCTTCATAGAAGTATTATCCATATGACTGAACATGCAGACAAGAAACTCTGGCCATTTAGAAAACTTAATAACCACACGTGAAGAACTATCCATTCAATATATACTCATACATGAAGACTGGAGTGCAATGGAAAAAAGAAATACCATCAAGCTGAAGGAATCATACCAAAGGAATCTCATCAATGTGCAGTTGATCTTCATGATCAATGTGCGGTTCATCTTCATGATCAATGATCCAATTTACAGCAGCCTCAAGATTTGAATTACCTGAAGAAACGAAAGATTCTATATTCACCAGAATGTAAAATGCCTATGAACTGCAAATAATGTCAGTCTAAAAAGGTTCTGAAGGTTAAGCTTTTGGAGAAGAAGCGAAGTTGACAAGCGTAATCAGAAAATCAAACATTCGGAGGTCAGTGTTCCAGAATGTGAGGTGACCTTGAAGTACGCACATTCAGGATTGTAATAAAGCCATTTCCCCAAGCCATCTGCCCTCCATGATCCCAATTGGATTAAGGAGGGTGGGAGAGGAAAATAAATCTAACTCAGGTTTGAGATGAAGTGAGATCATAGCACCCTGCCCACGACCACTGATTGTGATAATATTCATCGTGACAACTTGATACATTTTCTAAAATTTTTCATGTAATCTTTAGCCAAAGAATGGGGCAGGCTCAAGTAGCGCCTTAGCTGAATATATCAAGTTCAACTATGTGTAAATATATTGGTCTTTACCAATACCTAGATAAGAATCATTAAAAATTGGCAGAAAAATGCACATGTTTACCATGCCTGGCATGAGGCATTTGATATTAAACATAAGCAAAACACAGAAAAAGAGCAAACGAATCAGAATATAAAGAGATGTGGAGAATTTGAAAGAGTGTGATGCCTCCTAATATATCAAGTTATATGATGTGGAAGAAATATTTGAATTAACAATAATATAACTAAAACAAAAGATAAATAAAAGTTAGTAGCATGAGCCTGCTAAATAAGAAAAGTTAAGCACAGTTGAAGATTATAAAAGGTCATTATTCAGTTTGGCTGCGTGCATTTGACCTTCCCAAGACCCACACTGACTAGGCCTCGTGCACTGGGGCGTTTTTTATTGTCCAGTTTGATCTCCATTAAGCAGACGTGTGCTGTTCTTTTTATCATCCAGCTTGATCTCCATTAAACAGAAGTGCTGGGAATGATAGACTTGATACAATCCTAACCACTACCATTATTAGTGCAAGATGAATGCCNGGCTATAGTTTATTTTATATCTAAATTAAATAATATATTTGGGGAAAACAAGCGGCCTAAACACAATTAGTTAAATAGGTGACCACGGTGGGGCGGTAGAAGTTCCACAGCTGGCAGCAGCTTGTCGGGGGCAGCGACATAGAATTTAGTGGTAGGAATAGTGATCCTAATTCTGGGATAGTGGTCACAGTGACTTGGTAATGGTGGCTCATGGCTGTGGGCGTGGTGTATCAACAATGACATGGTGAGAGAACCAAGAAAGGTGTGGTATACACCCTCAGCTTAAATATGAGCCTCCGGCTAAAGCGAGTAAATTTTCATTTTCATTTTCATTTTCAGCTTTCTAATATTTGACTTTATTTCTTGCAACTTTCAGTAATTAAAAAAAAGCATCACCAATTTCTATCTGTTTTACCTCTTGATTAGGAAATTAATTATCTCAAAAGTTGCATTTAGAGAAGCACTTAATTATTGACTTCATATATGTTGAAGATATCCCCAACCTACTATTGACAAATTTCCCTTACTCAGCGTATAACATATGATATGGCACTATGCACCAAGGTTCAGCCCAAATGCANGATATGTTGAAGATATCCCCAACATACTATTGACAAATTTCCCTTACTCAGCGTATAACATATGATATGGCACTATGCACCAAGGTTCAGCCCCAAATGCAAGGTGATTATTTAAAAGTAACAAGATACAGGAGCCATCCAAAGGCTACACACGAGTTGATGGAAAGAAATCATTGGTGTGTCTCAATCAAAAATTAGACGCCATGTCAATATACATAGTATATATATGGAATCCAGATGGAGGAGATTTGGTGGGTGATGCCCAGGTATGGATGTGTCCTGGGCGCATTGGTGGGTGGTACCGTGGTGACAGAGAAAGAAAGTGAGAGAGAGATGGAGATACTGTGCCATTGGTGGTGCCTACGGTTGTGAGCTTGAGAACCTGTCTTTGACTCTTTGGGTGACGTGACTAAAGAGGGAGGGTTGATTTTGGGTCAAACTACCTGTGTTCCTGGATCTAAGGGTAAAATATGTGATTTTTAGTTAGAATGGGAAGAACCCAGAAGAGAAAAAGAAGGGTTAATGTATACTGATTGCATCAGAAATTAACAGTAGAGGAAGAAATTCAAAAGGGTTGGCAAAACCATAAGCCCAAATACATATCAATGGATAATTGTAGGAGATAGTTTTTTCTCTAACCCGTGTTCATCCCATTCTATTACAAAATTATACAATTGCCATCAGAAATTAGCCAGATGAACACAGTTGAGGAAATTGAAAGGGCTGGCAAAAGCATCAGCACAAATACAACCACATATATAGCAAACCCAATATATATGAGAAGATCGAACAATCAACGCAGTTGCAAACACCGACCACACTATAATGCGGAAAAGAACGGGCATCCGCGGGTGAGGGGGAATGGAAAAGGGTCTAAATCTTGTTAAGCATAGTCTCATTTGCCCGATTATAAAATCAAAGAAACAACGCCTATAGAGACTTCAAAAAAACCTTCATAATCAGATAATCCAAATTGCACAGCAAAAGTAATATACTACGAAAAATTTCAAGCCATAGTAAAAAATCGTACTGTTCTTCAGACGCAGTCCTAAAAGCGGCTTCTGATGATGAACGTTGCAGGGGCTTTTCTACGGAATTTGAAGAAGCCCCGATGAAGAATAGGAATCTTTTATAGAAACCCGCCAATGAAGAATAGGAATCTTTTATAGAAACCCGCCATTAAAGAATGCTCTGATTCTTTACCCTCTGGCAATAGCTTCAGGTTTAATCGATCCTTTTTCTCTCTCTTTACTCCACTCTCACCCACTTTTATATCTCTCTGGTCCTCGGAATTCAGATTCTTCATCACATGTACACCCGTTCTTNCTGTTGTAAAATATGACCCCAATCAAATTGACAATCTAAAAAGTTAAAACAAAACCACATGCCAAGTGAGTTCTCCAAACATAGAAATCAATATAGTATTAGGCATCATCATTCGTTCCACAAATTAAAGGTACAAAGAGCAAATTTAAACCCATTTGGATGCATTTCATCCTTTCTTCACTGTCCCGTGTTAGAATTTTTTCTAAACAAGATAGGCATTGGCTATAGTTTATTTTATATCTAAATTAAATAATATATTTGGGGAATACAAGCGGCCTAAACACAATTAGTTAAATAGGTGACCACGGTGGGGCGGTAGAAGTTCCACAGCTGGCAGCAGCTTGTCGGGGGCAGCGACATAGAATTTAGTGGTAGGAATAGTGATCCTAATTCTGGGATAGTGGTCACAGTGACTTGGTAATGGTGGCTCATGGCTGTGGGCGTGGTGTATCAACAATGACATGGTGAGAGAACCAAGAAAGGTGTGGTATACACCCGCAGCTTAAATATGAGCCTCCGGCTAAAGCGAGTAAATTTTCATTTTCATTTTCATTTTCAGCTTTCTAATATTTGACTTTATTTCTTGCAACTTTTAGTAATTAAAAAAAAGCATCACCAATTTCTATCTGTTTTACCTCTTGATTAGGAAATTAATTATCTCAAAAGTTGCATTTAGAGAAGCACTTAATTATTGACTTCAGATATGTTGAAGATATCCCCAACATACTATTGACAAATTTCCCTTACTCAGCGTATAACATATGATATGGCACTATGCACCAAGGTTCAGCCCCAAATGCAAGGTGATTATTTAAAAGTAACAAGATACAGGAGCCATCCAAAGGCTACACACGAGTTGATGGAAAGAAATCATTGGTGTGTCTCAATCAAAAATTAGACGCCATGTCAATATACATAGTATATATATGGAATCCAGATGGAGGAGATTTGGTGGGTGATGCCCAGGTATGGATGTGTCCTGGGCGCATTGGTGGGTGGTACCGTGGTGACAGAGAAAGAAAGTGAGAGAGAGATGGAGATACTGTGCCATTGGTGGTGCCTACGGTTGTGAGCTTGAGAACCTGTCTTTGACTCTTTGGGTGACGTGACTAAAGAGGGAGGGTTGATTTTGGGTCAAACTACCTGTGTTCCTGGATCTAAGGGTAAAATATGTGATTTTTAGTTAGAATGGGAAGAACCCAGAAGAGAAAAAGAAGGGTTAATGTATACTGATTGCATCAGAAATTAACAGTAGAGGAAGAAATTCAAAAGGGTTGGCAAAACCATAAGCCCAAATACATATCAATGGATAATTGTAGGAGATAGTTTTTTCTCTAACCCGTGTTCATCCCATTCTATTACAAAATTATACAATTGCCATCAGAAATTAGCCAGATGAACACAGTTGAGGAAATTGAAAGGGCTGGCAAAAGCATCAGCACAAATACAACCACATATATAGCAAACCCAATATATATGAGAAGATCGAACAATCAACGCAGTTGCAAACACCGACCACACTATAATGCGGAAAAGAACGGGCATCCGCGGGTGAGGGGGAATGGAAAAGGGTCTAAATCTTGTTAAGCATAGTCTCATTTGCCCGATTATAAAATCAAAGAAACAACGCCTATAGAGACTTCAAAAAAACCTTCATAATCAGATAATCCAAATTGCACAGCAAAAGTAATATACTACGAAAAATTTCAAGCCATAGTAAAAAATCGTACTGTTCTTCAGACGCAGTCCTAAAAGCGGCTTCTGATGATGAACGTTGCAGGGGCTTTTCTACGGAATTTGAAGAAGCCCCGATGAAGAATAGGAATCTTTTATAGAAACCCGCCATTAAAGAATGCTCTGATTCTTTACCCTCTGGCAATAGCTTCAGGTTTAATCGATCCTTTTTCTCTCTCTTTACTCCACTCTCCCCCACTTTTATATCTCTCTGGTCCTCGGAATTCAGATTCTTCATCACATGTACACCCGTTCTTGCTTCCGGCTCTGAGAGGCTAGAGAGTGATTAGGGTTTCTCCCGTGACCGTTACTGTTTGTAACTTTGTATGTCCAGACTTTTTGCACGGCAAAGATCCCAGGTTGCATAAATACTTGTTGTGGTGAAAGGTCGGTTAATGTGATGGAGCGGATTTAACCCGATATGTGATCCAACTATATATAGGGCGATCCTGGGGCTTCGGCTTTAGGATCCGGATTTGGGAGAATTTTACTTTGTATCCTACAAGATTTTAAAAAAATTATTTTATATTCTTAAATATCAAATTTCTCATATTATACTCTCAATATATTTAAAAATTTATAATTTGACCCTTTTACTAGTTTTCGTTACTCATTTCATTAATGTCAATGAGATAGTTTTTTACTGAATAACAAACAAAATGAGAAGTTAGTTATAAATCACAATTTTCTTTTATTTTCTTGTGTTTTTTACAAGAAAAAAAATTAGTTATTTGTAAGAAAATTCAAACATGAAAGAAAATTATTTATTCTATAATTATCTTTTTCATGTTAACTAAGCACATGAAAATTTTAAAAAATTTCTGTTTTTTGTATTTTCTACTATTTTTTCACTAAACAAACGAACCCTTAGATTATAATAGTGAATGAAAAAAAATAGGGAATCCTATTTTTTAAATTGTTGATCAGTTACAAAAACTCACTATAAATAAATAGATTCTGATGGAATGACAAGATTGAAACTTTATTAAAACATTAAGGATTTAATTATTGCAATTGAAACTTGAGGGACCAAGTAAAAAATTATGTGCAGACTTTAAGGTATAAATTATAAACTACCCTACAAAAATAATAAGTCAAGATTCTGTGGCCCAAACCTAATTAACCGATTTGGTTCGGGCCGAATATTTGGGCTGACAGCTGCAATGGCACATCGGCACCGGAAGCAACCATAACCATGAACCACAGGGTTTATGAACAATTTATAGAAACAGAAGCATTCAGACACTTCCAGAAGCCGTTAGAATTTGAAAGAAAACACACCGTCTGGGTACGGGATCATCGAGAGAGAGAGAGAGGGAGAGAGAGAGGAGAGATCTTCTTCAGAACCATAAACTAGTTTGAAGATTAGGAAAAAGATGAAAGTAGAGAGAAAAAGAACGATCCAGCTGTTCTGCCCATCTCTATCAAAGATAGTCCCAATAGTAGCATGGGAAGAACAGAGACTTGATATTGGGTCCATATCACGGACCTTTGGCCTCGACCCTGCGACGTTGAAGCTCAACGGTCACTTCATCAGCAGAGGGGTAGATCTCATAGCCTCCTCCGTCACTTGGAAGTCCCTTCTTTCTTTCTTCTCCGCTCGAGGACTATCCACCGGAGGTACGGACTTCGACCCCCTCGTCGTTGACGGAAAGCTATCCAAAGTTGGAACCAAAAGTAAGTTTGGTTGCTCGTTTGGCTACTTTGGACATCAAAATTTTCGAAACCCCTCTAAATGCATTGATATAAATATGATGATGGTGGGCACTTGATTGATTGGTTCTAGTTTTCTATAAATTCAAGAAGCTTGCTTATTGCTCTTTTTTGATGCTCAGGCTCAACTTGTTTGGCAGATGGGAAGTCTAGGGAAAATTATATATATAGTTTCCAATGATTCTTCAGTTTTATATGCATACAAGAATGGTGCCCTTTGCTCTGTTTTATTTCTCAGACATTGTAGGGAAAAATTATAAATTGTGATTTTGTAATTTAACGTCTTGAAATACTGTTTTTCCCTTTTTGGAAAAGACCATGTTGATAGAATCTAATTATCCATATAGAAATTACTTTACCATTACATTAGGGTTATGGGCATAGTAAAAAAACAAGTCAAGTCTAGTGAAGGAGGCGGCTCCATATCAGAGAACTAGCTAATCCCTGCGCCTAAAGGCACGAAGCAATAAAAAAAACAGTTAACATATTTATATTTGCACCGAAAATTAAATCACAAATATAAAGAAGAAATAAAAAAATATAAGCACCGATTGTAACGAGGGGAGCGGTGGTAGTGGTGGTGGGCGACAATGGTGATGGTGGGAGGCGATGATGGTTGTGGTGGTGGTAAGGCGACGATCGTGGTGGTGGTAGCAATCGTTGGTGGCAACGGTGATGTTGGTGGTGAGTTTTGAGTGACGATGATGGTAGTAGCAGTTGTGGGCGACAACGGTGGTAGTGATAGGTGTGGGTGGTGGTGAACGACGGTAATTGTGGTTGGCAGTGGTGATGGTGGGCAGTGATGATAGTGGTGGTGGGCGATGACGGGTGCTTCTAGGCGACGGTGTGATGGGTAGTGGCAAATGACGACGACAGCAAGTGTGGTGGGGATAGGTAATAATGGGTGGCTGAAGTGGTGGGTGGCGATAGTGGTGGTGGTGGCGATAGGGCAGTGAGGGTGGGGTGGGGGTAAAAGTGGGGTAGTGGCGATGGTGGAGGTGAAGGTGGTGGGTTGGCGATGATGGTGGTAATTGTGATGGTCGGGGGTGGTGGTGGGCCGATGGAGGTGATAGGGGTGATGGTGGGGTAGTTGCGATAGTGGTAAAGTGCAACAACGATGGTAATGATGATAGGGTGCAACAGCGGTGGTGGTGGAAGTGGTGGGATAGTGGTGGTAGTGGTAGTGATGATGGTGGGGTGGTGGTGGCAATGGTGAGAGGTGGTGGTAATGGTTATAATGGTGGTGGGGNGTGGTAATGATGATAGGGTGCAACAGCGGTGGTGGTGGAAGTGGTGGGACAGTGGTGGTAGTGGTAGTGATGATGGTGGGGTGGTGGTGGTAATGGTTATAATGGTGGTGGGGCAATGAAAGTGGTGATGGTGGTGGTAAGGTGGTGACAGTGACAGTGACAGTGACAGTGACAGTAGTGATGATGGTGGTGTGTATGAGGGTGACAGTGGTGGTGGTGGTGGTGGAGTAGTGGGGGTAGTGGTGGTAGAGGTAGTAGTGTGCCGGTTCTAAACATTATTTTTTTTTAAAGTACTTATGAAAAATAATTTTTATAAATAATTTTAAAAAGTCACTCTAAACACATTTTTAGAGATTTGTTTTTCTTATTAAATTTGGGGTGTTAATATTAGACGTTAGATTAATTTTAAAGTAAAATTTAAAGCGATATCAACTACAAATAGTAAAAGTTATTTTATTTATCTTTTGAAATTTGAATTGTATTGTACTTTATTATATAGTTCGAAAATTGTTAAGAGGTTGAATTATTTTGATGAGACAAATTGGATGAGACAACTTGGGTTAGGAAAGGTAAAGGTCATCCTTTGGTTGACAGTTGACACTACACCAAACACCTAACATGTGTAAGTTTTTTTTTTTTTTTTTTTAATTATTTTCATGATCAATACTTGCCACAAATATTTATTTTGGTATTGATTTTTTTTAAATGCCACAATCTTGTCCACGAGAGTAAAACCATAGCATCTGTAGACGATGCAAATCAATGTGAAAATTATGAAAAAACACAGCTTGGTCTAATAGAATAGTGGCACATATGCTGTGTGTTGTGTGTGTTTTGGGTTTTCCTGGTATGATTTCAACCTTTTTCCTCCCAGTCTCTATTAAATCTGAGCTGTGTTTTCTTCAGGGGCACATGACCCAGCAACAGACGTTGAAAATGGAATTCCCTCCACGAGTGAACATGAGAATACTAGCATTAATACAAGGCAACAGTTTGAAGATGCCAACTTGCTCAAGAAGACGAGGATTAGCTATACAAACTCAGGCAAATATCTTTTGTTTTGAGCTGTTATTTATTAGTGAATTTCTAGATTCCTGAATACTAAAGATTTGTTATGTATCTTCTGATCAACCAGTCTGCGCAGAGTGTTGGATGGTAGTAACCACGTATAGACAAACTTATGAACTATGTGCTTGCTTGATTCACATTCTTAGTTTGGGATCCAAATCTTTTGATTCTTTTTTTTTTCCTGTCAAATTCAAATGGGGTCACAATGAAATAGGCTATTCAATTTCTAACACAGCTGTCTTTCTTCAGGATTCGATGATAGTATCAGCCGGAAGAGAAAGCAATGGTTGGAAGACGAAGATGATAACCCACTGAAGAGGACGAGGATAAATGGAACTAACCTAGGTATGCTACAAAAGGAGTGAATTAAGTATCTTTCCAGTTCCACTTCTTCGACTTGAAAAAATATTCGTCTTCCTAAGACTAGAAGCATCACCATCACCTATGGCCCTCACCGATTCATAGTGCTTTTGAAAGGTTTGGTGCATGAAGGAAACTTAACTGTTGAGAAATTCAATTACTTGCTCAACATTTCATGGGCGTCTTTCAGGTTTCCAAGGAAGTGAAAGTGGTCTCTCTGGAACCATTTCAAACACCCAATCTCCATGCAGTTTCATCACTAAAAATACAAAGAGGATGAGAGAAGATGAGATGGTGGCAACTGCACTTTTCAAGAAGATAAGATGAAATATGAAGATTATGTCTGTCTTCACTGGCTCCTCACCAAAAAAAGAAAGACTGGCTCCTCATAAAAAATAAAGGTGAAGAAAAAGAAGACGACGACAACTAGACAACTAGATGCTGACGTTTTAATACAAAAGTTTTCCTACTCTTGCTGCTCACAAAAAAGACTAGATGATGAGGTGTTAATACCTTTAGTATTTCATTTCCTTTCATCTGTGAATTCCCTTGCTTTTACTGATAGATGAATCCCAAGTATATGTAGTGCAAGATAGAAAGGCAGCACGCAATGTATGAGCAGGTTTATCCAAGTGGTTTTCATGATTCGTATCGGTAATGATGGAGGAACCTTACTTGCTACGAATTTTAACTGGAAAAAAAATGATGTGCAGCAGTAAGGTACTGATTTGTAATTCTCTTTTTCAAGTTGTCGTCTATGGTATCGAAAAAAAATTGATATTATATCTCTATTTTATCATATTTGTAGATTTTTTTACCACTATTGTGGTTCCGAAAAAAATAATAAAAATAGTTATCGCAATAATGATATAAATGATAAAATTGATCAATGTGAATGAAGAAGAGAAAGAGAATGTATTATTCATAGAAAATCAGTAATAATACACAGCATTAACCTAAAAATAAACAAAGTAAGTCTTATATAGTAGAGTAACACAATATAAAAAAAATACCTAAACTACCTTTAGTATTAATATTTTAACACCCCCTCTCAAACTCATAATGTATTAAAAAACATCAAGAATTTGTTAAGAAGAAATTGGAAACGTGTTATGGTGTGAGACTTCATAAAAAAAGTCGCTATCTGCATTGTGGAAGGAAGAAAGGAGAGAGTGATGGTACCCTACTGCAGATGATGGCGCACAAAGTGATAATCAATCTCAATATGCTTTGTGCGCTCATGGAAGACCGAGTTATGAGCAATCTGAATAGCACTGGTGTTGTCGTAGAACATAGGAGTAGGAGAAGATACCGAAATGTCAAGATCAGCAAGGAGCCATCATAACCAGACTATTTCAACTGTAGTAACTGTCATAGCACGATACTCAGCTTCAGCAGAAGAACAAGCAACAACATATTGTTTCTTATTTTTTCAAGAAATAAGAGAATCCCCGATAAACAAGCAGAAATCAGTGGTGGACTTGCAATCCATAAAGTCTCTTGCCTAGTCAGCATCAAAGTAAGTCTTGAGTTCCATAGAGGAAGAGTGAGGAAATAGTAAATTCTGATGTAGAGTACCACGGAGATACTAAAGAATGCGAAGAACAGCAGCCCAGTGAACGGTGGTGGGTGAAGCAACAAATTGACTCACAATGTGAACAGCATAAGAGATATTCGGATGAGTGACTGTAAGATATACTAAGCTCCCAACAATAGTGCACTATAGAGTTGGATCAGACAAGAGAGTACCATCAGACGAAGAGTAACGAACATTGAGTTCTAAAAGTGTTTCAACTGTCCGATTATCTAATAAACAAGCTCGTTGAATAACATTTGAAGCATACTTGGACTGAGAAAGAAGATATCCTTTAGGAGAGGAAGCAATCTTAATACCCAAGAAATATCTAAGTTGTCCCAAATCTTTCATCTCAAAATAGTCCTGCAACTGGATTTTCAATAAGCATATGTCAGCAGTGTCATCACCCGTAATAATCATATCATCAACATATAGTAAGAGAATAATAGAACCTGAAGAAGTAGACCGTAAAAAGAGAGTAGAATCATGATCACTGGCACGAAAATCCAAGTCACAGATAACCGAGAAAAATTTGGCAAATCATGCCTTGGGAGCCTGTTTAAGACCATATACGGCACGACGAAGTCGACATACTTGACCAAAACTATAAGATAATCCAAGGGGAGGTGTCATAAAAACCTCTTCAATTAAATCTCCATGTAGAAATACATTTTTCACATCCATTTGAGACAAACTCCATTGTCGAATGGCAACAACTACAATCACGGTGCGAACAGTAGTCATCTTGGCAACAGGTGCAAAAGTCTCATCATAGTCTAGACCATATTCCTGCGCAAATACTTTAGCTACTAATCGAGTTTTATATTGTTCCACATAACCATCCGACTTGATTTTTATCTTATAAACCCACTTACAATCAATGGTGCGTTTACCAAGCAGTAAAGGCACTACCTCCCAAGCTCTGGTCTTATGTAAGGCAGACAACTCCTCATCTATAGCCTGTTTCTAAAGTGGATCAAGTAAAGCCTCCTTGTAGGAGGTGAGTTCAGATAAAAAATGAATAGAAGTAAGAAAAGAACAAAAGTCAGAAGAATAACAAGTATTACTCCAACCAAACCTATCTGGACATTTGCGAGAGCGCTGAGAATAGCGTGGGGTATGATCCACAGTGTCTGAACCTGATTGGGCGGCCGAAGGAGAAATGGGAGGCACTGCATCCGGAGAAGAGATAATTGGAGTTCTGCGAACATATGTATGCACAATAGGAGGACGAGTAATAATCGGCTCAAAAGATGAAGGATCTGACACAGGTATATCACTAAAATATGTGTCATGAGGATCATTAGTAGGAAAAGGATCAATGTATAACAGGTCAGACTTATTCAATGAGGAAGAACTAGATGAAATTAAAAAGAAGGGAATATGCTCTATAAAAACAACATGACGAGAGGCATAAAGTTTATGGGTGATGAGATCATAGCAATGATACCCTTTTTGACCCTCACCATAACTAAGAAATACACATAGAGCTGAACGAGCAAAAAATTTGGTACGAAGAACACTAGAAAGCAAAACAAAGCAGGTACAACCAAACACACGTAAAGAAAAATAGCTAGGCAACTTACCACATAACTTTTCAAATGGAAAGACTCCAGAGGTGAGAATAGTAGGAATGGTGTTGATCAAATGAACTGTTGTCAAAACTGCTTCTCCCCAAAATGAGCTGGGAACATGTGCTAATAAAAGAATAGAAAGTGTTGTCTCTAGAATATGACGGTGTTTTCGTTCGGTAACACCATTCTGCTCAGGTGTGTCAGTGCAAGAGGTTTGATAAAGTGTACCATCAGATTTCAACATATCATGAAAAGAAGTAAGAGTATATTCACCTCCCTGATCACACCGAAAATATTTAATGACTGCGAAATATTGAGTGCGTACCATGTTATGAAATGTAGTGAAGATGGAAAAGAATTCAGACNTCGAAAACATTTAATGACTGCGAAATATTGAGTGCGTACCATGTTATGAAATGTAGTGAAGATGGAAAAGAATTCAGACCCACATTTCATCAAGAAATACCCAACAATATCTCATGTAATCATCAATAAATGAAACATAATATTTGGACCCTCTTTGTGTAGGAATAAGAGTCGGTCCCCATATATCAGAGTGAACAAGAACAAATAGTACAAGAGAACAAGTAACACTTTTATTGAATGGTAATACACTAAATTTAGCCAACTTGCATCCATTACAATTAGAAATATCATGACTTGCTAAATTATCCAAACTACCAGTTGAAGCTAAAAATTTTAAACGAGAATAAGAAACATGATCAAGACGAGAATGTCATAAATAAAAATTAGATGACTCTGGAGTTAAATGAAATGAAGATAAATCAACAGTAGAAGCGACAGCATCAGCATCAGCATCTAGGACATGAAACTCCTCCAACACATATAACCCGCCCTTTCTACAGCATGTCCCAATCAGTTTCTTGGACCGTGGATCCTGCACAACACAACCAGAGGAAGAGAAATGAACATAAAATCTAGAATCAAATAGTTGATTGACTGAAAGTAAATTCAAAGTAAGTTGATGAATATAATAGACATCTGAAAGGGTAAGGTTGGAAGAAATAATTGTCCCAACACCAGCTAATGACATTTGAGAACCATTGGCAGCAAGGACAGATAAAGATTGAGGAGAAACAATAGATGCAAACAAAGAAAAGTCACTGGTCATATGATATGTGGCACCTGAGTCAAAAACCCAAGCAGTGTGAGGTATACCTGAAGGACCTAAGCTGAACAAACCTATAGTGAGAGAAACTGTGAGAGCACCAGACTGATGAAGAGAGAGAAACTTCTATAGTTGATCCGCAAGCATAGTCAGGTTGGGAGCTAATGAGACTGACTCATCCACTGGTGGTGCTACGGCCGTTGTATAACGATCTCTGGACTTAAATGACTGATTTTGAGACCCTCGTGCATTCTTATTCATCAACTTTGGACATTGAGCCTTCTAATGACCATTTTCACGATAGAAGCTACACTCATCAGAAGCAACTCGACCTCGATATTTGTTTTGGGAAGTAAATGTCACTTTGGAGGGAACAACCAATACAATCTGATTTGGTAGTGGAAGAAGACCCTTTTCAGAAAGTGTTTTAAGACGAACCTCTTCAGCTAAGAGTTCATTAACAACTGCATCCACTATGGGGAGTGGGTGACGATAAAGAATGGAACTACGAAATCCCTCGAAATCATCTCTAAGGGCCATCAAGAATTGCACCAGTCTTTGTTCCTCTCTGAAGGTGCGATATGTCAGATTAGTGCTCAACTCAGTGGGTTCAGTAAGTGCTAACTGATCCCAGAAGTCGGTCATAACTGAGTAGAATTCTTGTATGATTTTGTCCTCTTGACACGCATCTCGAATCTCATGCTCTAGCTGATACCTTTTTGTAAAATTAGACTGGACAAAAAGTGTAGCCAAATAATTTCAAATTTCCTTAGCTGTGCTAAATTTGGATAAATGAACCCCAATAGTCTGATCAACTAAGTTAATAATCCAAGTGATAATATTTGCATTATTGATATCCCAAGTACTCTTCAAATCAGCATAATTTTTTACCTTAGTATTAGTTGGAGCCTATGCAATATCACTAACATAATTCCACATGTCTTTCTCCAATAAGAAATTTTTCATAACATAAGGCCAATAAAAATAATTTCTACCTATTAATCTCACACTAATGGCTTGAAGTGAATCAGAATTTCCATTTGTTATTGTAGTAACAATTATCAATAGATATCACAGTCAAAATCAAAGGAAACAAAATCCATAGTCAAAACCTAACAGCCACCAATTAAAGAATTACTCCAAATAACAATCAACACATTCAACACCAAAGCAGGAACAGTAAACAAGAAGACTAACGACTGTCGACTGCCACAAAACCAGACTGCCAAAGCCACAAGGAGATTACCCACAAATCAGCTGAAGATCAATGCAACCCACAAGCATAGCAATAACATCACTGAACAAGACGACCACCCACAACACCGACATTGGAGTATCGCCAGAAAGAAGCTGCGACACCGAATTCCTCAGACGGCCAAAGATCAAGCCAAAAAATTCCTCAAAGGCTTCGAGTCACTCAAGAGGGGACCATGGAAGTTTAGTCGTACCTCTTAGAAAAGATTTGAACCAAAAATTGCAACAAAAAGCCCTTATTTCAACAAATCAAAGAAATTCGAAAATTTGGGCGCTCAAAATCAAAAACAAATCATACCAACAAAAAGCCCATGAAATTTTGAGTCTAACAGTGGTCTTCACGGTCGGAAAAGGATGACATCACCATGACATCATCACTGGCGACGATGCTGACATCATTCTCCGGCAATCCAAAAAAAAATCTTTCATCTTTTTACTTTCTATAGTCTTAAGTTTTGAAATAAAATGGCTCCGATACCATGATAGAATTGCTCAATGTGAATGAAGAAAAGAAAAAGAGAATGTATTATTCATAGAAAATCAGTAATAATACACAGCACTAACCTAAAAATAAACAAAGTAAATCTTATATAGTAGGACAACACAACATAAAAAAAATGCCTAAACTACCCTTAGTATTAATATTCTAACAATAAATACCTATAATAATGGTAAAAATACTCATATATGTGGTAAAAATACGTACAAAAATATTTTTTTTGTGCCAAAAAAAATAATAAGAATAGTTGTCACAACAGTGATAAAACTATCCACAAGTGGTAAAACACCTACAAAAATTGGTAAATTTGTTGGTTGTAAAATAATCCACAAAAATAATAAAAACACTCATTGAAATAGTAAATTTTGAAAATATGGTACTGAATTTTTTTTGTCAGTACCGTAATCAAGTCCCTCTTTTCTGAAAAGGAGGGGTGTATAGTGTTCTTCATGTTAATAAGTGAGTTCGGGTATTGGCAAAACACAAGGATGGAGTTCATGAGATGATGACACACTTCTAAGTCTGATGGTGCGCCATAACAACAATGCAGTTGAGCAATTGTGATTGATCAATAACTCAGCAATGATACAGAATGGGATACAAGCCGTGAAAAAAGGTCCAGCGGACAAAATCGTTTCAACAAAGCCCTAACTTTAAATGTACATCTTGTTGTAAAAGAGACTTGCCTTTCTAGCTTGCTCTAGGTGTCATTCAGGATATACTGCCAACCAACAGCAAGGGCCACCACTAATAAAACTTTAATGATTAGCTTGGAACTTATCAAAGATGATGAAGAATACAGTGGTTGAGACTGTGACGAGGGCGGTGGCTCCCATGGTTTCCCTCGCAGCTTAGCGAACAACTTGGATAGCATCAAGCGTAACCGATCAGTCTTCTTGGCAGCTGCAAGCAGATATGTGCCAAACATCAACAATTGGACAGGATAAATATACATAAATAACAATATCTTTCCTCCAGCTCTATAGGGAAAAAGGGAGGGGGGTTGCTGCTTCATACCTAAAACCAAATGGTAGTAAATGTCAGAGGGCACTACTCTAATACTTTGTCCTTCACACAAGCGTGAACACAAACACAAACATTTCCATTAACCCATGCACGTGTGTATGTGTCTTTATTTTCACTCTTCCCAAATTAGCAGAAACATAACAAGGACAATCGGATTGCACAGGGTTTGGACACAAGAAATCTACTCTGTTCGGAATGGGGCTACAGCCACCTAACCTCAACAGGCTACAGCCACACACAGACACTATTAATGCGTCCATAACATAGGAACTTCAATCTTTCAGTAGTGTTCAGCAAAGCAACTCACCTAATTAATATAAGTTCGATCGTTGAGCTGGTTAAAAGGAGTATGTCCACTTATTATGTTTGCATTACATACATAGCTACCCCAATGGTGCAGGAGGCCGATCGCTACCCCCAATGGTGCAGATGACCTATGTTAGTTGGTGTAAGAGATTTAAGGTGCTTTTATCATTATATTTAGCGACTCCGCTTTTTTCTTTCTTGTTCCATCCATTAAACACCCTAATGGCATCACGAATGACTCTTCCAACTTGATGAAGTCGTTCATATTGCATAGCCTCGCACTGTGTGCCCTATATTGGATGTTCCCCAACATAATCTTGATTCATGCTTTTAATATACACATACCAAAAAAAATCGAGAAACCATTAAGTGACCTAACTAATCATAAAGTATGTGGTTTTGGAGAAATTCAACTTTCACCGACCATGCATACTGTTAATATATAGCTAAAAACACGAAGGATAACAGTGCAAACAGGAACAGACTTTGCTAGCTAGCATGGATGATTTAGTTTAGATAATATAGCATTCGTGACATTGGATAACATTAATAGGTAACGACATCTATGCAAAGCTAACAATATACAACTGGTGCTTTTTAACTTGCATCAACTAGATTAGTTCACGAATATTTTACCTTCAGTCGAAACATGGTAGCATATGTTTGCAACAAATTAATAACAATCTCATCCAAAGAGATATAATTACCTTTGCTTTTTAAGAGTCTTTCTTCCTCGCCAACACGCCTTCGCAACACATTGAGCAGTGATCCAAAATATAAAGCAAATACTGTGCATGTAATTGTGATGACATTGTAAGGCATGCTAAAATCAGGTGTTGTCAAAGGCACAAGCAGTACTTCTGTGTAAGATAGAACTGTTCTTCTTTCCTGCTTAAAAAATTTCAACAGTTAAAGAAGAAATAAACAGAAGAAATTCTTAGGCACCTAAAAAATGATTAAGAACACCAGTTAGACACCTGTAATTTGGATAGCAGGGGTGTTTGGTTTAAAGAGTTATCCTCGACAAAATGCATGCTTGCTTGGTTGTCAGGAAAGCTTACTACAGCTGATGGAATGTCAAATCCCTGGTTTGCATCTGGAGGATATTCATCAATGTGCAAAAACCCCTGTGGAAGAATTACAAATCAGTAACTAAGACGACATCAATAATATAGCAGAGTATTATTAAGTTTCCAATGCTAAAGTAAGTCATGGGTATCACTGCGTCAGTAGATAGGCTGTTAGGCATTTACACGTGCACATAAGTAGGTAAAAATTGTATTCAAAGTTAAATATTTCTTATTCTAAAATATAATCATTGGAATAAGAAATATAATCCTTGAGGATGTGTTTTACAATTTATATGTATATCCGTTTCATGGACTACCAAGTATGGCTCTGCCTTTCAAGTTACTTTTATGGGTAAAAGTGGAAGAGATTCTACGAGAGATTACAACACCATTTTTATTGCAGTACGAACCTAATTTGCATGCATTGTCACATACTCAATGGCTGTAATCAAGAATAATTTCCCAACCATTTTGGCATCCTCAGGCTATCAAACCTAAACCATTTCTCAAGCTAGGGTGTACCCAAAGAGGGAAAAGCAAGGCCATTTCCCCCAAGTTTCTAAAACTTTTGTTCATTTCATCATTCAGACTATGAAGGCTTTAACGATAAGAAGCTCCCCTCATGCATACAACACCCCCCCCAAAAAAAAAAAAAAAAAAACCCTTGTGGGCTGGGGTGGTGGACCTCCAGCCCTCTTACCATATTATCAGCATTTTCTTATTTGCACTGTGAACCACATTTCAAACTTCCACTGCCTATGTTGTAACAATCAGTTTAGGGCTCCACTGTCTGATATTTACGTTTTTGACCTGCTAATTGTCATGTTAATCTTAAGATTCATCATATGGGGTATTGAAGTTGCCTTCTTTGAAATTCAGTATTGATCTATACTGGCGTTACTTCTTTCTCCAAGTTCTGTATTACAGGAAATTAAGTAAGCAATATAAGTGGCATGACATACCGGTTTAACTCTGGTTTGGTAATAGCTAACTACTCTATATAAATTCAAATTCTAGAGCATACCTTATCAAATTCTATAGTGATTACAGCTGACCTCACACCACACGGAAATCTCAAGGTCATTTCCATGAGTCCTGGGGACACCTTGTCTTCAGAAGGAGAAACATGCATCTTCTCTATGATATCTTTTCCAGATTGCAGATGTTCCTCTACATACACTTGTAGTGTATGATAATATACCTTCACATACCAAGGCACAACTTGGAAAACATCAACCCGCAGCCTACATCCTTCATTAATATCAGCACTTTGGACACTATTACCACGTACAGTAGGCTTCAAGGAAATAGCTATAGCACCCCTCTCATTTCCACTTCCCATTAAGAACCTGCTAGCATGTAATGGTGCCTCTGGACATGACCAAACTACAGTAGACTTCCACCAGAACCCCAAATCAAATGGCTTTGAGTAACTGTAATTCTCCATCGAGTATTGATATAGAATAGATGGGCTCTCTTTATTCAAGTTGCATACTTCTTTAAATACCAAGTCTGGGGAAACTGATAATTCAAAGCCCGGGTTACTCCAAGAGACTTCAAAGGAGAGACTCTCATCAACAGACCTTTCATTCTTATAACATAGCTCGGTCAATGCAGAGACCAATCGCTGCTCAAGTTGCACATACACATTACTGGATTTGGCAAGTACACATCTTCCACCAAGTTTCCTTCCAAATAAAGAGCTAAGAGACCAACTTGGTTGTGACATTGGGCCGCTGGAATATGTCACATCAGTTCCCATAGTACTTGGTTGAAGAACGATTGTAAGGGTTTGTTCAAGCACTATCCCAGAGTTCGAGCTCACTGAATCAAACTCACTTGAGGTCAAATGCAGCCGTTGAGAATGGTAGTATCCTCTGTAGATAGATGGTCTGTCCATCAAAGCAGAAATCCCAGCTTTGTCTCGGCAAGGAAGCAACTTCAACCAGGGAGTTAGGTTCTCAGTGCAAACAGCTTCACGGGGCAATGTACCATACCTTAAATTGCCTGAAACGGGCCGGAAGGCCCATTCAGGGGCAGAATAAGTAGTTGAAGACTCTAGGAAGTTGATTGAAGCACAAAAAAGACCCGAAAGAGCATGGGTTAGATTTTTCCAGGAAGCATCGATCTGATGATGAGGGACATCAAAGACAGCCCACAATTCAACTCCAGGAGGCTTTGCATTGCTGCTTGATATGGGGTCATATCCACCCCAGCGCTCATAATTCCATCGACCTTGTGTAAAAGACAACTCCATCTCCCGAACTCGAAACTTGTGGACCTGTTCAAACAACATAAGGTCGTCAATCACTTTGGGTTTCTCAAAGATAAAATAACAATAAATATCATGAAGCTGTAGCCAATTTATTCCTACTCCACTGGTTAAAAAATTCACATTTAGCAGAAAAGAAACAATATAGATTGCCTAACTAAACAGGATTACTGCAATCAATCAGAAGTGAAATGACTAAGATCTAAGACCGTAATATAAAATGAGTGCATGAACCTTACTTTGCACTAATACACATTTTGTATGGCATTTACCATAAAAGAGGGGAGNATCAATCAGAAGTGAAATGACTAAGATCTAAGACCGTAATATAAAATGAGTGCAAGAACCTTACTTTGCACTAATACACATTTTGTATGGCATTTACCATAAAAGAGGGGAGCTCATGTGGGCATGTGATATGTTAGCCTACAGAAGTTTACAGGATAATAACAGCACAAGAACACCATTGACTGTCTCGGAAGGTTATTATCACCATTCACTGTCATTCCCTGACTTCAGAATATAAAAACATGTTACCCCCTTTCCTTGGTATTAAAGTTGGCATCCCCAAATTTTAACACCACATAATGTTGAAACCTTGAGGAATCTTCTTGTCATTTACACTGAAATGCCATATGTCTCTATGAATAACTAATTCCCCAGCCAATGGTTCAAAAAGCAATTGCAGCAATAAATTTGGGACCTTTAGGTTCCACAAGTATCGAAAGATATGGACTGGAGCAGAGTTCACATCGAGGGAACTGTCCACCAAAGTGATCAATGGGCCAATTATCCTTTACTTGACCCTTGGTCATACTTCAATTTATTTAGACACAAACCGGAGTTAAGAGAAAATAAAATCAACTGCATATATCAAGATTTTCATATGTAGATACAGAAGCATATGTTTTGGGCCAAGCAACTACCACAATCTTTAAAATTCAATGGCGGACCCATTACAACTCATTATTTTTAGCTTGGGAATTACCAAACACGTGTTCATTTATTACTTGGTATACATCTTTTGCCAAGATAGTAACTTACCGCTAAACTTCCTAAGTTCCAAAAAGAAAGTACAGCAGAGCACCAACTGTGGTACTCTCAAAGCATCCCGATTTCATCAATTTGTGAACCCTAGAATCAGGTCACTGAACTCAATAGTATCACAACAACCGTTAAACCCTAGAAACCCAACTTTATCTTTCAATTTCAAATCATTCAAAACTGAACCGGAAAAAAAAAAAAACACACACACACACACACACACAAGAATCCAACACTACTCAAAACAAAGAACATAAAAATTTGTCCCCTAAGAAACAGGGAAATTAATAAATGAGTAAATTAAGAGAAGTATTCAGTTTCTATGCGTGCACATCTGAATCAATAGATTACCAGCTGATATATGGCTTTGGGAAAGAGATGGTGGTGGTGGCCATAGGTGTCAGTCGGAGGAACTCTGGTATCGAAGTGGAAATGGGCGAGCACTTTCCGATCGGGCAATGGTCTTAAAAGCAATTCTTCTGAGAACTCTTCGTCTTGTTCTTCTTTTCCAATTGAGTTAGAGGCAAATAAGAGCAGAAAGAACACGATGATGGATCTTAAATGCGCCATTGGCGGCCTCAGTGTCCTACGACATTGTTGTTGGGTTGCATCGATAACGATCCGCCATTGAAGAAGCTCCAAATATTTTCAGAAAGCACACAGAATGACACTATCTATGGATCAAGCTTAGAACTTAGGAGAGTCTTAGACCCACCCATTGAAATTAGGGCAACCAGGACCGTTTGGGCGTATCACTGGGTCGGATCATGCCCTGAACCCGCAGTTTTCAAACGGTACCGTTACATCGACAGTTCGACACAAGACGATTGGGACATTTATGTGCAGGATTATTATCAGGCACTTAAGGATAATCCGTGCCTGAAACAATGTAAATCGATTGATTAATTTGGAGAAAGGAAGAATAAAAATCTCATAGAGAGAGTGAAGAGTGAGAAAGGAAAGTAAAATTTAATATGAATGATTTTAATAGAGATGTTAATGGACGTTAAATGAGTATATTTGAAAGTGTCGGATAAATTTATTGAACTTTACCCTGTATTATATTATTGATATAGATTATAGATGTCAATGGATCTAATTTAGGTTGGATTATGACTAATNCGTCGGATAGATTTATTGAACTTTACCCTGTATTATATTATTGATATAGATTATAGATGTCAATGGATCTGATTTAGGTTGGATTATGACTAATTTGAATTTGAATCCGATTTCAAAAGACCAATTCGAATTCAATCCAATAATTCGGTGAATTTTATTTTCGTGATTCACATCTAAATCCGTTAAAAATCTGAAATTCGATCTGAATAACTTAATTAACCAAATTCTAACAAATTATACCTAAATTTTAACTAAAATTTTTTAAATAATTATTTAATTTCTTTAATATATATATATATAATATATAAATAATTTCTATTGGATATAGGTATATCCAAATTCAAATTCATAAAATATAAAATTTCTAATTCGGATTAGAATTATTAGTAAAAAATATTAATTCATATTTAACTAATCAAATTCAGATTCGNTAATATATAAATAATTTCGATTGGATATAGGTATATCCAAATCCAAATTCATGAAATAAAAAATTTCTAATTCAAATTAGAATTATTAGTAAAAAATATTAATTCATATTTAACTAATCAAATTCAGATTCGAATCAGAACTTGATCCATTGACCAGTCTAATTATTAGAGGCAATGAATTCATTTTCACAAAAGGAAAATAAAATTTGAATTATGTAAGATTAATATTGAATACCTATTGATTCAATCAAGGAGTATGAACAAAAGTCTCATATACTCATGATTTTTGTTAATGTTTTTAGAGTGGAATTTATTTGTCATGAACTAAAATATTAAAATTAATAACATCAAAGTTAAATATTGTACTTGACACACAAGACTCTTCCTTATGATGGGATTGGTGAGAAATACATAGTATAGAAGTGCTACCCTATTTTATAAAAGTTGATTAGAAACATGACTCAAAAAAACATAATTGAAAACAACGTAAAATAGAAAACTTGACAAAAACAAGAATAAAGGTGGTGGAAGACATCCATAAGTGAATTTATATGTTTTAATGAATAAATTCGATTGCAACTTCAAATATAAAATTAAAAAGAATCAAATAAGAAAGGATACTTTGAATTATATAACTATAATGAAATTAATATACAATCAATCAACATTTATCGAATTTGAAAAAAGATAAGAGAAAATGACTTGACCCTCTTATTTTTTTTTCCCGATCTCATCTTTTTTCATCTTATAGGCCTTGCTAGAGACCTGAGCATTGTGATGCAATTACCATTGTGAAAGGCACTCGGGGGGAGGAGTGGGATACCTAGGCCTATCACCACAATAATCATAATTCATATACTTTGTTCTCACAGCTTCATATGCTCTCTGCTGATTAGAGTCCAATTTCCAATAATTTCTGGTGTTCCACCAATATTTAGAGGATGAACAATGCTGAATATTGGAGTAGTAGTTGTGATTAATAGATGGGCAGCCATTAACATTGAATCCTTGGAAGTAGGCTTTGAATGGTGCATGAGACCAGTTAATCTTTGTATTCCCTCCATCTGTTGCCCAACTATCTCCATTCCATAAGCTTGCCTCTATTTGCATTGGCTGTGAAGGGTAGCTAACTCCAATGTTTGTGTTGTTCTTGAACACTCTAATGGGGATGTTGTCCACAAAAAACCTGAAAATTTCAATACATGGTAGGTTGAGTCACAATTTATTTGAAAAAAAATCAGCCACAATTCTATGGGGTTAAGTTATGACTTTTAAAAATAAAAAATTAATTCTAAAAAGACAAGATTGATTTTAAAATAACTTTTTATTATCTTAACCTCACCAAATTGACTCATAATATCAATCTTATTTTGTAGCAACTTGTGCTACAATATTGAAAAATAATTTCAGGACTAATAATTGAGTCGGGTTACTAGGTTTTGACTTAGGTTCGACTCGAGTTCGGCTCGTTGAATAATTTTTTAGACTTTTTTAAAAAACAAGCCTAAAAAATTCGATTCGAACTTATAAAACTCAACTCGTTTATATTTCAAATAGTAGAATTACTTGGGTTTGATTTATTTGAGCTCAGCTCGAGTACAACTCATTTTTTAAATGAATCAAATTAGAATAAGTTTTTAAGTTCGTTTAAAAAAACAAACTCGATAGACTCGGCTCGATTATCATCCACCCACCCGTAGCCTTAACTTGTGTGTATGTGTCTGTGTGAGAGAGAGAGAGAGAGAGAGAGAGAGCATATTCTTACACTATGAGATGGTGGTTCCAAAGAATTTTATAACTATGAAAATCTGCAGTAGGGTCGAACCAGAGAAGGGTCCTTTGCTCTCTATTTCCTTGCCCATTGGAGAAAACATTGGTTTGCAATGTGTAAGGTTTACCTTCTCTATTGCCCAAGAACTCAAAGTCTAGCTCATCACGATTATGAGTATGTGAAGTTAGCTGCAACAAATTGAATCAGCAATATTATTAAAGAGAAAAAAATGATTACATACATAAAGAGTCACCAATCTTCTCGAGAAAATCTATCTAAAATGAAATGTAGTTTAGGCATGAAGTATTTTACATAAAAAGCTGTGACAACTCCTGCAGAGTCCTTTTCTGGTTGCTTTATCCTTAGATGGAAGAACCCGGATCCATAGCTTAGTTTCGACCCGAAGCCAGCCCCTATGATGCACAATTAAACATTTCCAAAGGTTAAAACCGAAAAAGAAATCCACATATATATATATATATATATATATATGTACATGTTTGAGCTCTCATTCTGACTCAATTCTAGAGCTGGATATCCAGTGATGGGAGCTACACACACACACGAGTGT
Source organism: Ilex paraguariensis (assembly GCA_963454935.2). Lineage (NCBI taxonomy): Eukaryota > Viridiplantae > Streptophyta > Magnoliopsida > Aquifoliales > Aquifoliaceae > Ilex > Ilex paraguariensis. Next base: position 333,458 of record CAUOFW020005070.1, read on the forward strand.
AAAGGACATTCCATCGCACGATATTACTGCAGTGTACACAGTCTTACTCCGAGCCCAAGATGGCAGCATTAATGCAAAAGCTTGAGATTATATAGGATAAGTAATAGGGGAAAAATAAGGAATTGCCATTCATTCTAATTTCGAGAAATCCATAAGGGTTGTTAATAGAATCATGTTATAATATGGTCATTGTTGGTGTCGGGAACTTTCTTTCTTTTATTTTGTTATTCCCACAAAGCCAAAACCAGAGAGAGAGAGAGAGAGAGAGAGAGATGTTTAACTATCTGCCATAAAGCATCATGAACACCATTCAAAAATAAAAGATGAAGAGTAATATATGTGGACCCATCAAAGAGAAAGAAGAATAAGAGAAACGAAGATTAACCCGAATAATTATCCATTGAGAGCTGGATTTCTCTTCCTTGGTTTGAAGACATGACATGATCATAACCCCAAGTAACATTATAATTGACATTGAAGCTTATATCACTACTAGCTTTACTAGCTAGCACCCCTCCAAGTAGGAGAAATGCAAGTAAAGTACTCATGATCATCAAAGGAAAATCCATCTAAGATTTCTGTGTTGTGGCCTTTCTAGGGTTTACATAGTAATGGTTCGGATATCAGATTTCAAGTGGCCATGGAAAAGGCAAGGAGAGTGTGAGCTATCATCTTCTACCTTTCCCATACGCTATTGATTTCTCCATGCTATAACCCATGTATAACAAACTGTATCATAATGGTTTGTTCGGAAAGAAGCTAGTCCGGTGGGTAAGAATTTAAATTTTTTAGCTTAATGTTTGGGTTTGAGTCTCCACAACCGTAAGCAGTTTGGTGTGACTAAATTTATTTTTCAGTGCCCAGAGTTCGAGATGAGATCTTAACTTCGACTACAACGTAAGTGCGGTAAAATCTCTTATAAATAGTTATGTGATATTGAGGAACAATGCATTTACCAGATATGTGAAGTGATCTAACTGCATATCCTCTCGTAGATATGTATCTATACATATGTATAGGAGATTTTGGAATGATTCTATGTTTGAAAAAATAGAGTTTAGGAGTTTCCTTATTTATGATAATTGCTTCCATTAATATCACCATTATCACAAAGAATAAAGATGATGGTACTTTAGTGGTAACTTTTCTTAATGGAGATGGCACATAATTTTGCATAGTGACTTTTGTAGTTCATGCGTGTCAAGGAATAAAATGATCAAGGAATATATATATATTAGTTATTGTTTATACCTGAAAACACAGAATAATAAAAAATGGTATACAATAAATATATTTATATTCATATCTAAAATCAAATCACAAACATAAAGAAGAGATAAAGAAATTTAAGCATCGATTTGTAGTGGAAGAGAAAGGTGGTGGGCAACAGTAGTAGTGGTAGGAAAAGGTGATGGTTGTGGTGGGTGACAATGACTGTGGTGGTGGTGATGACGACAACGACGATGGCAACTACG
>CAUOFW020005070.1:336740-355745 GCA_963454935.2 Ilex paraguariensis
TATATTCTTTTTCTACCTTGGAGATCAAGGACTTAAACTTATATTTTCATAATAGACTAACGAATTGAGATAACAAAGATGAAATAAAATTGAAATGAACAACAATGAGCATGACAAGACAGAACTATTGTATTGAATATTGTGCTTGAAATAAAATAAAAGAAGTCATCGTGGTGGCGACGATGAATAACAAGAAAAATGCAGGAAACTAAACAGTACAGAACGAGTTTGATATGGTATTTGTAAGAGTGTTGAACGAGTCCAATCTCATAAGGGTATCTAACCATTGAAGCCATCATTTCCAGTCACTTAAACATGTACTCATGGTCACTTTTTTCAACAGTTATAAATGTGTCTTAGGTCATCTATAACTGACGGCTCCATGATGTTATGTTCTAACACGACTCTCCACTTCTCAAGATGTTTGGAGATCCTTTCTCATAACCACCTTATCATCTTGGACTTTCTCTGACTCAAATTTGACCGTTGGATTACACCATGTGTGCTTCTCAAATTTGTTCATATTTTGATGTAAACAATTGCAAAAAAAAAAAATTTAAAAAGGAAAACAAGAACACGAAGACATAAGGATATTGCATATCAGCCGATGTCAAATAGTTGAAAAAACAACTTTTTCAGTTGAATTGACAAGATAATTAGAATCATGGTAATCACTATGTTGTGCTGATTCCCCCATTTCACTCTGAATAATCTCAAGTAATTTTGTTTCAATCAGCAAATACAAAATCATTAAGTAGAATAGGCATGCTACCATACCAAACCAGTCATATGGGCCTAAAAAATACTTCAGATCATACTATCTACGGTTATGATACTTGGGCCCGGCTGGCCACTTGGATCATGCTCACCCTTTCTACTTGCTGAGGCAAAAATGTTCAAAATATGGCTGATAATCGAGCCAAGCTACTCGAGTTCAGCTCAGGTTAAACTCATTTAAGCTCAACTCGATTTCTAAATGAGACGAACTTGAATAATTGACAAGCTTAGCTTGAACTCGATAGACTCAGCTCTTGTGTAAATACTCGAGTTTCAGTTTGGATTCAACTTANAGAAACTAAACAGTACAGAACGAGTTTGATATGTTATTTGTAAGAGTGTTGAACGAGTCCAATCTCAGAAGGGTCTCTAACCATTGAAGCCATCATTTCCAGTCACTTAAACATGTACTCATGGTCACTTTTTTCAACAGTTATAAATGTGTCTTAAGTCATCTATAACTGACGGCTCCATGATATTATGTTCTAACACGACTCTCCACTTCTCGAGATGTTTGGAGATCCTTTCTCATAACCACCTTATCATCTTGGACTTTCTCTGACTCAAATTTGACCGTTGGATTACACCATGTGTGCTTCTCAAATTTGTTCATATTTTGATGTAAACAATTGCAAAAAAAAAAAATTTAAAAAGGAAAACAAGAACACGAAGACATAAGGATATTGCATATCAGCCGATGTCAAATAGTTGAAAAAACAACTTTTTCAGTTGAATTGACAAGATAATTAGAATCATGGTAATCACTATGTTGTGCTGATTCCCCCATTTCACTCTGAATAATCTCAAGTAATTTTGTTTCAATCAGCAAATACAAAATCATTAAGTAGAATAGGCATGCTACCATACCAAACCAGTCATATGGGCCTAAAAAATACTTCAGATCATACTACCTACGGTTATGATACTTGGGCCCGGCTGGCCACTTGGATCATGCTCACCCTTTCTGCTTGCTGAGGCAAAAATGTTCAAAATATGGCTAATAATCGAGTCAAGTTACTCGAGTTCAGTTCAGGTTAAACTAATTTAAGCTCAACTCGATTTTTAAATGAGACGAACTTGAATAATTGACAAGCTTAGCTTAAACTCGATAGACTCAGCTCTTGTGTAAATACTCGAGTTTCAGTTTGGATTCAACTTATTTAGGCTCGCTCGTTTAAAAAAATAAGTTTGATAAACTCGACTCAAGCTCGTTCGGACTTGTTCGATTATCCGCCCTAACCTAAAGTCCCACAAAAGACTAAATTCACCAAAATCATTTTTCTAACCCTTTTCATAAGTACAGTGAGCCGGGTTGGGTCGATTTGTTTTTTTTTTAATTAAAAAAAAAAGTTATTCAAGTCATTATGATCCATCTATAGTCATGCACAATATTGGTAAATTGTCAAATTTGCGCTAATCCATTTATTTTTTGAATTTAATAGTACTAAACTCATAATCATTACTTTCGGGAGCGGTCTAAGACTATTTGAGGGTTAAAATGACTACTACAAAAGAGGTTTTTTATTTTTAATATTAATAAATAAAAATAATTTTTTTAGATTAAAAATAGTCTAATCTTTATTATGGTAATCGATCTTAGGGAAAATTTTATCAATTTTAATTTTTAAACAATCATAATTTACTGATTTTAATTTTTATAGTTTAATATAAAAAATATTTTTGTTTATTTTTCGTAATAGAAATAAAAAAANAAATTGAAATGATATTACTCGGTAAAGATCAATAAATTAAATCAATTTGTATCGTTTTGGTTGTATAAGAAACAGACACGTTTTAAAAATAGTTTATAAATATTTTAAAAATATAATGAAAATAGATTTAAAAAAATTATTTTTAAAACATGAGTCTAAAATACTTCAAAATATAAGTAAAAATATTTTAAAATATTTTAAAGTATTAAAATTTTAAATTAATTACCGATTCGTTTTAATTAATTTAAAAAGTCAAAGGTGTTGACCATTGAGAGATTTTTTGATTCTTTGATTGCAAAATGCCAACACAAACGGGTCCGCGGATAAGGAAGAATCCCCAACAATCTTTTGCATCTAAACCCCATTAATTGCCCTACGAACAAACAACTACGTAAAATATAAAGCGTGAAGTTGACCCCACACAGGTCCCATTCACAGCCGTCTGATTCCCCCATTAGCAATTTCAGCCGTCAATTCATCCTCCACTTTTACGTCAACCTTTTTCACGTGAAAATCATCGATTCCCATTTCTCATTCCCTCGGTTTTTCCCACCCCCGGAATCCAAATTTCAATTAAATATAGTTTTTTTTAATTTAAATACTTCAAGATGTCCTTTATGCCCACTATCCATACTCTCTCGATTTTGATCTAACATAAACTCGCTCTCGTTTAATGCCAGGATGAATGACTGTTTGTACCTTAAAAGATTTTCAAAATTTCAAATTGTACCTCAGAAGATTAAAATTGAAACATTACATCATCAAAAACAAATACTCGTTGCTTTTTTGTAATTTTTTTTGTTATATTTGTCGTATTAATTTACTAATGATAATCTTGTGACTAAAGACACTGCACAATACTAAAGATCGAACATTGATTTTAAACTATTTATATTTTAAATAATAACTTAATTTTTTTAATTATAAAATTCAAATTTAAATGAAGAGAGAGAAAAATTAGATAGGTGTGGATTGTTGAAATTTTTTGATATTTTGAAGTATTGTCTCACATTGAAAGATATAAAGAGAATGTGATATTTTTTAGCAAGAAAAAAAGTTTTGAAATATATTTTTTACCATTTGGATCAAAATGGTTGAAGATTAAATCAATGTTAACCGTTTGCGTTTTTAATAAACTAAGAATTAAACTTCCTAACTCTTAGAGGATGTCAAAGGTGTCGAGTTAAGCAGATTTGTGTCTGGTCTAATCAAATTCATGTGAAAATTTATTTAACTCGTGCATGATTCATTTTATTAAACGAGTTTAAATCTACAAACCAAACACGATTCGTCTATTAAAAGGATTACCTGACACGATTCGTTTAACCTATTTAATAATTTTTTTATTATTATAATAAAAATTAATTATTAAACCTTTTTATTTTTTATTTTTTTTGGGGATGGGGATGAGGTGAGAGGGCTTGAACCCTTGATCTTAAAAAGACAAGACTTTTACAAGATAAGAAATATCATTGGACCAAAAGCCCGTTGATTAAATTTTTTTAATTGATCTAATTATTAAATTGCATATATTATTATAACTAATTTTTTTGAATAATAATTAATTTTATTTAAATGGATAAATTGGTGAAAAACATTTCACCCAAACACACACTCGTTTAATAAACGGATCTAGAGGGTGCACTTATCATCTACATTTGTTAAAGTCTCACTAAAACCCGCTTAAATTTTGTATCAATTTATGTCGGTTAATAATGTCGCATTGTATTTTAACAAGTATGCTAACTATAATATTTGACAAATTTCAATGCACAAATTTTTATATAATACACAATTTTAAGTATTTTAAAAAAAAAAAATATTGGTACTCAATTTTCTTAAAAATAAAACACATTGCTATATTTTTGATATGGGTGCAACTTGAACGGGTTGGACAGTCAACCCTAAATATATAATCTTCAACCCTAACTTTAACACTAACCCTACATCGGGTTGAGAAAACTCAACCTGAGCACTGCCCGAGTTTAAATCGGGCGGGCCCAAGTTAATGATTTTGGGCTGATTTCGGATTGAGTTCGGGTTACTTTACGGGTTCAATTCGAGTTGAATTCTGGTAGAATTCAAAATAAGTTTGTTGTTCTNAAAACCCGCTTAAATTTTGTATCAATTTATGTCGATTAATAATGTCGCATTGTATTTTAACAAGTATGCTAACTATAATATTTGACAAATTTCAATGCACAAAATTTTATATAATACACAATTTTAAGTATTTTAAAAAAAAAAATATTGGTACTCAATTTTCTTAAAAATAAAACACATTGCTATATTTTTGATATGGGTGCAACTTGAACGGGTTGGACAGTCAACCCTAAATATATAATCTTCAACCCTAACTTTAACACTAACCCTACATCGGGTTGAGAAAACTCAACCTGAGCACTGCCCGAGTTTAAATCGGGCGGGCCCAAGTTAATGATTTTGGGCTGATTTCGGATTGAGTTCGGGTTACTTTACGGGTTCAATTCGAGTTGAATTCTGGTAGAATTCAAAATAAGTTTGTTGTTCTAAATTTAATACATATATTACATAATATTGACTTAAATTAACAACTAATAACTTCAACCAAGTTTTTAACAGTGCTAATGCTAGAACAAAAATGAAAAAGAACGAAAGAGACAGAGAACGATATAACAAAAATGAAAAATTAGTGCTAATACTTTGAGAATCAATGCTAATAATATATATATATATATATATATANCAACTTGAACGGGTTGGACAGTCAACCCTAAATATATAATCTTCAACCCTAACTTTAACACTAACCCTACATCGGGTTGAGAAACTCAACCTGAGCACTGCCCGAGTTTAAATTGGGCGGGCCCAAGTTAATGATTTTGGGCTGATTTCAGATTGAATTCGGGTTACTTTACGGGTTCAATTCGAGTTGAATTTTGGTAGAATTCAAAATAAGTTTGTTGTTCTAAATTTAATACATATATTACATAATATTGACTTAAATTAACAACCAATAACTTCAACCAAGTTTTTAACAGTGCTAATGCTAGAACAAAAATGAAAATGAACGAAAGAGACAGAGAACGATATAACAAAAATGAAAAATTAGTGATAATACTTTGAGAATCAATGCTAATAATATATATATATATATATATATATAATTTTTTTTTAATTTATCGGGTTCAGGTTGAACCCATGAACCCGAGTCTTAACCTGAGTCCAACCCAAATTAAATTCGGGTTGAGTTTTTTTTATCCAAGCCCAATCCAAAATATTAAAAATCCTTGTTCAAGCTCTAATTTTTTTGGGTTGGGCTCAGGTTGAAATCGGGTTACCCAACCCAAGTTGCAGCCCTAATTTTTGATTGATTAAAGATATAATGTAAGAATTTTAATTTTTCGGAGTGTAAATTAAAAATACAAATATCTCTGGGGGTGCAAAGTTATCATTGCCCTCCTTATGAACGATCGGGTAATAATTTATCGTCAAGTTTACTAAATTACCCTTGACGTTGAGAACCTGCGAGTATGGGTATAGAGAGCGAAAAGGCGTATAGAAACGTGTATAAATTGGGCTTTCCAATTTCCTTACTCAGTGGACTCTGTTTGGTGACTGGTGAGTCTCTGAGANATTTATCGTCAAGTTTACTAAATTACCCTTGGCGTTGTGAACCTGCGAGTATGGGTATAGAGAGCGAAAAGGCGTATAGAAACGTGTATAAATTGGGCTTTCCAATTTCCTTACTCAGTGGACTCTGTTTGGTGACTGGTGAGTCTCTGAGAGATCTCTTTTCTCCGATAGTCGAAGGGAGAGAAAACCCTAGAAGAGCTTCCAGATGTCCGGAAATCCGGGTGGTGGCGGCGAGGAAGAGAAGAAGCCGGCGGATCAATCGGCTCACATTAACCTCAAGGTCAAGGGTCAGGTATGTACAGATTTCTATCAATATATGCATGAAATCAATTGCTGACTTTGTTGCCTGGAAATTTGATTCTAGTTCCTTTTGATCAGAAAATTTGATTCTAGATTGTTGTACTATGTTTTCGCCGTATGTTAAATCTTGTGGATGCTTTATTCTTTGCAAATACTGGTCAAGGGCATTGTGGTTAGTAGTGGAGAGAGAATTGGACGTTGATCATTGCTCGTAATAAGTATTGTTCGTAGTTGATCTAAAATAAAGTGGAGCGCGAGAGGATGCAAGTGGAGCGCGAATAGATTTACCCTCAATAGATCTTTAAAACTTGTTTTAGTTCACTTATTTTCTATGCGTGAAAGCGATCCTTAACTCTACTCGAAGGAAAAAGCCTTAATCCAAAAACTAATAAATTTTATGCTCTTATCATGACAATTACCGTTTTCTTGTAAACCTTGTCATAGACAAATTTTAATGCGTTGCATGCCTAATTGACTGTCATTTACGATCTCCTTCGTTCTGGCATAATTATCATTTTTGGGATTCTTTTCTTGGTTGTATTTGAAGTTTACAATACAATGTTGTGCTACACAAGGGCCCTTGTACCTTTTTGCCTCCAAATCATTGGGCAAATGGTTTATTATTCCCCAAAATTTGTTGAACTTCTCAGTTTCCAAGATTTGACATCCAATAAATAAGCTAGCCAAAATTTGCTTCGGTGTACATTAACCCAACTTTCAGAGGAAGCTAACGTACTCATCTCAGGTGTGAAACCTATTTATTTGTAAATTGTTTCAGAACCCACAATATATGGTTTGTATATCTGGGAGGTCTAGATAGAGATTGGGAGACATCTTGTTGTCATAGTGTCGTTAAGGTATTCTGATTGTGTTTTGGAACTTAAATCACGTGCCTGCCCATGTTGGTGCAAATTATGATAGATACTTTCTTTTCAAGTCTTGGGATTTATCTTTTATTTGTTTAGATAATTATAATTTCCTGAGAATCATGTTGACATGTTTTGAGGCTTTACATTGAACCAACATCTTGGCTCTGCTTTTGCGTGAAATTGACTGCGTTCTAGATATGGGTCAGATGATAATGGCTTACTTGCATTGTGACTAATTACCATGAATGGCTTCCATCTTCATTGGCTAATGAGTAGTCAGTTGCTACTGTGTCATTTTGTTCAATAGTTTTTGTTTTTAAAACTTTTATTAGTATTTTGGAAGAGTAACATTTGGCAGCCTGAAGATAATGAAGTAGAGAAATTCAAATGGACAATGTTCGTGGAAATGTTAAAATAGATGTTCTAGATTAGGATGTGGATATAGCTAAAGAATTTCTATGATCAAAGAATCAAACAATTATTTATGGTCAACATTGACAAGGCTTCTTAACACCTAGGGAACAACTTATCTGTTAAAAGAAATGCATAGAAATATTCGTGTCGTGTGAACAATATCCAAATGGTCAGCTTTGAGAATTACATGCTGCATCTTAACTTTGTCAACTGGTTGCATGTTTTTGCTTTTCTCTGGGCTATGAACTTTTTTTTACCCATTTAGAAATTGGAAATGAACACGTTGGGATCTTCACAATGATTCCTTAAGTGGGATTTTGCTAGTGTGATGCCGACATAGGGAGAAAAGGAAAGGGCTCTTTCAGCAAGCATGTTATTGTATGTGAATAGCACCATGAGAAAATCTGCAGATTTAGGGTTGAAGGTTGACATGTTTAAACTGATTTTTACATCTCTATTCTAGATATAGTTAGGGATCCTAGACATCAAGATAAAAATAAAGCACCAGTTTTGGCATTTTGTAGCAAGCATGATGGACAATGTATTGTTTGTAACAAGATACAGTATACTATTTAATCGAATTACCCAAATGTAAACTTCCACTTTACAGTTGTGCATGGTAAAACTAATGCTTTCCACAACTTATTTAGCTGTATTCTACCCATGTTTCTGCCTGCTATGGTGAAAGCTTTTTGACCACTAAAAAGGCTAAATCACATGTTGTGTTTATTTTGATAACTTGTGCTTTTCTTAATTTAAATTTTCATTTGCCTTAAATGTTTTTTGATGGCATTGTCCTATGACCATATGGATAAGTTTTTCTGTGTGGATGGGCTCCATTAGTTTTAATTCTTTGACCATTTTTGGCCACTTCTGGTTCCCTTTTAATTGTTATAACAGTCTTTGGTTGATTCAATTCACAGTGGACTGCAAATTCTACTAAGTGATGTTCAAAAGTGCAGTGAAATTTTGTTATATTTTTTGTATCTCAAAAAGATGTGCATACTGCATAAGCATGTTGTTTGTGCAAAATTTTGCTTTTTATATGAGCCTAAAAACTAGACTTCAACTTGTGCATTTAACTTCTGCCACTGCATCTCATTGGGATGTATTGCTTGTAGGATGGAAATGAGGTCTTTTTTAGGATCAAACGTAGCACCCAGATGAAAAAACTCATGAACGCTTACTGTGACCGACAGTCTGTTGATATGAACTCCATTGCTTTCTTATTTGATGGGCGCCGACTTCGAGCAGAGCAAACTCCAGATGAGGTAAAGTTTTGTTTGTTTGAATGTACTAGGGATTTTTTATTACTTTCTCCAATTGTGTAGAACTGTGTCATCAATGGATCCTTTTTGGGGGAATTTCAACTAATCTAAAAGGTACTCATACCTGTTGGCTACAGAGCAGAAGTATTATTGTTCTTATAGATTAGTATTATGTTGCAATTCTTTTTTCTAGATAGCTGTAGCATTCCCCTCGTTGCTTTTTTCTTTTATTGAACCAAATTCCACTCGTTTTTTAAAGAACCCCAGATACATGGGCAATTGAAATGTGTGTTTCTCTTGCATTAATGGCTGCTGGAAGCATAAGTTGAATGAATGTTTAAGCCAGTAGCATGTGTTGCTCATTTTACTTCATCTCAATTACATGCAAAGTTTGGTCATCATTCATACAAACAGTGCATTTTACTGGCATTGGTGGTTGAAGGAAGCATAAGTTTGAGGACTAAATAAAATTTTGGTCCCTCAAGTATGCAGCTATAGTCAATTTGGTATCTTAAATAACATTTTTTTTCAATTTAGCCCCTGATGTGCAAAATTTGTGTTTAATTGGTACAATTATTAGCATCTTTAAAATTGATAACAGAATGATTCTGTGTGCTTCTCACATGTTTGCGTCATGGTGGCAATTTGGGAAAAAAATCGTCTGCTTCTCCAGCCCCCCCACCCCTTCTCTGTGTCTCTCCCAGCCTCATCCTCCAACCTCTCTCTCTCTCTCTCTCTCTCAGAGTCAGCCTCCTCCTCTCCCACCTCACCCTTGTCTCTCTCTATCTTTATGACTCTCATTCTCCTCCCCTACCCTACCTTCCTGGTAGCCACGGTNTCTCAGAGTCGGCCTCCTCCTCTCCCACCTCACCCTTGTCTCTCTCTATCTTTATGACTCTCATTCTCTTCCCCTACCCTACCTTCCTGGTAGCCACGGTGACATGCATATTGGCCTTCAATTGGTGTTGTGGTGACTGGTAGTAGTAGGCCAATTTTTTTTTTTTTTAAAAGGTGTAGGAGGCCAAAATTTAGCTTGTCATGGTTGGTGGGGGGTTTGTGTTCGTATTGGAGTTGACAGTGGAGGGTGTTGATGGGTGATAGGGTGGTGAGTGACTGTTGGTGGCTGCAGGAAACTGGCCTTTGTTGTTGGTGTTTTTTTTTTTTTTTGGGGGGAGGGGGGGAGCAGGGGTTGTGGGATGCAAATTACACTGGCATCCATATAAGGCAATCTGATATGGTATTTGCTGATGGCTAAGCTTACTGAACAATGGAATGATGGCCTGCCTTTTGTCTTAAATGTTATGCTTTGATTTTGGGAAGCTTGGATTTTAAGACTGGTGGTGGCAATGGTGTTGTGGTTTTTGGCTGCTCTTGTTGACACTAGAGGCTGCAGTCAGTGGTATGGTCATTATCTTTCCTGAAAATAGAATTTCAAACATTATGCTTCTTTGATTAAAAAGAAAAATATATGATGGCTGTAAGAGATGAGGATTATTGGGAGGAAGCTGTGAGAGAGAGAGAGGGGCTGAAGAGAAGCCAGTGGGTTTACTTTTCCCAAACTGCTCGGGAAAATGTGTCATATGAGCTGCACGTGTTGATTTATGTTATCAATTTTAACCAATTTTAATAATTGGACTAATTAAACATAAGTGTTAAACCTTAGGGACTAAATGACTAAAAGTAATACTTAAATGACCAAATTGACAATTGCTGCATATTTCAGTGAACAAAATTATATTTAGACCCAAGTTTGATGTCAAGACATTCTGTGTTACCGAATTACTTTCCTTCATCACAAGCAAAGTTTGATCATCAGTCACACCTTGGATCTTTCTTACTTTTTTTGGTGGTTTTTGTGTTATCTTTTGCAAAATTTTGGGAATAGCTTGAAATGGAGGACGGTGATGAAATTGATGCAATGCTGCATCAAACTGGAGGTGGACATGTACATCTTTAAATGCAAATTGGACAGCAGCTATGTACGTATGGGAAAAGTATGGTGTGGATCTGTCGATGTTTCGAAACCTTGATGTCTATGGGGACTTATTAGTGAAGAAAAATTATAACTGATGGAAAATCCTGAAAATTTTATGCTTCCTAGTTTTTGTTTAGTTGTACTTTTTAATGGATACTGATGGTATTTGTTGCTACAATATGGACCCTTATGGAATCTAGTGGATCTCGCTCGTGCCTTTTTTATTTTTTTCCCCTGGGTGTGTACTATGTTATTGCTAATCGAATGTATGCCTGCCTTTGATGTCTATTGTTAGTGCATGGTCAATGTTCTAAAAATTGTTTTTTCCTGGATCTGTATTGTAATGTAGAGGCCTCNATGGTATTTGTTGCTACAATATGGACCCTTATGGAATCTAGTGGATCTCGCTCGTGCCTTTTTATTTTTTTTCCCTGGGTGTGTACTATGTTATTGCTAATCGAATGTATGCCTACCTTTGATGTCTATTGTTAGTGCTTGGTCAATGTTCTAAAAATTGTTTTTTCCTGGATCTGTATTGTAATGTAGAGGCCTCTGTTTTATGCGAAGATGGGCACAATTGAACCTGTCATGATGGTTCTACCGTAATTGTTATTTGTTTCCAAAACTGAAATTATGGGAATGGCGTTCCACTCTCTAGTGGAGGGTCACTATATCTATTTTGTGGGCCCTTAGATTATTTCACTCCACCCACTTTGCCTTATTCCCTTTTATCCCTCAAACCAAACACCCTCCAAGTGGTTGAGGTATTTAGGTCTTTAGATTATGTTATCAAATTAAACAAAAATATCGAGTAAGTGTTATAATTGGTTTGTAAATTTTATCTCCGGTTATAATTTGATTCTTTAATTTTTTATTGTCTCANTATTCCCTTTTATCCCTCAAACCAAACACCCTCCAAGTGGTTGAGGTATTTAGGTCTTTAGATTATGTTATCAAATTAAACATAAATATCGAGTAAGTGTTATAATTGGTTTGTAAATTTTATCTCCGGTTATAATTTGATTCTTTAATTTTTTATTGTCTCAATTTAATTTATCAACTATCAATTTTATTTAAATTAAGTTCTTATATTTATTTTTATGGTTAGATCAATAGAAGACTAGTCTAATATGATTTATTTTAAGCATTAAATCATATGTTTTTGATTTAATAAAATGGACGGAAGAACTTCATTAAGGCGAAATTGAAAAGACACAATTTAAGGACTAACTGCGGTGTTTANCAATTAAGTTCTTATATTTATTTTTATGGTTAGATCAATAGAAGACGACTAGTCTAATATGATTTATTTTAAGCATTAAATCATATGTTTTTGATTTAATAAAATGGACGGAAGAACTTCATTAAGGCGAAATTGAAATAATTGAAAAGACACAATTTAAGGACTAACTGCGGTGTTTACTGTTTTTCGTTAAGATAATATCATAAGTTTATGAGGACAGTATTACGCAATCTATATTGGGAAATGGGCCGCCTTGGTAATAGTAGGTGATGGCGGCCCAGACACAATGATCCAGTCCACAGTCAAAATGTTGGGCCAGGAAACTATGAAAAGGTCATAAAACAGATACTTGGTCAGTTGCCTCAAGTGGAAAAAAGCGTCGTGCGACGGAGAAGGAGCGTAGTGTGGGGTCCGTGGGACTAACTTTGTCAGGCAGTTGTGGACTAGCAACTGGACGGTTTCACCACGCGCCAACAAAGGGCACGTGCTGCCCACGTACCTCGTTTAGTGGNGGTGATGGCGGCCCAGACACAATGATCCAGTCCACAGTCAAAATGTTGGGCCAGGAAACTATGAAAAGGAGCGTAGTGTGGGGTCCGTGGGCCTAACTTTGTCAGGCAGTTGTGGACTAGCAACTGGACGGTTTCACCACGCGCCAACAAAGGGCACGTGCTGCCCACGTACCTCGTTTAGTGGGTGACGATTGTGGTAGAAAATCTTTTATTTATACAGATCACATAGAGACAGTACAAAATGAGGGTAAGTAAGAAGGAAAAATTATACTTTATCTCCCATAACTATGATTCCTATTCTCACTTCGCCTCTTCNTTATTTATACAGATCACATACAGAGACAGTACAAAATGAGGGTAAGTAAGAAGGAAAAATTATACTTTATCTCCCATAACTATGATTCCTATTCTCACTTCGCCTCTTCACCTATTGAATTTCTCACATTGTCCCATTAACTATTTGAATTGGTTCCACAGTACTCTAAATTAAAACACCCCTCACAATTTTTGACAGAATTGTTCACAATGGGATGACTGTTGGAAGTGAAAAATGAGAGATGTGATAATTTATAAAGGCAATGTAGGATTAATAATTAATTTTTGGCCAACAAGGAAGTTAGAGAAGGAGGTTATTGGAAGTCTTTTGAATTTTTTGACATCCCATTCCCAGAGTCAAACGGAGGCTCTAGGCGAAATACTTGAATGAGACCCTATTAATTATAATTATTATGATAATATATAATTTTTATTGCTTTTATTAAAATATGAAACTATATTTATCTAAAAATAAATTTCTGGTTATTTGAGATGCCAATTTATTAATTAAAAAATTTTCCTATTCAATTTTTTTAGCATATCATTTAGATTTATAAAATTCATTCAAAAACTAATAATCAAAAGGAAGAAGTTATTAATAAAATAAATTTAAATTTAAACAAATTTAACTTATCAAAAGACCGTCAAATTCTAAAAAAAAATTAAAATACATACTTTTCAAGTTGATCAAAATAGTTAAAAATAATATACAAAAGAAACAATTACATAGTATGTTTCAAGATATGAATAGTATCATGATTAATATAATGAATCTCGTAGTAGTATAAAACTTGTAAAA
Source organism: Ilex paraguariensis (assembly GCA_963454935.2). NCBI lineage: Eukaryota > Viridiplantae > Streptophyta > Magnoliopsida > Aquifoliales > Aquifoliaceae > Ilex > Ilex paraguariensis. The sequence goes on from CAUOFW020005070.1 coordinate 350,540, forward strand.
ATAAAATTTGAATTTATCGGACCTGCATCTATAAAAAAAATTTAGGGGAACATAAAAAAAATTTGATTTAATTAAACATTGATCTAAAAAAATTATTTGAAACCTTGAAAATAAATTTAAACTTAATTAAACTTGAATCTAAAATTTTTAAAAATATTTTAAAGCTAAGTAAATCTAAACTAAAAAAAAAAATTTGAGCCCACAAAATATATGGGGCCTAAGCGACAGCTTCAATTGCCTAACCTAGGGACCGCACTGCCATTTCAAAGTAGGTGGCTTATTTTCCACCATTCTCTCCAATTTAAAAATCTATGTGAAGAAGACATCCCAAAAGCACCCAAATTAGTGGTTTTCTACCATCAATTTTTTGATGTTGGTTTTGTAAGGTGCATGCATTTTTATTTTCTTATTTTTGTATTCATTTAAATGATGGAGTCTAGATTACATTTGAGGGATAAGACTCATTACCTTCNGATGTTGGTTTTGTAAGGTGCATGCATTTTTATTTTCTTATTTTTTTATTCATTTAAATGATGGAGTCTAGATTACATTTGAGGGATAAGACTCATTACCTTCCTTTAGTAAGGTGTAATTTTTTTTTATAAATTAATAAAACTATACCCTTGTACCGCCGAGATTTAACAAAAAAAAAGAGATCAATAATTATTTTTGAGATATAATGTGGGAAAAATGAAAGTTGAGGGGATAATAAGGGATAAGGTTCNAAATTAATAAAACTATACCCTTGTACCGCCGAGATTTAACAAAAAAAAAAAGAGATCAATAATTAATTTTGAGATATAATGTGGGAAAAATGAAAGTTGAGGGGATAATAAGGGATAAGGTTCATAATTGACAGGGTCAAAATATAATATTCCAAATAAAAAATCCCAATAATTCGACAACGAATGGACTTGAAGGCCCCGTGCTCTGCCATGGTTGCCGATATTCTATTGAGTGTGTGTGTATGGTAAGTGAGTGGGTGTGTAATAAATAGCCCAAAAACAAGGGGAGAGAGAGAGACGGCGCTTTCTCCGTTGCACACATCTCAAGCATTACTGTAAATTCAATATTTGTGTGTATGCTTATCCGTATGTGTATGTGTTGATCTATTGCAACGGCTACATTCATGTGGTAGTGGGGCGGTGAGATTGTGATTTGTGACTATACCCTCATTTTGTGCTGCTCCTTCTTTGTATTCGGTGGGAGATATAGAGATCCTGATGGATTACGACAATGACAAGTATGCTCTGAACTACTTTTGTCTTAGTTTTGTGTTCTTGATATCTGGGACGGTTTTGGACTGCATTGTATGTGGTTTGATCGGTTAGTTCCAAAAAATACAGATTCTGAATCTGTTGAGTTTTTGGGTGATTTTTTTTCGCTCAAATGCTGAATTAGTGAGATGGGTTTACTTTATTTCATGTGTTGGTTCATGGGTTTGGCTTGATTTTAGTTCAATCGCGAGGGCAAATTCAGTGTCTGGGTGTGGATTGTGATGTATTTACTGAGTCAATGCTATTAGATTTTTGGCAGTTTTTTATACTCTTTGTCAATGCTTTTGTTGATTTCTTTCTTATATGTGTTATCGGGGTAAGCAAACTTTGTCTGACATGGCTATTATCCTATTCTCTTCAATTCAAGTGTATACCATTTTGTTCCTGTCTTGATCCAGAACTAGATGTCTGTGGAGCACCAGTTTCAGTATCGCTCTAGGAAACACTTGGTGTCAGAATTTGTTCTAGTAACTGCATTTTGATGCTCATATTCTGATTATTATTGGATTTAAGCTTGTAGGGTTCACCCTTTTGTTGTCGTCCTAGAAATTTTCTTCACTTTTGGATGTCTGTCTGTCTAGTATTTGCAAAAAATTGTTTCTGGTTATTGATGTGATTCTTTGATGTCATGGTTTGGATTAGCATGTTACTTTGGGAATTTCATCTGCAGTCAATTGGCTTCGGCTTGAATTTTTATGTGATTTTTCCAAGTACATGTACAACTTGGAAAATGTAGATTGTGCTAAGTTCTGTTTTTTGTGTGAAATCATTACAGCGAGATGTGGGATTGGCAAGGTGAGGATTATTGTCTTCAAGACAATACCACTAACCTTGGTGAGTTTTGCTCTGCTTTTTGTTTGACTAGTAACTCAGGATCCTTGGGAGAGTTTATTCATGTTATTGGGTTGTTGCTGTGGTGCACAGACATATCAAAGAGCTTGTGGAATGGAGTAAACCAGAATGAAGAAAATCTTTCTTACATGTTCGATGAGACGACTCCGATTAAGGCTTGTGGGGATTTGTCTTATCATGTTACTAGCAAAGGTACTTATTTCTTTATCCCCAAATATTCCCCATAATGTGTAGTTGTTTCTTATCTCGTAATTATGTATGCAATGTGAACGACACTAGTTGATTTGAGAGAATTAACTGCAGAAAACTCGAGCAAGGGATTGGAGCAATGCAGAGAGACTTTATCCCAAGTAAAGAGGCGCCGCATGCTACAGTTTGACCCTGAAGTTTTGGGTGTTTCCCTGTGCAATGAGGAGATCTCAGCAAATATTTTAAGATCAAAGGTTTGTGACAGGTTATATTTCTATTTGGAAACTTAGGTTCACTCATATTGCAAAGGGTAGGGAATTTTCTTATGTTAGAAAAGGTCATGTGTAGATTTAAAACTAATTTTTTTCATAAAATGCATCGTGTACCAGGGAAAAAAGTTTCTTATCCATGTCACATCTTGTGCATCTGTCCAAAATCTATAATGGGTTTCTATATGATTAATGTAGATAAATTTCCCCGAGTATTCATTCACTCAGGAGAGAGCCTTTATTTGCCAGAGTGTGGTTTCTCAACTATTTAGTATTGGGACTTGAGCTAATTAACTGCAAATTCTTTAGATATTACATCAAGACAGGTTCAAACTCTTGTANCGAGTATTCATTCACTCAGGAGAGAGCCTTTATTTGCCAGAGTGTGGTTTCTCAACTATTTAGTATTGGGACTTAAGCTAATTAACTGCAAATTCTTTAGATATTACATCAAGACAGGTTCAAACTCTTGTACTTTTGGTGAGCAATTATGTCTGACTCTTAGTTTTTGAAATGGACTTAGGTAGAATCCTAAAGGGGTACCATTACAATGCTTAGATCCACGTTTTTTATTCTTTGTTTAGGAGAGGGAGGATTCTGTTGAAGAGGCTTTCTCTGATATGTCGCAGTGGGTTTCTGGATTTGCAGGTTTGTCCTACATGAAATTATGTTCTGAAATTAATAGGTAGTTTATGTCTATATAGGACCTTATGTTAGTTCTATAATGCATGTTAGAGGATACATCTGCATCTGGTTATGAGGGCCTTGATCCATCATCTGAAGGGTGGCTAGCCGATTGCTTTAATGATGCTGAGATGCACGTCAGCCCCGATGATATGTATGCCTTTTCTAACTTAAGATTTTGAATCTATTTACCATTTAAAATAGTTGTTCTAATAATAAGATACTTGGAGACAGGATCCAGTCTGGGGCATCTGATGTTCAAATTGATATCACAGGTACATCACGTCCAACATTCATTCAATTTGATGTGATGATTATTTTCTGTCTGTTTTCTTTGCTGCTGCTTATTTTCCTCTGCTCGACATTTCATATCTGTGTTAGTTTCTCTGTTGCAGAGTTCAGCAACGCCACACCTGAATATGAAGCTAGTATGGTTCGACAGCGCCCAGCTCGAACTCGTCGAAATGTTGTTTTCAAAGGTTATTCTTTGTCATTATCTTCTTTTTCCAACTTAAATAGTTAGGCTCATGAACAACTATAAACCGGGCAGTCTTCTCTTGATAAAATAACAACTTCTCGTTATTGGTCACTTGGGTACAAGAAAGCACCCTTAATCCAAAAGTATTCAACTATTTGCACTACTCAATAATGTTGGTACTCAGATTTCCTTTTTCGAGGTCACAGCACTGTCAAACATAGCAATATTCTTATAGTTGAGAATGCTAAACCTAACACCAACTATCTCATTCTTGTTTTATGTATGCAGGTAGGAAGTCGTACATGCAGACACCCACAAAGTTGGCTTCTTCTGTTGTCTATCCATTTGCCTTCATCAAACCATGTGGTGTCCATGGAGATGTTACTCTAAAGGACATAAACAAGCGAATACGTACACCTCCACCTTCAAGTTCAACAGAAACTAATGAAGATCCTTCTACTTACCCCACATCTGCTTTTTCTGGGAAGCCTGTTGTTGGTAAAACTAAAATTCGCACTGAAGGAGGAAAAGGCTGCATCACCATAATGAGAACCAAAGGTTGATTAGATAAGTGTTCTCCCAAACTCTCTTTTTGGGGCCCTTGATCCCTTACTGTCCGCGGCAAGCTTTTTTGTATATTATTCTGGGGTCACCTAGTATGGAAATCAATACGTTGGTTGCTGTTGTTATTCAATTTCATGAATCTCATGACGTGTTTATGTGCCAAGTCCTTTTCTAGGTGACAGGTCCCTGTTGTTTTATACCTAATTAGAACGGATGTAGACTCTACGAGGATTTTGATGTCGTAGAAATCCTCCTACCTTTGTTTGTCATAACTTTGCTAATGTTTTGCCTAATCGAGTTTAATGTGAAAAGCTTGAGTTCACTTTGTTTCTTCTGATTCTGTGACTGATTAATTTTATGGGATTCAATGTTACATATGGCTTAATTTATAACTCCTTATTCAAATTCGTTACTGCTGTAACTTGCTAATACAGAATGTCTATTTTTACCAAGTATCCTATGTAATTAAAGCCAATTCTCTTTAGCTTTGGAGGGGCTATGCCTTATTTTTGTTATTTTAACTTGTGACTATTGTGGATTGTGGATATGGTTTATCTGGTTGAAATAGCTCCCAAAAATTGAAGTTTTCCGTAAGTTCTGTGCTTCAGTTTCCTAGGGAATAGAATCAAGTTGTGGCATGCATGCTTGCTGTCCAGCTTTAAAGAGAGTAAAAAGTGCCAAGGATTGTCGGAGGTTGTAATGACTTGTATGGGCTTTTTCTCATGCTTTCACTTTTGGATGAATTAAGAAGTTAAGGCTGTATCCCCATGATGAAGTTGTGTTGCCACTGGTATTTTAATGCTTTTGAAACATGGGGCTGTGATTTTAATAAGAGGGAGATGGTGGTGCTCAACCTCTGGAATTGGTGTTTTTTTTTTCTTTTTTTTTTTTTT
>CAUOFW020005070.1:364109-428489 GCA_963454935.2 Ilex paraguariensis
AAAAAAAAAAAACAAATAGGTGGTTGTTGTAATTGACATGGCCTTTCATGATATGACAAAACCTTGTTCTCACAAGTGATTGTAACATCCGTCTAATATTACAACTATCAATTTAAATTACACATTTATAAAAAATCATTTATTTTGTATAGTCGTCAATGTTAAACAATTCAAGCAGTACACTCTTCAATACAAGACAATACGTTAATTCTTATATACCTCTCTACTCTCTCTCTCTCTCACACACACACATTTCTCTTACTTGCTCTTTGTCTATTTTAATTTTGAATTATGTGATTAGAAAAAAAAAAAGAAAAAAAAATAAATTATTATTTAAAATATAAATATTACTTGATTAATTGTCGATTTTTGGTATTAAGTCTTTACGGATGGATTATTATTAATATATTCCATGTTTGAAATTGGATCATGGATGCAACTAATTTGCCATTTGAATAATTTCCAACTTCTTAATTACAGCATAGGAAGGGGAAAACCATAAAAGGAAAGGCCAAAAAGAAAAAGACAAGACAAACAAACCTTTCGTACATATTCATACAGCACGACATTTGACCTTAAAGCAGGCCCTGTCTCCATTCTTTTAACATTTTTACATATATCAGAACTACTATTACAAACACAAAAAAGATCATTGGAGGCCAAACCCATCCACCATAACAAATCCCTTTTCTTTTTCTCTCTCATTTTTAATGTACCAGAATATTTCTACGAACTTTTATTAAAATATAACTAATAATCCAATTTCTTATTACCAGCCCAGATTCCACCATAAGATAAATTTCATGATCAAAACAAATAATAAAAAGAAAATCATAGAACAGAAAGAAAACAAGATTGAGATTTACTAGGTAGTATGAACTGGGCTGTTGAAGATTGGATTTTTTTTTGTTTTTTGAATCAGAAAATATCAAGAATTTCCAAGATGAACCCATTGCAAAGAGGGCAATTCCCCCTCTGTACCCAAAGCTCCCTAGAGCACAGCCTGCAAAATGTATGCCCACATGGTATGAACGCTGAACCCTTGTGCCTCACCATGCATACACAGCAATTATTATACTCTCCTCCACCAACCACCCCTCCACTCTCTCCCACTTCCTCTTCTTCCTCATCATCCATCATAAACGCCGATCCATCCAACCCCATTTGCCTATCCGTCTCCGCCAACAACGCCATCAACGACATCCTCTCAGGTGCCTCCCCTCCCCCTTCCTCCTCCCTCTCCACTGCCGTCTCCTCTGTCTCTCCTACTCCTTCCTCTGCCTCTGCCTCTCCCACTCCCTCCTCAGTGGGTAAAGCTGTTCTGTCCCCAGCAACATTGCTTTCGTTCGTACTATTCAACCTACTGATCTGTCTCTCTGGAATAATGCTCGAATTGCGACTCAACGACATGGCTCTATTACTCGCTATTGAATTCAGTTCAGCATGAGTTGCTGATGATAATTCTGGTTGGGTCGACTCATTAGTCGTGTCATTCGAGTTGGGAGCATTCATATTCTGAATCCTAGTCGAATGCCGCCGCGCCATCATCCTATTATTATTTTGCTGAATCGGAACATCGGAGGTTGGAATGTGGATGGTGGAGGTCCAAGCGGTGCTGGTGCGGCGGAGACGGAGCTTGTCTTTGAAATATTTCCAGGTCTTCCTGTGGTCTTTGTTAACGGCCGAGTCATCGCGGATGATGTCAAGAAGTGTCCGGTTTAATGGTCTTTCCTCGGCGCCTAATACTGCGCTTAATGTTAGACCTGTCAGGATTGGACGGTGGCTGTTGTCGTCTTTGAATCGGAGCAAGTCTCGGAGGTTGTTCGATGAATCAGTTCTTTCCTCCGTTGATAGCCGCCGACGAATACTACCATTACCGCCTCCACCACCACCACCTCTTTCCATTCCCAATGAATTGAGAGAGTTTAAACAGAAGAGTGGTAGAGGAAATTGCTAAAATATATGTTGACGGATTTGGAAAAGGATTAATGATGCGAAGATATTAGAGAAAAGAAAAATGTGAAAAATTCAAGAATAAGTCGCAAATTCCTGAGAAAATCCTCAATAGAAAATTATAAAAAAGTACCGGAACAACATGTCTAGGAAATGAATGACCCAAATAAACAAAGCAGAAAATTCGATTTTCTCGAGAAAATCGATAGTTACACAGAAATTGAAGGCTCGGAAACTCTCATTTGTCGGTTGCCGTCAAGACAAGGTATCTTAAAATCGGAAGCGCATTGAGAAAAGTGATTTTGGATTAAGTGCACAATTCCTCAGGACATCAATCACAAAAACTGAATAAATGGAGGGAGCTTTCAGATCTACAAAACGAAAATTGTATGAAAAACTTGTCACAAATTGTGCAATAAATGAGGTAGGAACGAAGAGGCCGTACAGTGGGGGGTGGGGAGCATCGGATACCTTTCGTGTCTGGTCTATTACGTTGAGCAATCGAATCAGAGGAGTAGATCTGATAATGTCACAGATTTTATGTAACAAAAAAGTTGTATTGGAACTGTGCAAGAGAGAGAGAGAGAGAGAGAGAGAGAGAAATTATAGGACAGCAATGACGAGAAAGCAATTCAAAAAGCAGAGGAGAGGCAAAGAAACTGAGATAAGATCAGGCGCACACACACACTCACCAAAACCAAAAGCTTTTGTGTGGTCTTTTCTCTCTCGTCAATCATAGATGAGTCCCTGCTTTTGGTCTTTCTCTCTGTCTGTTTTCTCTCTCCTCAGATACCCTCTCTGTTCCTCTCAATTACTCTGTTTCAGTCGCTTTTTTGGGAGAGAGAGAGAATGGGAGGAGGTTTTTGTTTTGTGGGGGAGGGTTGGGCCCTGGAGCGAGTCTTATGGAGTCATTGTCCTACGATTACCCCCATCTCCGGGAACTTGAAAATTTTGAAATGACTAAACTACCCTCCCAGTGTTGCTTCTTTCGTGTTCTTGTGCCATGGTATGTTTGGGGGAAAAGGTAGGACATGTTTCTAATTTCTTCCCTCCATTAGTTTAGTTCGAATATAAGAGAAAAGAATCGAAGGAAATTGTCAATATGATTAGCTCCAATTCGTAATAATCATTAGTTTTCTTTTGGAATTTACAAGTGATTTTTTTATTAGACCCGACAATATTAAGCGTGAAATGTGAAAATTCAACATAAAATCAATACTAAATTGATGGATTCGTTAGACTCATTCATTAAACAAGTGGGTCAATTTTAAGACTAACCAAACACAATATGAACGATTTAAACTTAANTCAATACTAAATTAATGGATTCGTTAGACTCATTCATTAAACAAGTGGGTCAATTTTAGGACTAATCAAACACTATGAACGATTTAAACTTCACTATACATGATTATAAATGATTTGAGTATGAGTTGAATATATTTTAACACGACACGAATTCACAACATTGATATGAAATGATCAATTTACAATCGTACTTTGTAATCCAAGAGAGATCAAATTGAAATACCGCTTTATTTTTCGATATTCCACTCCTTTTTCTCAATTTTATTCTCTTTTCCATCCTTCCCCAAATCCAAATACACTCTTAAGATGTGTCACTTGTTTAATGATTCATTTCTTCAATCTTTATTGCATATCTGCTAATGCTGGTTACCTGTTTGGATTAGTGGTTGAACTTGTGAACTGCCCTAGTTAGGAAATTTTGTTGAACCTCCTGAGTTTTCTTTTTCTTGTTTCTTGTTTGTTGAATGGAAAAATAAGTACAATTATAATCAAACAAAGTGAGTGTACTTCTAGGTTGAAGTTGTTTGCCATACCATGTGCAGCCTAATTAATTCTGTCTTTCATTTTCAAGCAATAATTGATATACACTACTTGCCTATGAAAACAAGTTAAATCTTTAGTGTGTTTTTAAACTCTTCAATATTTTAGTAAATCTATAGGCCATACTTTTCGAGATGTATTTGCCAAAAATTCGTTCAANAAGTTGTTTGCCATACCATGTGCAGCCTAATTAATTCTGTCTTTCATTTTCAAGCAATAATTGATATACACTACTTGCCTATGAAAACAAGTTAAATCTTTAGTGTGTTTTTAAACTCTTCAATATTTTTGTAAATCTATAGGCCATACTTTTCGAGATGTATTTGCCAAAAATTCGTTCGAGATAGTTTAAATTATTTTACAAATTTAGCTCGACTCAACTCATTTATTCCCTTTCTTAATTAGGGTTGATAATTGAACCGAATTACTTGAGCTCGACTCAGAGGAGACTCGACTTGAGCCCGAGCTTGAACAATTTTATAGGCTCGTTTTAAAAAATTTGGCTCGAGCTCGTAAGACTTGACTCATTTATCCATAAAATAGTCGAGTTATTTAGATTCATTTAAAAAAAATAATTTTGACAGACTAAATTCAAACTCACAACATTCGACTCGATTAACAATCATATCTTGTAACATGGTCAACAATAACAAACCTCCCCCCCTCCCTCCCTCCTTCCACACTCTAAATTTGTCTTTGGATTACAATATGCCTTATCCTCCTCAAACCATGATGAATGTTAGAACTTAGAAGAAGCTAAATGATGCCAGGTTGCAGGAAATTATTGTACCTTCGTCTGCTTAAGAAGAGAGAGAACCTTATGACTTTGACTGCAACCACAAAACAAGCACAAATTTATGCATTTTTCAAGCAGCTATGCACTTGAATAACGAATGGAATAATCAATAAAATATGACTTGGACGGCTTAGATAGTTTTTGACTAATCCTAAACAACCTAACTATTGACTTTAGCGTCTGTTTTTAAGCTAGATTCCCATAGAAAGACAATAACCTTATCATTGGCATCAAACTCGAGCACACACGACTAAAGCAGAGTTACAAATTATAAAAGGGTTGTAGATCAAACTCAATTACTCGAACTCGATTCAATTTAAAATATTTAATATTGGTTCATATTATATAATATACGAATATTTTTTAGTAGTGAAAAAAAGTCCAAAATAGCCCCTTTAAATAAATGGATAAGACGCTTGAAGATCACTAATTCAATGAATAATCAATTATTTCGTCTTAAAAATTGAGAGATGATCTAAAAAAAAGAGTGAAACTTGAAAATGAAAAAATAAATTAGAATATATGATAATCAAATCTAATCATACCCGCTCTTTTTAGCCTTTGGGCTCCTCCTAAGTGTCATTTTTTTGACATAGTGCCTACAAAGGCTTATGTAAAGTAGTGTTTATTACTGTGGTCTTTGGGCGATGTTGAATGCATAGCTAGCCCGGGGTTCAGGCATGCAAAAAAAAACTTTTTAATATAAAATTGTTGGTATGTATAGAATATTAGATGATGATGTAAGCATCACATATAGATAGAACCACAATAATTAGAGGTGGTCCAGTCCACAGCCCCCGCAGTGGTCCGTGGTGAAGGATGAGTGGATTGGAAGGCGTGGGCATCTTTTAAGGGACTCCTCCTTCTCCATGTTTGACTTTTAACGACTAACAAGTGTTTATGGATATGGTAGCTTCTGTTATGGAACTTTGGGCTGGGCACGATACCTTAAATCTCTATGACACGTTATGGGACTCACATTTCTTGACTATCATAACTCCAATGCACGGCAAGTAAGAATAAAAATAAATTATAAATTTAGATATATTAAATTTAAATTTTGATAATTTTTTTTAGTCAAACTTATGAATATTTTATTTTCGACGTGACTACTGGTATTTCACTAGACAAAAAAAAATAATCGAAATGTATGTCAAATAATCTATACACCTTTGACTATTGGATGCGGTTATAATTGATCAAGATTTTTTATGTTATAGTTGTTAAGAAATATAGGGTTATTTTATTTATTAAGGGTAGAATAATCTTTTATTTTTTCGGTCTAGTTTAACTTATATATAATCTCTTTGTATTTAGGTTAATTTACTTTCTTGTATTCAATTGAATTATGCAGTATCAATAAAACTCTAGTCTCCTCTTTTTTTTATCTCTTGTATTTCTTTAGATTGTTCAACATCTGGTAACCAGTCACAATCTAATACTTCTAGACCACCTCAGGATTACAAACCACCACAGTCTAATACTGCAGCAGTAGTTTCATCAAGTTCTTTCACCGATTCTAATACCTTGGCTGAGCAATTTCAGAAGTTTATCTCCTTACAGCCACAAGCTATGTCTGCTTCTTCTTCAGGAGGTCAGTTGCCTCATAGTTCTCCAGGTATGTCACATTCTGTATGGGTCTTAGATTCTGGTGCTTCACATCATATGTCTTCAAATTCTTCATCTTTTGTTTATGTATCTCTTTCATCTTCTATTCCTGTAATGACTGTTGATGGCACTCCTATGCCTTTAACAAGTGTTGGTTCTGTTGTCACACCTCACTTGTCTCTCCCTAATGCTTATCATATTTCAAAACTCATATTAAATCTTGCTTCTGTTGGTCAGTTATGTGATTCTGAAAATTTAGTCATCTTTTTCTCTTCTTCTTGTTATGTGCATGATCTGTAGTCTCAGAAGTTGATTGGGACAGGCCATAGGAAGGGGGGACTATATATTTTGGATGAGTTAAAAGTGTCATTGCTGCTGCCACTAGTGTTGATTTATCTTCTTTTCGTTTGAGTCCTTCTTCTTTTAGTTTTTATTTATGACATTCTCGTTTAGGTCATGTTTCGTCTTCTCGTTTGAGATTTTTGGCATCCACATGGGCTTTAGGAAATTTGCAAACTTGTGATATTTCTGATTGTAGTAGATGTAAACTGGCAAAATTTTCAGTTTTACCTTTAATCGAAGTATTTCTGTTGCTTCTTCTCCATTTGATTTTATTCATTCTGATGTATGAGGACCTTCTCCTGTTGCCACAAAAGGAGGGTCTCGATATTATATTTCTTTTATTGATAATCATACTTGTTATTGTTGGATTTATTTAATGAAACATCGTTTTGAATTCTTTGAGATATATACAGCCTTTCGAGCTCTTGTCAAAACTCAACATTCTGCTGTTATCAAATATTTTAGGTGTGATTTGGGTGGGGAATACACTTCTAATAAATTTGATGAGTTGTTTGTCTTAGATGAAATTATTCACCAAACTTCGTGTACAGATAATCTTGAACAAAATGGTGTTGCTGAAAGAAAACATAGGCACATTGTTGAAACTGCTCGTTCTCTCTTTTTGTCTTCTTCTGTTCCTAGTGAGTTTTGGGGTGAAGCTGTTCTTACTGATGTAGGTTTGATTAATACAATTTCATCTTCTCATATTTCAGGTGTTTCTCTTTTCGAAAAGTTGTATGAGTATGCCCCTGATTATTTTTTGTTTAGAGTTTTTGGTTGTACTTGTTTCATTCTTCGTCCTCATGTTGAATGCAACAAGCTGTCATCTCGATCTACTATTTGTGTCTTTCTTGGTTATGGTAAAGGTAAAAAAGAGTATCGTTATTTTGATCCAATAACTAAAAAATTTTATGTGTCTCATCATGTTATTTTTCTTGAGCATATACCTTTCTTTTCTATTTCATCCACTACTTATAGCTTGACTAGATCTGATTTTATTCGTATAGATCTTTTTTCTGAAGATTCTGATAGTCTATCATCTCAGGTTTCTAGTACTTCAAATACCAGCACTGATCATTCTATAAGTACTGACACTTTTCTCTCTGGCATACCTGAAGCTACCTCCTCTCCTATGGTCCCTCAAGCTTTGTCTGAGATTGTGGATCCACCTTTACATCAATCCACACGCATTCATAAGTTCACAAAGTTACCAGATTTTACTTATTCTTTTTATTCTTCATCTTTTACTTCCTTTTTAGCTTCTATTCATTGTCTCTCTGAGCTCTCTTCCTATAAAGAGGCAATNATTTTACTTATTCTTGTTATTCTTCATCTTTTACTTCCTTTTTAGCTTCTATTCATTGTCTCTCTGAGCTCTCTTCCTATAAAGAGGCAATTCTTGACCCTCTTTAACAGCAAGCTATGAATGAGAAACTTTCTGTTTTGCATAAGACAAGTACTTGGAATTTGGTTCCTTTACCTCCTGGTAAGAGTGTTGTTGGTTGTCGTTGGGTGTATAAGATTAAGACCAATTCTGATAGATCTGTTGAGCGATACAAAGGTAGGTTGGTTGCAAAAGGGTACTCTCAACAGTATGATATGGATTATGAGGAGACATTTGCTCCTGTTGCAAAAATGACTACTATTCGTACTCTTATTGCAGTTGCTTCGATTCATCAGTGACATATCTCTCAACTTGATGTTAAAAATGCCTTCTTGAATGAGGATCTTCAAGAAGAAGTTTATATGGCTCCCCCTCCTGGTGTTTCATATGATTTTGGGTATATTTGCAAGCTCAAGAAAGCGTTATATGGTTTCAAACAAGCACCTCGTACTTGGTTTGAGAAATTTTTTGTTGTGATCTCTTCCCTTGGGTTTACTTCTAGTAGTNGTGCTTGGTTTGAGAAATTTTCTGTTGTGATCTCTTCTCTTGGGTTTACTTCTAGTAGTCATGATTCTGCTCTTTTTGTTAAGTACACTGATGCAGGTCGTATCATTCTGTCTTTATATGTTGATGACATAATTATTACTGGTGATGATATTAATGGTATTTCAGTTTTGAAAACAGAGTTAGCTAGACAGTTTGAAATGAAAGATTTGAGTTCTCTACGATATTTCTTGGGTATTGAGGTAGTCTGCTCACCCAGAGGTTATCTTCTTTCTCAGTCGAAATATATTACAGATATTCTTGAGCGAGTAAGACTTACTGATAATAAGATTGTAGATACTCCCATTGAGGTTAACGCAAAGTATTCCTCTTCTGATGATTTACCTTTATCAGATCCTACTTTATACCGTACCATTGTTGGGAGCTTGGTATATCTCACTATTATTTGTCCAGATATTGCATATGCTGTTCATGTTGTTAGTCAATTTGTTGCTTCTCCTACTACAGTTCATTGGGCAACGGTTCTTCGTATTTTGAGGTATCTTCGGTGTACAGTTTTTCAGAGCCTTTTACTTCCATCCACCTCTTCCTTGGAGTTGTGTGCATACTCTGATGCTGATCATGACAATGATCCAACAGATCACAAATATGTTACTGATTTCTGTATCTTTTTGGGTGATTCTCTTATTTCTTGGAAGAGTAAGAAACAATCTATTGTTTCTCAATCTTCAACCGAAGCAGAATATCGTGCTATGACATCTACTACCAAAGAGATTGTTTGGTTACGTTGGTTAGTTGTAGATATGAGAGTTTCTCTTTCTCATCTCACTCNTTTGGTTACGTTGGTTACTTGCAGATATGAGAGTTTCTCTTTCTCATCCCACTCCTATGTATTATGACAACCGGAGTTCTATTCAGATTGCTCACAAACTCGATTTTTCATGAACGAACTAAGCACATTGAGATCGATTGTCACCTTACTCGTCATCATCTCAAGCATGACACCATTACTTTGCCCTTTGTTTCTTCTTCTTTGCAGATTGCAGATTTCTTTACTAAGTCGCATTCTATTTCCCGTTTTCGTTTTCTAGTTGGCAAACTCTCGATGCTTGTCGCTACTGCATCGTGAGTTTGAGGGGAGATATTAAGAAATATAGGGTTATTTTGTTTATTAAGGGTAGAATAGTCCTTTACTTTTCCTACATAGTTTAGCTTATATATAGTCTCTTTGTNAGAAATATAGGGTTATTTTGTTTATTAAGGGTAGAATAGTCATTTACTTTTCCTACCTAGTTTAGCTTATATATAGTCTCTTTGTATTTAAGTTAATTTATTTCCTTGTATTCAATTGAATTATGCAGTATCAATAAAACCCTAGTCTCCTCTTTTTCTTATCTCTTGTATTTTTTTAGATTGTTCAACAATGGCTAAGCGATTTTATAACCTGAGCTTGAGCTTACTTATCCCTAAATTAGACTTTCAACCCAATTATTTTTCTCGAATTTCAGAATGAAATAAATGCAGGCGAAATATGGGGCTGGTATTTAACTTTTTGAGGCTGGACTTTCAGTGAAGTAGTATGGGAGATGTGGGTGCAATATTAGTTAAAACTGATAATGCACAAATTAAGTTTGTACATCACTTGTCAAGTATGAGTAATAAATACAATAATTAAAATAGAGAGAAGACGAGAATTATAGTGGTTCGGTTAACGTGACCTATGTCCACTTTAAATAGCTAGGGTCGCCGGGTATTTTTATTAACTCAAATGTACAAGGAGAGCAGAGAGTTATAGACTGAGAGGGAGAGGAGATAGTCGAATTCAACAGAGTGTGATCATGATGCCCCCCAAGTGTTGGTGGGATTTACAATTTATAGTCGCCCCCTAACAGATTGGGGCGACTTAATAGTAACTAAATAACTATTCTGGTGGAGTTGGTGATTTCATCTCAATGGGCAAGGCGGTTAAGGTGCTCTACATGAGACTCGGTCAAAAGATGACTGGAGTATTGACTATTTCTAAAGTGGCATGGATGAGCTCTTAGATGACTTTGTATAGTCCTCTACTGATGTGACTCCTAGAACCTGATGAGCTTGATCGGGTGCAAACTCTTTTAGACTTGGTTAGCTGAACTTCTTAGAGTTGGGCCCTTGGACTTGTAACATGAGTTAAGCCCTTGGACTTAGCCCATCAAAAACAACTGATTTTTTTTGTTTAATTTGATCAATTATACCTTTAAGAGATAGTTTATGTTTGAACATACAAGCATATGACTTAGTTTTGCATATAAAATACCAAGCTCAAAATTATAAGGGAAAACAACTGTCAAGAACTCAAAGGAGCCATGCCACCACACATATAACCCCAAAAATTAACCATGCCACAACTATATGGGCCTAAAAGTAGCCCACATGGTACCCACTGTGAGAATACTTGGGCCTAGAAGTCACTTGGGTCATGCCCATGCCCACCTGCTCTTTTCTTTTCTTTATTAATAAAGAAAAATTTGAACAAAATTTACTTAACATCATATTGCATTCTTAAGAGCCTAAGAAAATTAACAAGTCCAAGTCTAAACACGACCTTCAAATCACCCTTCTGGCCGTACTTGCAACGAACTAGGCTATTTGTAAATGTTATTGTCCATTTTGGATCTTCATTCACGGTTTTAAAATTTTCACAATAGGTTAGACAAAGCAATTTATATGTACAACAACGTAATGACTTTTTCTACTCAAGCGGTCTTAAGCTTTACTTTTTCCATTATAAATTTTTTTGGATGGTAGATTTGAGTAAAATTTGACCCTCAAATTTAGAGATCTGAATTTGAATCCATATGGCGAAGTGTTCCGAGAATGAATGAAGCTATCTATCACCACTTAAGTGCATTTTCTTCTCTTGTAATTAGGGATGTTCAAATTTTTGATTATTTTAATTTCTTACCTTACTCGACCCTATCTTACTGAATGGTTAACTGCAAAAATCTGTTAGAAATATAAAATACCTATTAATTTTTATATTCCTACTCTACTCTATCCATATTAATTAATTAATTTATATATATAAATTAAAAAAACCATAATTGCTAACTAACTTTATTGTCTATTGACTAAGGGAGCATTTCACACCACTTCTCTCCTCTTGCCTCCATCGGCTTTTAGTGCCGATCTGCCCAAGTTCTCTCTCTCTCTATCTTTCTATCTGTCTCTATTTGAACGCAATCTAGTGGCCTTTATCTATAGATCTGATTTTTTTTCAATAATGTTATGCTGATCAAATTTTAGGATGAAATTTGGAATTCAAATAATTTGGTATCATATTATTTGAAGTTTTTATTGGGGCTCAAATGACATTGCACCAAATAAAGAAGCCTAAGTCAACTGTCATGTCATTTAGACTTCAAATTTGGTCCCAAAATTTGATCAGTGTAGCATTACTCTTTTTTTTTAAGCATCAAACTAATGAACCTCAAAACCTTATCTTCAAGCATCGTTCAAGTCTTTTTTTGTTTTTTTTAAGCATCGTTCAGGTCTTCTCTGTTTTTTTTTTTAAACTTTCAAAATTTATCTAGTTAATATCAAACATGAAAAACCCCAAATTTCAAGTCTTAAATTAGAATTCAAAACATCTGGAGCTTGTGTCTGAGCTTTGCATTGTACCTAATAGTGTTGTTAGTCCTCATGCAACTCCGATAAGGAATGGACATGTGTCTGTCTTTGCTTCTTGTGTGACGGCATTCTCGCAATTGGAGGAGTTGGGCAACAATTGGGGCTTGTACAAATTTGAATAGAGCTTAGGTTGCGTCCTTGAATTTAAAGAAAGAATTTTTGGTCGTTAAAATGATCCAAAAATTAATAATTATAAAAATATTTATTCGACTTTCTATTTAATTAATCGAATAAGAAGTCAGATATGAATACCACACTTGATCGGGTAGAATAGGTCAAGAAAAAATTATTCCGCAAAATATAGGATAAAAAGACGAAAGACTTGTGTATATTATATGAGCAATGTTATATAATTCAAATTTACAATCTAAATTTGTATTTCAAATGAAAGAGGATTATTGAATCAGTGAGTCTCATTTAAAAAAATTAATGAGACTCACTTATCTAATAGTTCCCCTCATTTAAAATACAAATTTTAATTACAAATTTAAATTATATAATATTTCTCATATTATGTTTTTAAAGACTTAATTATAAGACTGGAGACTAGTTTTTTTACTCTAAGTTTACCTACTCCTCTTCCTTGTTGCCTCCACGTTGGTCGTTCGTTGAGGTTTCATTTCATTTCATTTCTCAAACATTAATTAATAGCCAGTTCAGCAATCTCAACCGTAGAATTAGTAGAAAAACAATGTCTGTATTTCAAGATCTTGGAAGAAAGAAATGTAAAATTCACTTGGAAAAAATTTCACTTTGACCCCTTAATATATTAAAAATATTATAATGCGATTCTTTTGTTAAATTATGTTGTTTATTTTGTCAATATCAATAGGTTGATTTTGCCTGAATGAATAAAGGAGGCTAACCACATGATCAATTCGCAACAATTTTAATTTATTGAAGGTAAAATATGAACAATTTAATTTTTAAAGGTATAAATAAATATTTTTATAACTTTTGGGTGTGAAAATACAATTACCTCAATAACTCATGGAGTCCAATAAATTGTTCTCTCTGCGGCTTCTCGATTCTTCTGAGGAACAACTGGCTGCGACAAACTCTTCCATTTATTAATCCATTCCCTCCTCTGTATTTGTTAATCGTCCGTGCTTTCAACGTTAGCCATAGCACTCTCTTGCTTCGTACCAGGTACTCTCTCTCTCTCTCTCTCTCTGCGCTTTGTCTATCTCCTATGTCTCTTGTTTTGCTGGTTTAGATTGTTGTTGCCTATTGATTGATTGATCGATGGGTCTTTTGATTTTTGTTGAAAATTTGTGTTTTTTCAGGGTCTTGACTGCAACAGTGTGTTGTTAAGATCTTTGTTTGGCTGTTCGAGAATCGGGAATGACTCATATCCTTCTGATATGTTTCTTTTCTCTGATTTTAGATCACCCTTTCCTTTCTTCATTTCTTTGACAGATTTCACAATTTTTTTTTTGTTTTCTTCGGGATTTTCTTCCTTTGGTTCTGGGATTTGTTGCTGAGAAAATTGAGGCAACGAATCGATGGGGAAATTTCTTTAATCAGTTTCTTATTTCTTGTCGTGGTGCCCTAACATTAATTAATTACTTACACTAGATAATTCAATTTGTTGAATTTTTCGTATGTTATTTGTCTTTTAACATTGAATTTTTTGAATGTCGCAAGAGGTACTTTTTCCCGTATTTTCTCAGCCACCAAACAGATTATTTATAGATTGCATAATTAGGGTTTCTATTTTTTAGCGAAAAATTGGATCTTGGAATTGAAGGCGATGATTAGATTGGATGAAGATGTGTTGTGGGGCAGCCTTAACTTAATATAACGCGGTAATCAGAGAGATCGAGATCGCGAAAGGGCTCAAGCCAGGGCAGGTCAGAAGACCAAGCAGCCCAAAGACGATGGCTTAACCCCTGAACAAAGACGAGAAAAGTTGTTCCTCCCTCTGTATCAATTGAAACTGGGTGGTTTCAAAGCTTTTATTTCTGAATTGGGTGTTTGATTGTGTTTCCAGGGATGCAAAGGCACTTCAAGAGAAGGCAGCTCGAAAAGCAGCACAGGCGGCTGCGGGAGGGAATAATGATAATGGTGTGAACACCAAGAAGAAATAGTTAGGGAGTGTTCTATTCATAGATAGTTTAAGGATGTTGTGCCTAAATCGGATTTGGGTTTTGGGATTTGGAGTGTATGTTTATGTTAACAGAATGGTTCTTGATTGCTCTTTGTGGCATTAATGTTGGCTGCTGAACCCTTAATTTTTATCTGATTTGAAATGCAATTTCCTGTTAGATTCAGTGAATTAGCTTGTTTTGGTTTTTGTTCTGTGGATCAGTTCATTTGTGATTCAGTGCCTGAACTCTCATGACGATAGACATCATTACTGGCGTCTCCATGTATCCAGGTAGTATGGTATATACGCTGTTCTCATGTTCTCAAATCTGCCAAAATATAAAATTATTCGAGTGGAAGAGGTAGGCATTGTGAAGCTAGCTGGTTTTGATGCCTTGTTGTGTTCATTGGTGGTTGGAATGAACCAAATATCTGTTGGTGTTTATTTTATTTTTAATAAGTACAAACTTTCTGCTCTCAACTTTCAACCCATGCACGATGTTCAGCTACTCTGCATAGGCAACCTCCCACTAGGCTATCTATAACTTCGATCACCAAGGTAAAATTATCGCAGCAAGTCTTAGGAGCATAAGGACACTCTGCTTATTGTTCATGGTCCTGGAGGAGATCCCCCATAAAAGCATTGAAGTTAGTTTCAAATGATCTGCCATTCTCTTTCAGTAATGTCCCGAAGTACCCTTGCTCTTTCAATCATTTCTTGTTTCTCTCCACATTTTGAATTCATGAACTTCTGCACAAGCCCTGCAATTTCTGAATCAATTTGCGTCTAGAAAGTAAACCAGCTACAATGGTATGGTATGGGAGACCCTTTTTCTATCCTCAGGCTGGTTTGGTGTTTGATTACTGGATTGTATGTAATAGATTCATGGCTTCAAGATTTTACTGTGGTTAATATCTGAACAGTTTGGAAGATCTGGAATAAATTTATCCATAAAAATGTTCAATTCAGCCCATTGGGTGTTCTTACTTTAGTCAAACATTCGCTGCGTTCAAGCGATCTTTCTGCTAAATTGTTGGATTGCTTGAGCAATACTGACTAATGAGGAATATAGGATGGTGTTAAAAGAGAATTGATAGTTACAATTTTTCCAACCAGTGAGTGGCCAGGCACAGGACTGGTAACTCGTCCACGTGGTAGAAGAAGATTACCATGGCCTTGTCTCCTCTACATGGCAGGGTTTGGCTGTCTGGAGGCTTCCTATGGAGTACAACAATATCGAGTTTTATTGCCCGGGCGGAGGCAGTTTGCAGGGAAGATGTCACTCATTTGGTTCCTCCAATCATCGAAGACATCAAACTTCATGTTACTAAGGTAAATTTGTTGCAATATTTGCCCTACATGATTTGCATATGTTTGTCCTGTATTTCATTTTAGTGTAGTTCTTGCTATTTAGCAGCGAATGAAAATGGAGAAACATAAGAACACCAAGAATCACCTAAAGTGCACAAAAGGGGAAGCAAAAAATAAAAATAGAGAGCATCAGCTTGTCAACTGAATTTTCCAATTCACTCACTTAAGCAAAGTACATTAATCAGCTGAATACTCAGCTTTGTGTAATGTTACCAATAAAAGCAGTGAGGTTTCTTTCAGATGATCCCCCTCCAGCAATTGCTTCTTGACACATTTCTTGAAATTTCTTTGCCCTCCTCAGCATTTCTGTCCTCTCTGTGTTCTCCGAATCCATAAATCTCTTCACAAGTTTAGCAATTTCTTCTCTTTTCAGCAAATTTTCCTCACCCATCTCTCTCTTCAATTCCCACCCCAGCTTCCAATCTTCGACAATAAACTTACTGGTCGGGACTTGATCCATCAGTATAGGAACAGTAAGCATGGGTACGCCTGCAAAAACGCTTTCCATCGTAGAATTCCACCCACAATGAGTCCAAAATCCCCCTACCGCAGATTGGCATAACACCTTCAACTGGTCACACCAGGGTACTATCATCCCCAAATCACCACACCTCTCGTTCAACCTCGAAGCATCCCCACGAGCCACCCACAAATAGCGTACACCACTATCGTGCAACCCTGCTGCAATTTCTTCCATTTGGGCACTTGAAACCGAAAGAAAGCTCCCCAGCGATACGTACAATACAGAATTTGGAGGTTGAGAGTCTAACCATTTGAAATGGTTATGGTTACCCTCATTGCTGTGGCTAGTTGTGTAAGAGGAATTGTCTTTGAGATTGAAATAAGGTATCACTGGGCCTAGAGAATAGATTGGAATCGAAAATTTCGGTTTTAAAGCGTTGATTACTTGCGATTCAAGCTCAAAGATGGAGGTGAACAGAAGATATTGTGCTTTGGATACATGGGGAAAAGCTAAGAGGGCCAAACGTAAGAGCCTTTGATCCTTGCTGTAGATAATTGTCGGAAGGTCTACTAGTCGTATTGAAGAAATTCCGGGGATGTAGTCTACACGCTCCTCTCCTCTGTCTATCATGATTCATTCATGCATGAGACCGAAATTGTTATAGTCATTATCATCACTATATTTGAAAACAAAAAACTTAAAAACGATAAGCTTGAAAAACACGACTAAAAAAAATGTTCACCGACATACTAAAGGGCATCATTTGTAAGATATAAAACTACGTTCTTACTTAGAATAATAAGTTGGTGAACTTGATCTTACTTCACTGTTCAAAAACAAAAAAAAAATTTCATCTCTAAGTTTCATCCAGACATAACCTTTCTTTTTGGGTGTCGAGCAATGTGAAAACCAAAATATCAGTTCTTCTTGAAAAAGAGGTAATCTTGCCGCACTTTTAGTACAACCACCTTGTTACGACTTCGGTATTTCGGGCCAAACAAATCAATCACTTAGATTTTATTTATTTTTTCTGAAAAGTGATTTTTTTAAAATAAATTGTGTGATAGGTTGTTATTGAAAAATATTATTTATATTTAATTTGTTAAATTAATAAATTATGTGTGGGGTTATTCTCACTATTTAAATCTAATTTTCCACCTTATTTAATTATTTTACTTCAAACTACTAAATTCAACTCCGTTGTACTTATTCCATTAGTTACTAAATTTATCATGTTTATATTCACTAATTAAAAATTAAATTCATTCAATTTTATTTCAACTTACTATATAGAGAATGATCAAAATTTTATTTCGGTATAAAAATATTTTAGAAACAGAATAAAAATTAATAATTATTTTTAAAATATTAATCAAAATATTCTAACAACATTGATGAAATATATCAAAATATCTCAAAATAATATAGATCAACTCTAACATTGAAATTTCGCTTCAATTATTATTTTTGTTTCTATTTTTTTTTTACATATATTTAATAATTTAATTGAATGGGTATAAATGCGATGAATTTATTAACTCATTAATAGGGTAAGTATAAATAGAGTTAATTTAGTAATTTGACATAAGAAGATTAAGAAATGGGGGTAAAAAAAGATATTTAAAGAGTGAAAATTACACACCCATAAATTATACTCCATTCGTTCCTAAATATTTGTCATTTAAAATTTTTGTATAGGAATTAAAAAAATTATTAAATAACTCTAATATGAGTAAAAAATAATTACATAAGAGTAAAATATTTTTATTCAATACGTATTGGGAATTAAAGGAATACGAAAGACACTTAACCTCTACCAAATATAATACATTAAAAAATTAAGGATAAATTTAAAAAAAATATATTAATTAAATTTTAATTGCGTTAAACGATAGATATTATTAAATAAAAAAAATTATATAAAACGACATATATTTAAAAATAAAAAATGAAGGTAGTAATTGTGATAACAAGTTACAACCATTAGTAGATTGGGTTTTACTATCAATCATCGGACAAAAATAATTATATTAATAAATAATATTCATCTTTGTTATTTGGGACTTGGGAGATGGGACAGAGAGTAAATTCTATATAACAACGGACTTTGCTTTAATGATGTTCTTTATTTTTGTAAAAATTCTCCCATATTGAAATCATTCTTGAAGTCTGGTCAAGGGTTAAAGCCTCGTCCTCTGCTCCTCCTCAAAAAAAAAAATAATAATAAATAAATAATGATAAAAAAACAAAAATATATATATATATACAACTAATTAAGAATAATGGCTTAAATTACTTTTATCTCACTTACCGGCCAATTCAGCGGGAAAATGCCCATTCTGGACAAGAAGGTCAAAATGGTAAAAGATCGAAAACACCGACGCCGGCATCGTCCAAAGTGACGCCACCGGAATATTCCTCCGATTACCGACGTCAACCACCCACTTTAGGAACGTATCGGCTATGATGAGCGTCGCCGGCGGCTCCAGCCGAGTGAGAAGCTGCTCAAACGGCTCCTCCATTTTGGTGAAAACCGCCTCGATGAACGTGGGCATGTTGGCTGCCCGAACCAGCTCGGAGGGCAAGACGTTAGGAATGGTAGCGAAGCGAATATTAGGCGGCTTGACCTCGGATCCGATGAAGCCTAACCATTCCTCTGTGATGACGAAGGTGATGAGAAAGTTGTAATCAGAAATTATTAACTTGCAGAGGTTCATCATAGGGTTGATGTGGCCTCTGCCGGGATAAGGCACGGCCACCACGTGCACGGTATTGGTCTTGGAGTGGGAACCCATAAGTTGATACCTACTCCGGCGAAGATTAAGAAATCGGACGGTGGTGCTAATGGTGAAACTTCTTCAGTCGTTGTTTTTCATTTAATTATTTTTTGGGGGACTCGAAGAAATAGGTCTTGTGGTAGTGCGCTGTTGACTGACTGTTACGTACGGCGATTTTAGACGCAACTTGTTCGTATCATAGCAATTTCTTGGATGGAGCAACTTCTTAGAGTGAATGATTACCGTAGTGTCCGTGTTTTTGATCGAATTGAAAAATTTAACTAAAATGTCAAATATTTTTAATTTAAATAAATTTTTTTTCTTTGCGAGTAAGTTTCAATACTGTACCCAAAAAATGGGAGGGAATTGAGAACTAACTATCTCGTGGTAGTGGAGGATGGAAGGGTATAAATGTAAAAGGAAAAGAATGAATATTTGGTACAATTGAAAAATTGGTATTAGAGTAATTATCTTTTTTCAATAAAATAAGAATAACGTGAATTTGACATGTTTAAATTTTTGTCAATTTTTATTGTTTAAAAATAACTATTATACTTAATTACAAAATATTCAAAATTTAAAAGCAACTATTTGTTAGAATTAAAATCTAAAAAGAGTGAGTTGTAAACTATTCAAAATTAAAGAGAATATTTTATAATTAATCCTAAATATTTAACTAGTTCTAATTTCCAATGGATTGAAAGATCTATTGACGTCATCTTTCCTACTTGTCATTAGGTTTGAATGACTGTAATGACAAAACGTTATTTTTCCCAAAAAAAAAAAAATTATTTAAATTTAATTTTATTAGTCTTATTTATGAGTTTTAAATAATAGTGAAATCAACATCAATCATAGCAAAAAAAAAAGACAAGAAAATGAAAAAAAACGAAATGGTCCATGGATACTTACCCAAACAAATCGAATGGTCCATGTACATTGTTCCAACTAGTTTTTACAAAACGCCACATGGCACATGGCACAAAAGTGACCTCAGCCCTGACCTAATTGTTCATTTGTTCTTGTGTTTTTTTGTGCAGAGTAGGTGTTGCGTGTCAAATTACATTTTGGGGTGGTCTTGCTTCACGAGTCAAAAGTTCTTCGCCATTTTTTACAAGTTGTTTTGATCCGTTTATATGTATTTTATTTAATTTAATTTTTAATTTGAACAAAAATAAGTTGTTTATGTCGAGATTAAAATATTCAAAAAAGATAAATTTTTCTTTAACTTTATTAGAATATGTGTGGCTCATATTTGCTGTGTACATAATGGCAAAGAGACAGATGTCGGAGCGGGCATAGCATAGCAGAGTGGAGCGATACGGAGCTCGCGACGGCATCTGCCTTGCGGGATTTATATAAAGAAGACGCTGATTAGTTGGGGGTGCGGGGGCAACGCCCCCGCGATACGATACAGGGGTATTTTTGTAAATACATCCATATTATGGTTATATAAATACTTAAGATGTAACCCTACTTCAATAATAAAAAAGAACGGCCGTTCGCTCTCGTGGATGTAGGCACATTGCCGAACCACGTAAATCTCTGTGTGTTATTTTTCTCCTGCTTTATTAATTGTTTGATTCCTTACTATTCACCATAATTGTTGCACGATCACAACAATTGGTATGAGAGCTAGACTACGATGTCTGAGATTTCCTCTACAAAATTCGACATCATGAAGTTCGACGGAACTGGGAATTTCGAATTATGGCAGAGGAGGGTGAAGGACTTGTTAGTGCAGCAGAGCATGGTGAAGGCATTATACGGAAAACAACCGGCAGGAATGGACGACATGGATTGGAAAAAATTGGAAGCGAAGGCTGTGGCGACTATTAGGCTTTGTCTGGCTGATGACGTGATGTATCACGTCATGGATGAGGAATCACCGGCAGAAGTTTGGTTGAAACTGAAAAGTTGGTATATGTCCAAGTCGTTGACGAACAAGCTCTATCTTAAGCAAAAATTATATGGTCTTAAGATGTCAGAGGGCTCGGATTTGACCCAACACATCAACGTGTTCAATCAGATCATCAGCGATCTGAAGCGAGTTGATGTGAAGTTCGAAGACGAAGACAAGGCGCTGATGTTGCTGAATTCCCTACCGGCGTCTCCTACGTACGAGAATTTGGTTACGACTCTGATGTGGGGGAAAGAAACCCTCGAATTGGAGGATGTCACAGGTGCTCTGTTAGGTTTTCATCAGCGGAAGAAAGCCAGTGATGAGGCTTCACAAGGTGAAGGGCTTGTGGTGAAAGGTAACCAGGAACGTGGAAGAAGCAAATCTCGGAATGGATCGGGTAACAATAAAGCCCGGTCCAAGTCGAGGAAGAAGAAGAAGGACGTCTCTGTCTCGTGTTACAAGTGCGGGAAAAAGGGGCACTTTAAACGGGACTGTCCAGAGAAAAAGAAAGGGGATTCAGAGAACAAAGAGGGTGCATCAAAGTCTGCAAACGTAGTGGAAGAAGAAGATTCAGAGAGTGGTGACGGAGATATGCTTTCTGTTTTATCTAGTTCAGATCGTTTAACAGATTCTTGGATTATGGATTCAGCATGTTCCTATCACATGACACCCAACAAAGATTGGTTTGACACCTACAGGTCAGTAAATTCTGGTTCTGTTCTGATGGGTAATGATGCATCTTGCAAAGTTGTTGGAATAGGAAATATTAGAATTAAGATGTTTGATGGTATGGTTAGAACGTTGTGTGATGTTAGACATGTACCGGATCTAAGGAAGAATTTGATTTCATTGGGCACTTTGGATTGTAATGGTTATAGTTACAAATCTATAAGTGGAGTAATGAAAGTAAGTAAAGGCATGCTGACAGTGATGAAGGGACAGAAAGTAGTAGGAAACATTTACAGACTGTTGGGTACTACAATTGTAGGTGGAGTTGCTGCTGTAGAGTCTGAATCAGATAATACAGTCTTGTGGCATATGCGGCTGGGTCATATGAGTGAGCGTGGGATGATAGAGCTTCATAAGAAAAATCTATTGAAGGGTGTCAAGACATGCAAGCTCAATTTTTGCAAATATTGTGTTCTTGAACAACAGAATAGGGTGCAGTTCAAGACAGCCACACACAAGACAGAGGGGGTTCTCGACTATGTCCATACAGATGTTTGGGGACCAGTTAGCGTACTATCACGGGGAGGATACATGTATTTCGTGAGTTTCATTGATGATTACTCACGAAAGGTCTGGGTGTACTTCATGCGGCACAAGTCAGAAGCGTTTGTCAAGTTCAAGCTGTGGAAAGTTGAAGTAAAGAACCAGACAGGGAAGAAGATTAAATGCCTCAGGTCAGATAATGGTACTGAGTACACAGATTCAAAGTTCCAGGAGTTGTGTGAGCAGCATGGGATCAAGAGACACTTTACAGTCCGCAAGACACCACAACAAAATGGTGTAGCGGAAAGGATGAACCGAACGATAGCCGAGAAAACTCGGTGTCTCAGGTTGAATGCAAGGCTTGTAAAGAATTTCTGGGCAGAGGCAGTGAATATGTCATGTTTCTTGATTAACAGATCACCGAGGGCAGCACTAGATGGGAAAGTATCAGAGGAGGTGTGGACAGGCAGTGAGGTAGACTACTCTGGTTTGAGAGTGTTTGGATGTCCAGCCTATGTACATGTTTCTAGTGAGGAGAGGTCGAAGCTTGATGCGAAGTCTAGACAGTGTATCTTTCTGGGATATCAGAAAGGAGTGAAAGGCTTCAAGCTCTGGGATCCGAAGGCAAACAAGATGGTGATCAGTAGAGATGTGGTTTTTGATGAAAAAGCCATGTTGCAGCGTACTCAGGAAGAAGAGAAACAAGTACCAGAAAACTGTAGCACTAATGACCATGTGGTGCAGGTGGAGCTAGAGAATCATGGTAAAGAAGAGGATGCTCAGCATGTAGAGCGTTCTATCTCAGGTGATCAACAGCATCATAGTATAGCCACAGACAGGCCCAAACGCAATATCAAGCCACCTACCAGGTATGGTTTTGAAGATTTGGTTTCTTATGCGCTTATTACTAGTAGCGGGGATCCTACAACTTTTCAGGAGGCAGTACAAAGCCAAGAGAAAAGTAGATGGATGGGTGCTATGGTGGAGGAGATGGAGTCTCTGCATAAGAACCAGACGTGGGAGTTGGTGGAACTTCCCGAGGGGAAGAGAGCAATAGGGTGCAAATGGGTGTATAAGAAGAAAGAAGCAGTATCAGAAAATGAGGGAGAAAAATTCAAGGCTCGTCTAGTAGCAAAGGGTTACTCACAGAGAAAAGGGGTTGACTATGATGAGATCTTCTCCCCCGTGGTCAGACACACTTCCATCAGGACAGTGTTGGCACTAGTAGCACATTCAGATATGCAGTTGGAGCAGATGGATGTAAAGACAGCTTTCCTTCATGGCGACTTGGAGGAACGGATTTACATGGTACAGCCAGAAGGGTTCAGTCTCCCTGGAGAGGAACATTTGGTCTGTAATTTGAAGAAATCACTTTATGGGCTGAAGCAGTCTCCGAGGCAGTGGTACAAACGATTTGACTCTTACATGATCCGAATTGGCTACAAAAGGTGTGAGTATGATTGTTGTGTCTATGTAAAAAGGCTTGATGATGATTCATTTATTTTTCTGTTACTTTATGTGGATGATATGTTGATTGCTGCCAAGAGTATGAGTGAGGTCAACAAGTTGAAGACTTTGTTGAGTAGAGAATTTGACATGAAGGATTTGGGTGCGGCCAAGAAGATTCTTGGGATGGAGATTCGCAGGGACAGAGCTTCCAGGAGATTATGGCTATCTCAGCATAGCTATGTTGAGAAGGTGTTGGACAGGTTCAGCATGAGTTATGCAAAATCAGTAAGTACACCTTTGGCGAATCATTTCAGATTGTCTACCGCTCAGTGCCCGAAGACAGATGATGAAGTTCATGACATGTCAAAGGTCTCATATGCTAGTGCAGTGGGGTGTTTGATGTATGCTATGGTTTGTACAAGACCAGATTTGGCACAAGCTGTCAGCGTGGTTAGCAAGTTTCTTTCAAATCCGGGTCGACAGCATTGGGATGCAGTCAAGTGGATTTTCAGATACTTGAGGGGCACTACAGACTATGGCATCAGGTTTAGCAGACAACAGAGTGACCCTTCAGTTATGGGATATGTGGATGCAGACTATGCAGGGGACTTGGATGACAGGAGGTCTACCACAGGTTATGTGTTTACTCTTGTGGGAGGACCTATTTGTTGGAAGTCCATGGTACAGCCTATAATTGCACTATCTACTACTGAGTCAGAGTATATGGCAGTAGCTGAGGCTGCCAAAGAGGCTTTGTGGCTTACAGGTTTAGTCAAGGAGCTGGGTGCCCAGCAAGGTGGAGTTCAATTGCATTGTGACAGTCAGAGTGCCATTTATTTGGCAAAGAACCAGGTGTATCATGCGAGGACCAAACATATAGATGTGAGGTTTCATAAGATCAGGGAACTGGTTTCTTCTGGTGAACTATTACTTGAGAAAGTTCACACTTCTGAGAATGCAGCAGACATGTTGACAAAGCCTGTTACTACAGACAAGTTCAAGCACTGCTTGGACTTGATTAATGTCTCTAGTTGCTAGATGGGAGATGCCTCAACTCAGCGTCCCCGGTGGAGTTCCTGAATACATGTCCTCTTTTTTCTTCTAAGGGGCTCATATATTGTCAAGGTGGAGATTGTTAGAGTATGTGTGGCTCATATTTGCTGTGTGCATAATGGCAAGGAGGCAGATGTCGGAGCGTAGCGGAGCCTGCGACGGCATCTGCCTTGTGGGATTTATATAAAGAGGACGCTGATTAGTTGGGGGTGCGGGGGCAACGCCCCCGCGGTACGGTACAAGGGTATTTTTGTAAATACGTCCATATTAGGGTTATATAAATACTTAAGATGTAACCCTACTTCAATAATGGAAAAGAACGACCGCTCGCTCTCGTGGATGTAGGCACATTGCCGAACCACGTAAATCTCTGTGTGTTTTTTTTCTCCTGCTTTCTTAATTGTTTGATTCCTTACTATTCACCATAATTGTTGCACGATCACAACAAACTTGATTCCAACAAATCATCCAATTTCCAACTCGAGACATTTAAATATCCATTTCGTTCTTATTATCACTTAAACTCGCCTTTAATATTATAAGTCAAAAGTTCAAACCAACTTTATCTTCTCCATTTTTTTGGCTTGGGGGATGGATTCATCCTCATTCATGCACCTCTTTGTTAGAACTTGAGGCTGTCTGAAGTGCCGTTTTACTTTAGTAAACCACCTACTTGTCATTCCAGCCAGGTTTAAATCTCTCTTATTGGAATGAAGATTTAGACACGGCAATGTTTTATTGCAACAAGTGTTTGGTTAGAGCCACCAAAATTATTCTTTTAAAAAATGAGCAATATTATTGAAATTTAATTTATTGACCTAATTCACTATGATATATAGATTGATTGTGGGGTCCACTAAATATTAAAACTTAATGATGAACTAATGGTTCTATTGAAATCACATCATTCTGTCAATAAATTATGTCAAATTTTTATGTCCAAATAACATTACTCTTCAAAAATTGTGTATTTAACTCTATGAAATTGACTCAGTTCTTATTATGTTGAATTTTAGTGTCAGGAACTCCTTGTGATCTTCTTTCGGCGTAAGCATGTAAAAATTAGGGAAAATATCATAGTGAATACTTATATTTTACCTCTTATTTTAAAATGGTTCATCAACTTTTAGTTGTTTCAAATCTTAATTTAGTTTATTATAACAATTAATTTCATGTCAATGTTATTTCGTCTATTTCACCAGTTAAAACAAACGAAGACAAATCCATGTATTTGTCATGTGGCTTTTCGCGTCACGTACCTTCGTTTTGTTTGAATTAGTGAAATGGATGGAATAATTTTATTAACACAAAATTGATAGTTGAGAAATTAAATTAAGATAATTAAATGACCATTTTAAAACAGGAGATAAATTTTGATGAGTCAGGCTCAAGGACCCAACTCATGTTATAAGTTCAGTCTGAATAAAGAATTTAACTAGACAAGATCCAATGGGTCCAACCCAAAAAAGGTCAACGTCCAATCAAGTTCATCAGGATTCGAGGGGCTACATCACCAAGGGAGTAGGTAGGGTTATCTCAAAAGCCTCAACCAAGCTACCTTGAAGTAAGGGTCATCTAAGAGTCTCATTCACAAGCGCCTTGGAAGAAGTCAACCACCACGTCATTTTTTGACCAGATCTTATGAGGAGCACCGTAATTGACTCATCCACTGAGAAGATGGCGCCAACTCCACCAAATTAACCTTTTAGTTCCTGATAAGCTGCCCCAATCTAGTAGGAGACGACTATAAATTATAAGTTCTACCAATATTTGGGTGGCATCACACACAATCGAGTATATCTGCTATCA
Source organism: Ilex paraguariensis (assembly GCA_963454935.2). Lineage (NCBI taxonomy): Eukaryota > Viridiplantae > Streptophyta > Magnoliopsida > Aquifoliales > Aquifoliaceae > Ilex > Ilex paraguariensis. The sequence goes on from CAUOFW020005070.1 coordinate 390,340, forward strand.
TTCTACACTCTCTCTAATAATTTGTATCTCCCTACACTCCTCGAAGTAATAAAATAACAGGTTATCTTAGCCCTTTATAGTAGACGCAGGTCACGTTGACTGAACCACTCTACATCTTTGCCTCACTTAAGTTGCCCTCTCTTTCTACTTAATTATTGCATTTATTATTAATCACTTGACAGCTGGTGTACAAAATCATCATTAGTTTGGTGTCGTATGTGAGAATCGATAAAATTGTCACTTAATCACTTTTCTTGTTGTACCTAGCGATCACCACCAAATCCATGAATCAGCCTGAAGACAATCCACCACGAGAGAAGGATGTTGCCCCTCCACCAATCAATCCTGTTTCGAATGCACAGTAGATGCGAGAAACAATGCAGTAGCTCGTGACTCAGAATCAGCAGATCCTGCAACTGATGCTTACTGGATAACAAGGAGGAGTACAGCCTAGAGGGCATCAAGTCAGAGAAGCTCTACGCCTTGGGCGTCAAGGAGCTCCCCACTCAAGCACCCCCTTGGGAGCCCCATATAGGGGAGCTTTTCGTCAGAATCATGAAGGAGCTCCACCTCCTTCTCCAGCTCCCTCTTCCCATGGTAGAGACCCTCATTTTCAAGAGGATGAGGGCAAGAATCAAAGTGTGGAGCATGAGAACCATTTCCATGACAATTCCAAATGAGCCCCAAATCACTATGACAAAAAAATCAAAGAAGTATAGAATCAGTTGGGCTACGTCTTCAATGCCATGAAGGCATAAGGACCAGAAACTATAGAGTGCCTCGTAAGATTAACTGACACACCTTTTGTGCTAGATGTGGAAAACTACCCTATTTCCTAAAAGTTCAAAATGTCATCCGTCAAAACCTTTGATGGCACAAAAGATCCACTTGATCACCTTGAAACTTACAAGTCGTTGATGTAGTTGCACAATGTTCCTAACGAAATTATGCTTAAGGATTTTTCAACTACCTTGAAGGGATCTGCCCGACAGTGGTTCGCTAAACTCATCCCAGCCTTCCATAGGCCCTTTCATCGAATTAAGCAGTTCCTTTGTGGTATAGTTCATTGGTAGACGTCGCCAGCAGAAGCCTGCCACCCATCTACTCAACGTAAAATAGGATCAAGATGAGAGTCTGAGGAGTTATCTCACTCGTTTTAACGGGAAGATCCTCTAAATCGAGGAGCTTAATCACAAAGTCATCATGATCGCCTTTCTGGGAGGCCTCTATTTATCGAATTTTCTTTTTTTGGTAATTAAGCAACCACCAAAGAGCATGCTAGAACTATTGGCAAAAACTCAAAAATATATGAATGCTGAGAAAATCAACAAGTCCAGGCAAGGTGAATCATCTCACGGGTCGTCAAGAGCTTGACCTATCTCTGCTCTGCTCTTTAGTAGGCAGCCTATGTTTTCAGCCTAGTGACTCCCTTGCGGGTCGCCAAGAACTTGGTCTATCTCTGCTATGCTCTCAAGCAGGCAGCCTATGTCTCTAGTTTAGAGGCTCTCTCGCAGGTTGCCAAGAGCTTCGCCTATTTCTACTCTACTTTCAAGCAAACAACCTTTGTCTCCAGCTTAGCGGCTCTCTCGCGGGTTGCCAAGAGCTTTACCTATATCTGTTCTGTTCTCAAGCAGGCAGCCTATGGCTCCAGCTTAGTGACTCTTTCACGAGTCGTCAAAAACTTGGCATATCTTTATTCTGATCTTAAGCAAACAACCTATACCTCTAGCTTAGCGGCTCTCTCACGGGTCGCTAAAACTCAGCCTCAAAAAGTGTAGCTCTCTCATAAGCAACCCTCATATTCTACCTATGTTCTCATGCGACACAGCCTCACAGTCAATCTACCTCCAGCTTATCAACTCTCTCACGATCACCAGAAGCTCGGTCTCAAGAGTCGCAGCTCTTTTACGAGTAACCTCAAACTCTGTCTTTGTTCTCACACAAGTAGTATCTATTTCTCTACTGGCCGACGTGTCTGCCCCTCTCTCTAGTAATCATGTTGGATATTTTGATATTCGAGTAACATTGTTTTTCCATCTCTGACACGCTCTTGAAACTCAAGCCGTCTGCAATCCAAGGGACTACATTAGATTAAATATCAACAATCGGGTCTCATCCTTTTTGCGGCCATCCGACACTACCACCTCGTTGTTACAGCGCTCATGCGCTTAACACCTAGCACAAACAAGGCACGCGTGCTCCCAACACTAAGGATTTGTCACCTACTCCTGGCACCAGCCTCATGGCGCCCTGCCTCTTAACGCCTAATTCATGGTACGCCCCCTCGTGGTGTCTAACTCTTGGTGTCCCTTCCTCTTGCTCCTACGCAGCCCCATGTCCAGCATCTGCCGTTGTCGTTCCTGGCTCACCCAATCAAAGATCCCATCGGCGCCGTTCGTTCACCAGCGCACACGCCAAGCCATGCTTAGCACTCGGTGATGCCACTGCGTACTCCCCTGACCAAGCCTAGCCCACCCCACAGCGATGCCCTCTTCATGATTAGCACGCCCACCAGCTGACGTCCACACCACCTCGCCATCAGCATCTTGGGTCGCCTCACCTAGTGGCGCCCATGGTGTCTCGCCCTTAGCGGTGCCCATGGCGTCTTCACCTATCCTCGAGGCCTAGTTGTGCCTTTGGCGCCTCACCACCATAGCCCACTTATAACCCCTCATCGCCCTCGATGCCCATAGAGTACGCAAGCTCACCAACACTTGTTGCCTTGCCGACACCAGCATGCACGTTAGCTTTAACGTCGATTGCTCTGTCATTGCCTACCTCATCTCTGATGACAATGACTTCTTGCATTTCTCCTCCTTCAACCAATAGCGGCCTCTGGTCACCTAGCTCACGAGTAACCTCCCTGGCCTCACTCAACTTGCAACCACTCATGGTCATGAACTGTATCAAGAAAGATAATGGGTCATCAGTCAAAAGGAGTCTCCATCAGCCAAAGTTCAAATCCAACCAAATACCCTCTTCTCCAAGTTTCATTGGACACAAGGTATTGGGGGACAAATGATGGGCTAAACCCAAGGGCCCCAATCATGTTATAAGTCCAGTATGAATAAAGAATCTAACTAGACAAGATCCAATGGGTTTAGCCCAAAAGAGGTCCACGCCCAATCAAGCTCATCAAGATTCGAAGGGCTACATGACCTAGGGAGTAGATAGAGTCATCTCAAGAGCCTCATCCAAGCCACCTTTGAGTAAGGGTCATTTAAGAGTCTCATCCACGTCGTCTTTGAAGAAGTCAACCAATACGTCATCCTTTGATCGGATCTTATAGGGTGCACCATAATTACCTCATCCGTTGAAAAGATAGAGNATTTAAGAGTCTCATCCACGTCGTCTTTGAAGAAGTCAACCAATACGTCATCCTTTGATCGGATCTTATAGGGTGCACCATAATTACCTCATCCGTTGAAAAGATAGAGTCAGCTCCAGTAAATTAACATTTTAGTTACTGATAAACCGACTCAATCTGTTAGAAGGCGACTATAAATTGTAAGTTCGCCAATATTTGGGGGGCATCACACACAATCGAGCATATTTGCTATCACTGTCCACTCTCTCTCATAGCTTGTATCTCTCTGCTCTTCCTATACTCCTCGAAGTAATAAAATACCAGGTCATTCTAACCCTTCATAGTGGACGTAAGTCACGTTGACCAAACACTGTACGTCTTTGCCTCATTTCAGTTACTTTCTCTACTTAATTACTACATTTGTTATTAATCACTTGACAACTGGTGTACAAAATTAATTTGTGCATCATCAAATTTTAAGAAGTAATTATAATGTATTGTCACATGCAGTTGTACATTGCCTTGGTGGTGCTGTTGTTTCTGGTCTTTGTGTTTGTTCTAGATTGCAAGGCAGGGGGGTAGGTGATGGGGATGCCATCTAGAAATGGTAATGGCACGTAGTTATTACAAACAAGATCGTGGTTGGGGGGTTTCATTTGGGGTGGATGTTTATCGTGCCTTGGTAATGTCACGCCATGTATTAAAAGGATTAACACCAACTTTNAGTTATTACAAACAAGATCGTGGTTGGGGGGTTTCATTTGGGGTGGATGTTTATCGTGCCTTGGTAATGTCACGCCATGTATTAAAAGGATTAACACCAACTTTATAGGATTTAATTATACCTAACAACTATTATTGCTAAAATACGTACACAAACACAAATTGATACCCTTGAAAGTTGAAAATCTAAAACTTTTAAATGCAATCCATGCATGAACCGGGTCTTAAAAGTGGTGATTGTGGTGTGGTGAGAATGAGAGATATGTGGTGGGGGGTTTGACGATGGCTTTTTTGAGAAGGAAATTTGTAGGAGGAAGAGAAGGGGAGGAAGAACATGTTCGGGAGGGGAAGGTTGGTGATAGACTCATAGACAAGGTGGCACAATCGCTAAACGAGTAAGGCGTTTGTGCTAGGGCTCTATATTTACATAGGCTCCACAGAAATCACATGAATAAATTGGTTTAAGAAACNGGAAGGTTGGTGATAGACTCATAGACAAGGTGGCACAATCGCTAAACGAGTAAGGCGTTTGTGCTAGGGCTCTATATTTACATAGGCTCCACAGAAATCACATGAATAAATTGGTTTAAGAAACATTTAGTACGTTATATGGAATATGATCAAACCGAATTAAAACATATAAATTAGTTCAATCTTAAAAAAGAACTTTAACGATCGATTCAAAATAGAAAAACATATAAATTAATCCAATTTACAAAAAGAGGTTTTACAATCCATCTGATATTTTAGCCTTCAACATCTAATATTATTAGGTTGGCTATTGTGGCGAGGAGATATTTTTTAAGTTTTTTTCTAATTCTTATTATATGTTGAGACTGATTTTTTGTTACACGTGTTGTTTTATATGAACATTGAACACTGAGTTTGACGCCTTGTTGAGAAACGATAATTGGACATTTGAACCACCAAAATCAAATGTAAACCTAGTAGACTGTAAGTGAGTTTACAGAATAAAGAGAAAGACAAATGGTAGCATACACTAGTACAAAAGCCCAGTTAGTAGCAAAGGGATATCACCAGCAGCGAGGGGTTGATTTCAAAGAAACATTTAGTCCAATTGTTAAACCTAAAACTATTCGTTTGGTACTTTCTATTGCACTATCACATAATTGACCAATTCAACAAATCGACACCCACAATGTGTTCTTACATGGTTTGCTCCAAGAATAAGTTTATATGNTCACATAATTGACCAATTCAACAAATCGACACCCACAATGTGTTCTTACATGGTTAACTCCAAGAATAAGTTTATATGAGTCAACCGACTGGCTTTGTGCATCCATATTACCCTCATCATGTTTGCCGACTTTACAAAAGTCTTTATGGACAACGGCAAGCATCAAGGGCTTGGTTCTCACACCTCATACACAAACTACAATCGCTAGGCTTTGTTGACTCTAAATCAAATAATTCCCTCAATGTTTTTCAGCAAGATCATCTTTGAATTTTCTTCATAATTTATGTAGATGACATAATAATTGNTGCTCCAAGAATAAGTTTATATGAGTCAACCGACTGGCTTTGTGCATCCATATTACCCTCCTCATGTTTGCCGACTTTACAAAAGTCTTTATGGACAACGGCAAGCATCAAGGGCTTGGTTCTCACACCTCATACACAAACTACAATCGCTAGGCTTTGTTGACTCTAAATCAAATAATTCCCTCAATGTTTTTCAGCAAGATCATCTTTGAATTTTCTTCATAATTTATGTAGATGACATAATAATTGCAGGATCAGACAACTTGCTATCAAACAACTTGGTGAGCTATGTATCTTCCTTGGTGTATAAGCACTACGAACTGCTAGTGGCGTGTTCCTCACACAGAAAAAATATGTTGTTGAGCTCTTACGCAAGTCATATCTAGATAAAGTCAAACCTTGCATCACCCTTTATGTCTGTTACGTGTCAACTTTTAAAATTCGAGGGTCTAGAATTGGATGATCCGCAATTATATATAGAAATATAGTTGGTGGTNACACAGAAAAAATATGTTGTTGAGCTCTTACGCAAGTCATATCTAGATAAAGTCAAACCTTGCATCACCCTTATGTCTGTTACGTGTCAACTTTTAAAATTCGAGGGTCTAGAATTGGATGATCCGCAATTATATATAGAAATATAGTTGGTGGTCTTCAATACTTGGCATTCATGTGATCTGATATTGCCTTCGCAGTTAATCGTGTAAATAAGTTTATGCACTAACCCAAGGAGTCTCACTGTCAGGTTGTAAAGAGGATATTGTGGTATCTCAATCATACTATCTTTGATAAACTTATCTTTTAGCACAAAAAAGTTCTCACGAATTGCAAGGTTTCTTAGAAGTTGGTTGGGCGAGAGACAGAGATGATAGGCGATTTGTTGGTGTCTATTATGTTTTCCATGGCCAAAACTTGATTACTTAGAGTTGTAAGCCATAGNAGGAGTCTCACTGTCAGGTTGTAAAGAGGATATTGTGGTATCTCAATCATACTATCTTTGATGAACTTATCTTTTAGCACAAAAAAGTTCTCACGAATTGCAAGGTTTCTTAGAAGTTGATTGGGCGAGAGAGAGAGATGATAGGCGATTTGTTGGTGTCTATTATGTTTTCCATGGCCAAAACTTGATTACTTAGAGTTGTAAGCCATAGTTCACTATTGCACGAAGCAGTACAGAGGCTAAATACAAGTTTGTCAAATACTGCAACAGAAATTTAATGGCTTCAATCAATTCTTATTGATCTTGGTTTACCAATTTAACATTCATCAAAACTTTGACGTGATTGATTGGTGCAATTTACTTTACTTCAAATTCGGTGTTCCATGCAAAAATAAAATACATACAAATAGACTTTCATTATGTGCATGATTATGTTTTTCAAAAGAAATTGCACGTATGTTTTCTATCATCCAAAGATCAACTAGCTGATATGTTAATGAAGCCCATGAGTTCAGTCCATTTTCAACTGTTCNCAAACTTTGACGTGATTGATTGGTGCAATTTACTTTACTTCAAATTCGGTGTTCTATGCAAAAATAAAATACATACAAATAGACTTTCATTATGTGCATGATTATGTTTTTCAAAAGAAATTGCACGTATGTTTTCTATCATCCAAAGATCAACTAGCTGATATGTTAATGAAGCCCATGAGTTCAGTCCATTTTCAACTGTTCAAAAACAATTTTCATGTCCAAAAACTTGTCATTCGATTGCGAAGGTATATTGGAGCAGATATTTCTAGATTGACTAAGTTTGTTACGTAAGAAGAAGATAAGCCCGATCCTCAAAAACTCTAGTTGTCATATTCTTTTGAACGATGAGTTATAAAATTATTCAAACTCTATCAACAAAGATATTATTTTCATTGTTGTAAATTACACATGTTGTGCATATTCAAAGTAATTGAACAGAGAGTTCAAATTCAAACTCTTCTGCAACTCCACATAGACGATCTCAAGTCATTGTGACATTAGCAGGATTGACGGCCGTCAACTTTGCCTCTCCAGTTAACGGCAGGGGCTACTAAAAGCAATCTTCAAAATTTAAGGGGTAATTTTATTAAATTGATACCTGAGGAGGTGCATTGTAATTAGGCCTTAACTTGAACGGGGAAATGTGTAATTTATCATCCCTTTCCCCAAATGGGTTGGCCAATGGCCGCGCCTTAGGACCTAACTAAAAATCAAGAGTCGGTTGTTTTGCATCCATTAACTTCAGAGAACCCAATGGCGTCTCTCTCCGGACCCACCAATCCCTTCCCGCCGGCATTTAACCGGCGGCAGGAGATTAAACCTGTAACTGTACGAAACAAGTCCACACGCAATCTAAAACCAGAACCAGAACCAGAACCAGAACCACTTTCTGAGAAAACAAACGCATTCACTTTTACTGAGAGAGGCCCAAGAAGAATCGACATATCCAATCCAAAGGAGAGAGAAATCAGAGAGAAGAAAGAGGAAGTGAGCAAAAAGATAGCGTCACAGAAGGCAATATCTATTATATTGCGAAGAGAGGCGACGAAGGCCGTCATTGAGAAGAAGAGAGGACCCACCAACTCTACGAAGCTTTTGCCTAGGACAGTCCTTGAGGCTCTTCACGNTCTAAAACCAGAACCAGAACCAGAACCAGAACCAGAACCACTTTCTGAGAAAACAAACGCATTCACTTTTACTGAGAGAGGCCCAAGAAGAATCGACATATCCAATCCAAAGGAGAGAGAAATCAGAGAGAAGAAAGAGGAAGTGAGCAAAAAGATAGCGTCACAGAAGGCAATATCTATTATATTGCGAAGAGAGGCGACGAAGGCCGTCATTGAGAAGAAGAGAGGACCCACCAACTCTACGAAGCTTTTGCCTAGGACAGTCCTTGAGGCTCTTCACGAACGCATCACCGCCTTGCGTTGGGAGTCTGCGCTCAAGGTCCGTCTTTGTTCAATTTAAGTCGATTTATTGATTTGATATGTAAAGTTTCAGTTTAATTGATTTTTTTATGTTTGTTTTTCTCGCATTTGTTTACAAAATTCCAAGATTCATGATTGTTGAAACTTGATTATCAGTTGCACAAGAAACTCACTCAATTGGGAGAATAAAGCACACCTTTATTGAACAGAAACTTTGGCTTATATATAAGCCTTTTACAACTGAAAGCAAAGCATAAACAGTCCACGTTTAACAACCCTAAGAACGTGGAAAGTGGATGAGAATATTTCAAACCTAATTAACTAATTCCTAAAGACTAGGACTTATTAACAGAAACAATAAATATAGGACAATTAATGTACTTAGACACTAATCCTAAGCTCCATCAATTCCTCCCTTAAACTGCATTGCATCAAGTAATCAGTTTACTCACTTGGCATGCTGCACAACCCGAGCAAGTCCCTTAACTTTACAAAGGCATCCAACTTCAAAGGCTTGGTCATGATGTCTGCCACTTGATCTTGTGAATTGCAGTGCACAAGTTCTAACACACCATCCTTACATAGCTCACGAAGGAAATGAAACCGGATATTGATGTGCTTGCTCCTTCCATGCATGACAGAATTTTTGGATAGTTTAATAGCAAAACTGTTATCACAATAAATAACAGTTGACTTACTTTGGCTGCAACGGAGTTTCTCAAGAACCCTTCTCATCCAAACTCCTTGGCACGCACATGAAGCTGCAGAGATGAACTCAGCTTCTGTGGTTGAAATGGTGACAACTGGTTGCTTCTTTGAAGACCAGGCAACAACTCCACTGCATAGCATAAAGACATACCCTGATGTACTCTTTCGATCATCAATATCCCCTGCATAATCACTGTCCGAAAATGCTACCAGCTCCTCATTGCTTTCACCTCCCTTATTGTAATAAATTCCTAGTTGAACAGCCCCCTTTACATACCTCAGAATCCTCTTCATAGCTTGCATATGTGACTCTGTTGGTCTCTCCATATATCTGCTAACCAGACTCACAACATACATAAGATCAGGCCTAGTCACAGTTAGATACATTAAACTGCCAATCATTTGTTTGTACTGTGTCGCATCAACACGAGCTCCATCTTCATTCTTCATGAGTTTACACCCGGGCACTATAGGATTCTTTACTGAGTTAGAGTTTTCCATACCAAACCTCTCTAATACCTCCTGTGCATACTTTCTTTGGCCCAAGAAAATTCCCTCACTGTTTTGAACAATCTCAACCCCAAGAATATACTTCATCTTGTCCAAATTTGTCATATCAAACTCCAATTTCATCAAGGCCCTAAATTCTTCAAACATACCTACATCACTTCCTGTAAAAATCAAGTCATCTACATATAAGCTTACAATCAGCATCTTACCCTCTCCTTGAGATTTAATGAATAGTGTGTGCTCAGTTTGACAGCACTTAAAACCTTCCTTGATGAAGTATGCCTCAATTTTGCTATACCAAGCTCGAGGAGCTTGCTTTAACCCGTACAGTGCCTTCCTCAACTTGTAAACTCTATGCTCTTCTCCCTTCTTCACATAGCCTTGAGGCTACTCAACGAACACTTCTTCATTCAGCTCCTCATGTAGAAACGCACTCTTTACATCTAGTTGATACACACACCATTCTCTCTGTGCAGCTAGAGCCAAAATCATCCTGATTGTATCCCACCTAGCAACCGGAGCAAATACTTCAGTGTAATCAATGCCATGTTGTTGTGCATAACCTTTTACTACAAGCCGAGCCTTGCACTTGTCAACTTTACCTCGTTCATTGAGCTTTGTTTTGAAGATCCACTTTATTCCTATCGTCCTGGCTCCCTTTGGCAAGTCAGTCAGCTCCCAAGTACCATTTCTTTCTATTGCTCTTATCTCACTGTCCATGGCCTCCCTCCATTTCAAACACTTTGATGCATCTTCAAACGTACATGGATCTCCAACTGGAGTATACAACATGAAGTTGTGCATTTCTTCACCCTCAGACAACCCTTCACCTGTGACATAATCCTCCATCCAATAAGGCGCTCTTATGGTTCTTTCTCCAAGTGGACTAGACTCATCTCTCCCAAGTGAACCTGTTGAAGATGAGTTACCCACAGCTCTTGCATCCGCGTGCTCTTGTTCTCCAATTTCATCTTCACTNCATAGCTTGCATATGTGACTCTGTTGGTCTCTCCATATATCTGCTAACCAGACTCACAACATACATAAGATCAGGCCTAGTCACAGTTAGATACATTAAACTGCCAATCATTTGTTTGTACTGTGTCGCATCAACACGAGCTCCATCTTCATTCTTCATGAGTTTACACCCGGGCACTATAGGATTCTTTACTGAGTTAGAGTTTTCCATACCAAACCTCTCTAATACCTCCTGTGCATACTTTCTTTGGCCCAAGAAAATTCCCTCACTGTTTTGAACAATCTCAACCCCAAGAAAATACTTCATCTTGTCCAAATTTGTCATATCAAACTCCAATTTAATCAAGGCCCTAAATTCTTCGAACATACCTGCATCACTTCCTGTAAAAATCAAGTCATCTACATATAAACTTACAATCAGCATCTTACCCTCTCCTTGAGATTTAATGAATAGTGTGTGCTCAGTTTGACAGCGCTTAAAACCTTCCTTGATGAAGTATGCCTCAATTTTGCTATACCAAGCTCGAGGAGCTTGCTTTAACCCGTATAGTGCCTTCCTCAACTTATAAACTCTATGCTCTTCTCCCTTCTTCACATAGCCTTGAAGCTACTCAACGAACACTTCTTCATTCAGCTCCTCATGTAGAAACGCACTCTTTACATCTAGTTGATACACACACCATTCTCTCTGTGCAGCTAGAGCCAAAATCATCCTGATTGTATCCCACCTAGCAACCGGAGCAAATACTTCAGTGTAATCAATGCCATGTTGTTGTGCATAACCTTTTACTACAAGCCGAGCCTTGTACTTGTCAACTTTACCTCGTTCATTGAGCTTTGTTTTGAAGATCCACTTTACTCCTATCATCCTGGCTCCCTTTGGCAAGTCAGTCAGCTCCCAAGTACCATTTCTTTCTATTGCTCTTATCTCACTGTCCATGGCCTCCCTCCATTTCAAACACTTTGATGCATCTTCAAACGTACATGGATCTCCAACTGGAGTATACAACATGAAGTTGTGCATTTCTTCACCCTCAGACAACCCTTCACCTGTGACATAATCCTCCATCCAATAAGGCGCTCTTATGGTTCTTTCTCCAAGTGGACTAGACTCATCTCTCCCAAGTGAACCTGTTGAAGATGAGTTACCCACAGCTCTTGCATCCGCGTGCTCTTGTTCTCCAATTTCATCTTCACTTTCGTTATGCTCCTCACTCTCTTCTGTATCTTCTTCATTACCCACTTGAAGCACATCACCTCTCACTTCTTCTATGCTCTTTTCCCAATCCCAATTCTCATTTTCTTCAAACACTACATCTCTTTTTACCACAATCTTCTTTGTAATAGGGTTGTAGAGTTTATAGGCTTTAGTTTCTTCACTCACACCTAGCANAAAGTCTCTCCGAAGAGCTTGCAATTGAGCACGTTTTACCTTGCTGGATCCTTGATATTTCTGCTTCATTGATTCCCATATGCTCTTCGCAGTCTCTTTATTCAAGATAGTTTCCATGACAGTCCGATCAATAGATTGAAAGAGATAATTCTTCACTTTTAAATCTTTCAATTTCTGATCCTCCATTGCCTTCCTCTGTGCCTCAGTTGGCTCAACTCCTGTTGCATCTGCAGGTATCCCAACTTCAATCAAACTCCAATACTCCTTGGATCGGAGAAAATTCTCCATCAACATGGCCCAATGGTCATAGTGACCATCAAACCTAGGGATTGCAGGTTGTACAAAGTTTACTTCCGCCGCCATACTTCGTGCTTTCCTCCTTTTCTCTTATCTCTCTTTCTCTCGTGTTTCACTCACAGTTTTCTCTCTTTAAGAATTCTGCAGATTCTTAACCTCACTCAATTAGGCCTCACAACCGGCTCTGATACCAATTGTTGAAACTTGATTATCAGTTGCACAAGAAACTCACTCAATTGGGAGAATAAAGCACACTTTTATTGAACAGAAACTTTGGCTTATATATAAGCCTTTTACAACTGAAAGCAAAGCATAAACAGCCCACGTTTAACAGCCCTAAGAACGTGGAAAGTGGATAAGAATAATTCAAGCCTAATTAACTAATTCCTAAAGACTAGGACTTATTAACAGAAACAATAAATATAGGACAATTAATGTACTTAGACACTAATCCTAAGCTCCATCAATGATAACCTAGTATGTTGAGTCAAGCAGTATTATAAATTATTGGTAGGTTGTTTGCGCTGAAAATTCAGACAGACAAACGACGAGGTCTCGTAGAAATTCCTGAGTCGGTCAGGTATTTTCTTTATGGTTTAGAAAGACAGTAAGTCACATAAAAGCTATCGCTTTTGGTAGTTTACGCTTGATTATGAACTGGGAAATGTTAATGCGGCATACAGAGTGTGGCAAAGTAGATCAAGTGAGGAGTGTTATGGTGTTGTTGTAANGTCGGTCAGGTATTTTCTTTATGGTTTAGAAAGACAGTAAGTCACAGAAAAGCTATCGCTTTTGGTAGTTTACGCTTGATTATGAACTGGGAAATGTTAATGCGGCATACAGAGTGTGGCAAAGTAGATCAAGTGAGGAGTGTTATGGTGTTGTTGTAATATGATAATTCAAAGGTCAAATCTGATTTACTAAAATTAAAGACAATGCAGGATAGGAGTACGGAATGAAGGGCATTGCCATTGAATGACGACGTGTGTGTGCCAGTCGTAGAGAGAGAGAGAGAGAAAGAGAGAGAGAGAGAGAGAGTATGATGGATAGGCGAGGATGTATGTGGCAACACGAACAATGAATTGGTATAATGACATTTGCTAGGATGAGAGAAAGTGTGAGGATTTGGTGAGGATAAGGCTTAGTTGAGTTGTACTAGAGTTCACTGAGGCACGATTTATTCGGATTTCCTTCATATGACCTTTAAGAAAACATAAATTGTTTAGTGAACTGCCTACATTTGCGGGTGTAGCTAGTGGGATTCTGTTCAAGATGTGGAGTATATCATCTTTTCTATGCTTCTCTAGCAATATTTGGGGGCATGTCCAATGGAGGAGTGAGATGGTCAAACTTGGCCAGTTATCATTTTGATGCTAAAAGGGCTATGGCATGGAACTGTCGGGGTTGATCTGGCTATTCTTGTCATTTGTTTGCAATTCAAGCAACAGCGGGAAATCATGTTTTTGTTCCCAAGTGATAGTGAATTCTATTTTCAGATTTGTGTCTGTAATCGTAAAAAATCTTTTATTTGTGACTTAATTCACATTGTATTTTCTCAAAAGTGTAAGAATTTTTAGAATAGGTTTGATTAATCATTTTTCTTCATACGTTAAACTTACGTCTCTGTATTTCAGGTTTTTGAACTGCTTCGTGAGCAGCTTTGGTACAGGCCAAACTCTGGCATATACATCAAGCTCATTGTCATGCTCGGAAAATGTAAGCAACCTGAGAAAGCCCATTCTATATTTCAGAACATGATTGACGAAGGCTGTGTTGTGAACCATGAAGCTTACACTGCTCTTTTATCTGCCTACAGTCGAAGTGGGCTTTTTGACAAAGCATTTTCTATCCTTGAGCAGATGAAGAACACTCCTGACTGTCGGCCTGATGTCTACACATACTCGATCCTCTTAAAATCATGCCTGCATGTTTATGACTTTGACGAAGTACAAGCTTTGCTTTCTGACATGGCATCTCAGGGAATCAAGCCCAACACAATTACATATAATACCCTCATCGACGCATATGGGAAAGCAAAAAAGTAATCTTGTCGCTTTTCTCTTCTAGAATTCTGAATGTTTCATCTGTTGTTAAGGAAAAATACAGAATCAATAGCAATTGATAAAATTTCCATTGCCTGGTTTAAAGGAAGTGGAGAAGAAGATAGGGAGAAAATAGTATCACTTTTATTAGACAAGTTCTTTGTCATTTACTTGGGTAGAGGAAGGTGGGGAATGGCTTAAAAGCCATCACTTCGATTACTGTCACTGCTGTTGTTTCCCCCACTGCCACTTCTACCTGCTCCACCATTGCTGCCATCACTTCGCAAACTGTCACTTACCGTCCGAGGTTCATTTTCTCTTTCTTCTCTCCATGAAGCTTGACAGACAATGTGTACCTTTGAACTTTGTACCACTTTGTTGGCAACCAATAAAGCATTATTTTGTGATGATAACTGAGAGAATTGACTAGTTATTTTTATTTTCTTCCAAGGTTTGCAGAGATGGAATCAACACTCGTGGAAATGCTGCGCCAACAGGAATGTGAACCTGATGTATGGACCATGAACTCCACACTAAGAGCGTTTGGCAGCAGTGGGCAAATAGAAACGATGGAGAAGTGTTATGAGAAGTTTCAATGTGCTGGGATTCAGCCCAGCATCAAGACCTTCAACATACTCTTGGATTCCTATGGGAAAACTGGGAATTACGAGAAAATGAGCGCTGTGATGGAATACATGCAGAAATACCACTTCTCGTGGACACTTGTCACTTACAATATAGTAATTGATGCTTTTGGGCGGGCTGGGGATTTGAAACAAATGGAGTTTTTGTTCAGGCTAATGCAGTCGGAACGGATAAAACCAAACTGTGTCACTCTGTGTTTGCTTGTAAAGGCTTATGGGCAAGCTGGAGAGGCTGAAAAAATTGGGGGTGTTTTGCGATTTATTGAAAATTCCGATGTGACACTTGACACTGTGTTTTTCAATTGCCTGGTGGATGCTTATGGGGTGATGGGATGCTTTGCAGAGATGAAAGGGATGCTTGAGATGATGGAGAGAAAAGGGTGTAAGCCTGATAAGATCACATATAGAACCATGATTAAAGCTTACTCGCTTAATAATATGACCAGGCAGGTTAAGGAGCTCCGGGATGTACTTGCTTCATTGGAGAGGACTTCATCTCATTTGAAAGAGCCGTTCTCATGATATCTTACAGGTGAGATGACCATGTCACAATCTAGTTGCAAATTACCAAGTATTTTTTTCTCAGTTATTTAGCTTTATAGTGTTTCTTATTTGAATTACAAGAAAATAAATGAAAAACTGTTTGAGAAGAAAAAGGACTCGCCCTTTGTTGCGTGTAGCACAAGATGATAAAGAGAGAGCTTCGTCTACCAACGAACAGCGGATTGATGGAGCTCTTGGCATTTCTTGGTTTTTCTCTCTTTTCCTAGTGCTATTTCACCATTCTGCTCCATAATGGGCTATGTCACGCCCTAATAAAATCCTTTGAATTTGCAGCATTGATTTCTGAAGAGTTGGGGGTGGCTGCAATAAATCGACCATGTTGGCAGATGCTAAGGACTGGAGAATATCGTAATTATCTGAAAGCACCCCAACATAAACCTACAAGTCAATTTTTTAGCCTTACTTCTTGTATCCAACCTGGTGAAGTTACCTCCAAGGCCAACGAAAGTCTATCTCGTCCCTCGCCAGCCAGGGGGCCGGAACAGGGATTAGGTAAATTCCNGTTTAGCCTTACTTCTTGTATCCAACCTGGTGAAGTTACCTCCAAGGCCGACAAAAGTCTATCTCGTCCCTCGCCAGCCAGGGGGCCGGAACAGGGATTAGGTAAATTCCAAGCTTCGAAGTAAAGATCTTATAGGTCAGACAAGTGTGGATTATACCCTGTTCAGGAAGAGTATAAATTAGAGGTTCTTTGTGTGCTGCTTTTTATGAACACAGTTTTATCTCCTGTTCTTGTCAATTCTCAATTGCTTTGAACAGGTTTTGTATGAATGAATATAAATTAGCAAATAGAAGTGTTTATACCTACCTACGTATAAACAATTACAATAGATAATTTTCATTGTTCTTCATCTTCAATTTGTTTTAGATGGAGTAAGCATAAATGTGTACTTTACACCACAACAATAGATTGAAAGTCGTTCCATGCTAAACAAATATGAAATTAGGGGTAACTTGTGCATGAATTAAAAATACGGTGTAATATAAACTAACAGGTTAATTTAGAGAAATGAGGAGTAAAGATCCTAAATAGAGAGTGAAAAGCGATGAGATAAAAGTAAAATTTAATATAAATGGTTTTGAAAGGGATGTTAATGACCGTTGAATGACTCTATTTGAGATTATCTAATGAAATAATTAAAATATGCCTTATTGTACTATATAAAGTTTGTCAATATTAAAAAATCGGTTTGATGTACCTGTACAAAATTTTTCCTATGATTTACAATATACTAAAATTGTTTTATTGTAAAAGTGTTGGATCACCTTTCATGTCCATATTCTCTCTCTACTAACCTTGGAAGTGTTGGGACCAAAGAATCAAAGCCACCGCCAAGGCACTAATGCTAAGATTGTTGATTTACTTCTGGAAGGTTGCTTTGTTTTTTAACGGTCTGAAAGTAAGTTCAAAGTCAAACCTCAAATGATTATAAGCATATTCATGCATTCAAGTGATATAATTATAGCATTCAGTAACTAAAATGGTAATATAAACCAGAGCTGAAAATTTAAACGTTATAAATTTAAATTTTGACAATTTCATAAGTAAGCATGATAAAATTATATTTTATGAATATCCTAATCTTAGTGTGGATGATGTGCTTTTAACCGGACCAGATATGAGATAAGTCAAAGTTCATTTAAATTTGTCCGAACATCCTTAACAATTGAACCAAAAAAATAAATAATATAATTATGTTGTATGTTCAAGTTCAAAAACTAGTTTATCCAAAATGGAAGATAAAACAATTCATTACTTAAATCTCTCGGATGTTTTTATAACTGATGTATACGGTGATTCTCTTTATTGACTTGACACTGACCTGCTAATATTTAATGAGATAGTACTATAATTATATATAATACCAAATTGTTCTAATCAACTTATAGGTTGTCTCTTTCGTAATTCAACCACATAAAATTGCAATTCATATTGGGTTTGATCTCATACTTGATATAGTAGTTAGCTTTGATACAAATTATTAAAAACCTATAGATAGATATTCTTTCTGAAAATCAGCTTACCGGAAAAAAGTGCTCTAGTGTTTATACACATACATAATTGATATGGACTCATAACAAATATGAATTACTCTATTGGTATAGTCCTGGGTGAGAAAAATGACACGACCTCGTGTTGGTTCTATAACATTAAATAGGTTGTTGATTCAACTTCTTTATTAAAATCCTTATGGAAGATAATCCCTTATCATTTTCAAACGTAAAAATCTGATAATTAAGAATGGTTTAGACCGCATAAAATTAGGTCATGTCATGAAGTGAAGTAAATCAATCAGCCTATTTTTTGGATTGAATTGAAATAAGATTGATGATAACACTTGTGAAATATAGATACGTAATAAAATGATATGACATTTTGATAATCGAAGTGAGTACTCATCCCTTGTGTTTTAATAAACGTTTATTTTTAGAATAAGGCTTAAAATTGAACACTTTAAACACTTAATGAATTAAATTCATTTGATAATCTAAAACTCATAGGGCTTGTTTAGTTGCCGTATTTGAAATGGATAGATTAAATAAAATAATNACTTTAAACACTTAATGAATTAAATTCATTTGATAATCTAAAACTCATAGGGCTTGTTTAGTTGCCGTATTAGAAATGGATAGATTAAATAAAATAATTCGGTCTAATACAATACAGAAGGACAAAAGACAAGACTAAATATGGTATTAGAATAATACGTAATTTTATCTAGTGTTTGGTAATACACAACATAAACGTTGGATAGTAATTATTTAATCCAATCGGTTGTTTGGTTAAGAAATTATTTTATCGTATTAATGTTGAATTAACAAAAATACCCTCAATCAGTGTTTGTTACATTGATGACAATTTGATTTTATCAGTTAAAAGGTTATAATGATAAATGTGCAAAATAATACATTTGAGTTGGATTATAATACCACCTCTTTTGGTGGTATTAAAATACCTTCATAATAAAGGTCTAACGTATAAAAAATATACGATAAATGTACGATTAGTATACGTTTTTTAAATTAATACGGTATCAAATTTACTTACTAAATAAAGTATTAGGCTCAATTAAATAAAAAATAATGCAATTCAATATTTAATCCCTTTATAATACGTCTACCAAACGAGCTTATATTGTTATACTACTTAATATTTTAAACACTTTTTTAAAAATAAATTAAAATTTTAAGTAGCAAGTCACTTATTTATCTAATGCTAAAAAATGTTAATTAGGTGGTGTTTGATAAAACTAAAAGCTGAAGTCTGAAAGTTAAAAGTTGAATGTTGAATGTTGAATTTGTGGACTGTTTGGTATCCAATGAAATTTAACTACTGAATTGAACTAAATTTTTTGATAAATACAAAGAGTTGACATTAGAAAATAAATTAATTTTTAATTTTACCCTTCTACTTTTTAATTCGAAAATATTTATAAAATATATCATAACATAAATCATAATCACTGTTATCATATTATAGTCTACATTTAACAAACATCTGATAAAATAAATAAATAATATTTCAAGAACACAATAAGTGAACAATAATATTTGATAAAAAAAAAAACATCTGAATAACACAATAAGTGAACAATAACATATGATTAAAAAAAAAAGGAAACAATAACTAATAAATAATCAAATAACAATAAGTGAACAATCACAATAAATGAACAATAACAAATTGAGTAACACAACAAGTGAGCAATAACATCTGATAAACAAAATAAAAAAATAAAAACTAATAAATAATTGAATAATAATAAAAAATACAATAAATTTAATTTCATTAACAATATGTGCGCGCGCTATGAAGGTAAGTGTGTGTAGGGGCACGTGTGTGCAGTGCATGTGTGGGTATGTGTTCGTTTATGTGTNTGAATAATAATAAAAAATACAATAAATTTAATTTCATTAACAATATGTGCGCGCGCTATGAAGGTATGTGTGTGTAGGGGCACGTGTGTGCAGTGCATGTGTGGGTATGTGTTCGTTTATGTGTATAATTATGTGTGTGTGTGCAATGTATGTGTCTATGTGTGTGCAGCGCAGTGTGTTCGTCTATGCGTGTGTAAATTATGTATGTATATTTTTATTGTAAAAGACATGGGAAAAAAAAAAGAAGAATAAGAAGAAGACAAGAAATAAGACTTACTTGTTACTTGCTGAAGAAGAGATCGACAAAGAGGATAGATATGTTAAGGGTTTTAGAAAAAAGATTAATTAGAGTTTTAATAAAATTGTAAAATATTTTGGGGTATANTGTGTAAATTATGTATGTATATTTTTATTGTAAAAGACATGGGAAAAAAAAAGAAGAATAAGAAGAAGACAAGAAATAAGACTTACTTGTTACTTGCTGAAAAAGAGATCGACAAAGAGGATAGATATGTTAAGGGTTTTAGAAAAAAGATTAATTAGAGTTTTAATAAAATTGTAAAATATTTTGGGGTATAATTATCATATTGTAAATATTATTAAAATAGTTTTGCTGAGCGCTTTTAACTTTTAGATTTTTTTTTTTCACATTTTATACTCTTAACTTTTTAATACTCATCATCCACCAACATTATCATTGTATCACTGCAATCACCACCACCACCACCATTGTGTCGTTGTTACCACTGTTGCCAACACTACCACCAACACTATTATTGTGCCGCCGCAATCATCACCATTGTGTCGTCGTCGCCACCACTACCATTGNTATAGTTTTGCTGAGCGCTTTTAACTTTTAGATTTTTTTTTTTTACATTTTATACTCTTAACTTTTTAATACTCATCATCCACCAGCATTATCATTGTATCACTGCAATCACCACCACCACCACCATTGTGTCGTTGTTACCACTATTGCCAACACTACCACCAACATTATTATTGTGCCGCCGCAATCATCACCATTGTGTCGTCGTCGCCACCACTACCATTGTGTCACCACTAGCACCATTATCACCACTACCATTGTTCCATTGTCGCCACCACCATTATGCCACCATCACCAATATTACCATTGCCACCGTTGCTGCCGCCACCACCACCACCACACCACCATCATCATTGTCCCTTTCGCCACCACCCACCACACCATTGTGATGGTGGTGATAGAAATAAAGTAGTTGCAAGAGATGATTAAAAAGAATGACAAAATTAGAAGAGTAATGCTACANTGCGACCACCACCACCACCACCATCATCATTGTCCCTTTCGCCACCACCCACCACACCATTGTGATGGTGGTGATAGAAATAAAGTAGTTGCAAGAGATGATTAAAAAGAATGACAAAATTAGAAGAGTAATGCTACATAAACTTAAAAAGTAGACTTAAAAATTAGACTTGATAATTACAACCATTGATTTCACTGTAGGTCATAACATTTATTGAGACTCACTGCTTATTCAATGATTTAAATTATCAAGTATAGTTTTTAAGTCCATATAACATTACTCAAATTAGAATAGTAATACTTTTCAAACTTTNAAGTAATGCTACATAGACTTAAAAAGTAGACTTAAAAATTAGACTTGATAATTACAACTATTGATTTCACTGTAGGTCATAGCATTTATTGAGACTCACTGCTTATTCAATGATTGAAATTATCCAGTATAGTTTTTAAGTCCATATAACATTACTCAAATTAGAATAGTAATACTTTTCAAACTTTAGTTTCTTATATTTGTTAAATAATTTGATTTAATTTAATATTTAAATTTCAGTTAATACCAAACAGTCTTCAAATTAAAAAAATTCAACATTCAATTTTCAACGTTCAACTTTTAATTTTTTCAAACACCACCGGTAATATGTCACTTATTACTTTTATTTCATATCTCGTTATGGACAAGAGTTTTGTGCATTGTTATACATTTTTTTTTAACAAACTTTATTTTTTATTTTTTGGCTTCAAATAAGAGATAATTAAAATAAAAATTCACCCACTGGCCAAAAACATTGCCCACGAATTGACTTCAAAATAAAACTGAAAACACAAATAAAAATTAAAAACTACAAATAATGACGAAAGACAAAAGGCCCCAAATGGACCGAATTCCCGAAGCCCTCTTCTTCGTCGTCTGCATATCCAGCCCACTACATGTCGCAGACGACGAATAGTTTACAATCTTAGAGAGAGAAAAAAACCAAAAATTTACTTTTAGAGAGAGAAAGTTAGGGAACGAACGAGCACGAAGACGAATCACAACGATGCATAAGTTCATATGTTGAGAGAAATAGGAGTTTCAGACAGGATTCAATGCTTCCATGACTGAACATTTTCTAGGGCAAATTCGTGTGCTTTGAAAATTGCTGTATGCTGCATCAAAGCAAAACCCTAGAAGAGAGGAAGTTCCAGGGACGGCTTGAATGAAGCTAGGGGCCTAGCTGCCAATCGTTACATAACTCTTCACAATTCAGGTACTATTTTTCAATTCTAGCTTCGCAAACCCTAGAAATTGGACTAATGTTCATATTATGCAAACCCTAGTTTTATGCCCAGCGTTGGAATTGCTGTTTTAGGGTTGATTTTCGAGGCAATGGATGTTAAACTGGCTGTTATGAGATTGTGTTCGTGTATGTTGATTGAATGCTCAGAGTTTTTGCATGCTATGCAATGGTATTGTGGGAGCTTGTTTAATTCGCATCAAATTAGTGTCAGAATTATGTTTTCTTTTGCTGGTAAATCAACTTATAGCTTTGCTTATTGCGAGTTTAGTGCCTTAAGATATTTAGGCGATCTTTTTAAGCTGAGAAGTTGAGGAGTTAAATCATATAGTGGTGGTAAGATGTGGTACATGAAGTAAACTGAACAAAGGGGTCTGCAATGTTAAAATTGAAATGTTGAAGTTGCATTGCAGTTATTTACTGTTATTGCTTGAGCATTTGTTTGTGGGGTCCATGCTCTCCTATTGGTTAACTGAACTCTGACTTCGTTGGTGTTGAATTAACCAGCCTGGTGTTTGGGAAGTTGATTATTTTTTCAACAAAAATTTATGAGAAATCAAATCAACACGTGTGTGTGTGCATGCATATTTATTGGGTAATTTTTTTCTTGTAAACCCCCCTCTCTCTCTTACGCGCGCACTCATGTGGGTGCACGTGCACGCAATAGATGTTGCAGGACTACTCTCTGTTTTCAGTTGTATTACCTGGCACACAGAAGTTAGCGTTATTCTTTGTTTGATTGGTAAGAGTTGATATTTCTCGTATTATCTCTTTTGTGATGTTTGATATATAAGTTATGACTACATTGCTGCTATTGTCTTTGATACAATTTTTCTGCAATTGATTGAGANTTCTTTGTTTGATTGGTAAGAGTTGATATTTCTCGTATTATCTCTTTTGTGATGTTTGATATATACGTTATGACTACATTGCTGCTATTGTCTTTGATACAATTTTTCTGCAATTGATTGAGATTGACATCAGGTTAGGTTAGTGATTGCTTATATACATTTGCTGATTGTTTTTACGGTGGTCCTGTTATATTTGTGGATGGTGATATGTCTGTTGATTGCCTCATGCATGTGACTTCTGCCTCATGCATTTGCGATATACTTTTATTTTGACGACCTTCTAGTGATTTATCCATATGCACATTGAATGGTATACATATGTAGTTATTGCTAGGGTTGGCTGTAGTATGCAATACATATCAGGATGAGGTACTTGATCAGGAACTAGGGTGAAATGGAACATGAATACTGCAAAACATTAAGCAATGCGGGCTAGATGTCCCTTGGGTTTGGACCTAGTCTGGAGTTGGGACACAATTGCATAACATAAAGTTTACTTACAAAAATCCTGTGTTCCATTTTGTGTGTTAGCCCTTGCAAGGAAGTCCTGTCTTTCACTGAAAACTAATGTTCTCATGGTTCAAATGTTCTGCTTATTTCCCTCAGAAATTATTTCTTTATGAAATGTTTACAAGTTAGATAAGATATGCAGGTACTGTACTTGGTTGGTTTATGTGATGCTCATTTTTTTACAAAAGATTACTGATACAACTGATGTGAGGATGATAACATTGCTTTAGAGACTAATTGATGGATGCCATTTTGTCTATTTATTAGTTTGTAATGGACCATGGAGCTTATAAGTAATCAAGCACATGCTTGTATAGAATTATGAGGGTCATATAGTTGCAAAAGACTAAGGATAAGATTTGGAAATTTGGATGCCAGATATAGGCATTGAACCATTTATTTACACTAAAGCATGCATTTGTGCAGTAGATTTAAGGAACACCAATGTAGGATGTCACATGAATGTTATATTTACAGTTTTGATGTGTATTGGGGTAAGCTTCTGGCAAATGACAATGCTATCCACATCCCTCTTTTATGACACTCCCATTCCCTTTATTTTCTTGATTTCTAAGCTAATATGATCTATGCAGTCCCTCTAGTTCGAGTATATGCTTTCATGTGTTATTTTTATTTCTATAGTAATGAAGAAGGGGATTCCTTTTTTAATGATTACCAGCCATTGGTATCTTATAGTTTTTTTCTTTTGTATGCTTCTTTCTCTGTGTGTATTGACTGACTATTCCAATTCTCTTCTTTAAGGAATTAATCTATGTCTTGAATCAATGGGAGGGGAGCATCTTTAGGTAAGAAGGTAGGCATGCATGGATGTGGTTCTGGATCTGCTCTCCTAGTCAATGCCGAGGTTGATTCTATGGGAGGAGTTATTGATGGTGGAGCTGGAATTGGCATCAAAACCTCTCCGCGGCTAGCGGCAATCGAGAAGGCTCAAGCAGAGCTTAGGTGATATTGCCATGCTACTTTTGCATTCTTGACCTGCCTACTCTAATTTCACTATGCCCAAACGTCTTATTTCTGTCAAGGTAAATATAACATAGGTAAATATAACATACTATTTCTGTTGATAACAGGCAGGAGTATGATGTTCGTGAGGAAAGGAGAAGACAGTTAGAGTTTCTCGAAAAAGTATAGACATTTTATCCGCATCTTACTTTATCCATATATTCCTTTCTGAACTCTTGATGTGGATATGGGACCCGTCTAGACATTATAGTGATTGGTTATTGTTTCAATGCAGGGTGGCAATCCCTTGGACTTCAAACTTGGGAATGCTGCTTCAGTCAGCGTCCAGTCCACTTCACTGACAAATCAACACCATGAGCAGTTTGTGACCAGGTTCTTTTCTGCTGTGCTGTAGTATTATTGATTATCCTTTCTGTGACATTTATTATTATTATTGGCTTTATAATGAATTGGTTATTGTTTAATTGTGGTGTTTCAGTGAAGCAAAAGGTAGTTTTGCATTGACTGCTTCACCTTATGGGGATTCTGTTGAAAGTAGTGGTAGGCCGGTGGCTACTCTAGGTTGTGAACCCAATTGTGCTGATAATCTCATGCTGTTTGATGGTGAAAATGAATTTCTTGAAGGTGACAGAAAGTATGTGCATTCCAGTAGGAGTAAGATTATTCCATCGGAGCATTACACCCAATTGGATGGAAGTCAAAATGCCAAAGAAGTAGTGGACTCTGCTGCTTTTGGCCTTCCAAAAAAGGCATATAGGCGAAGGATTAGGTCCCGACCAAATCGTGACGGTGCTCGATCAGGCTCAACTGAAGCAGTACCATCTCGTGGTGGTCACAGCTCTTCTTTACCTTCTCGCAATTGTCTCAGGGACACCAAAGAGTCAGTCTCTGATACAGACTTTCAGAAGGACCAGAATGTTTCAATGAATTTGGATATGAAGCCCACAGGTTCAAAGGGTACTATAGTTCTCAAAACCGTACCGGCTGATAATCAGTTAGTTACAGAGTTAGATGGCATGCGACCAGTAGAGTCTGGTGCTCTGACCAAAGATATGCTTCCTGTTGCTGCTTCAGATGCTGACGCTTCCAAAAACTTGTGGGATGAGCAATGCTTACAATCTGATGCTCAGGAGACTCCTAAGGAAATGCCTTCTGCAGGACCTAAATCTGTTGTGGGAGAGGAACAGGTGGATTCAGTAGGTCTTGAACATGTGCCTTGTGTTGCCATCACAAAAGTTGATAATCAAGCTGGTTCGGGTCAAATGAATGGGTTAAGCAACGAAAAGTGGGATACAAAAGACCTACCAAATGAAGGTCAAAACGATAGTGCAGCATGCATCAAAGGTTTAGATTCTGAGTCATCTTGCACGCAAACCAGTCTTAGCATGGATGGAAATAATGATAGTGAAGTTTGTACTAATCTTAGAAATATTGATTCAAATGGGAATAGTAAGGAACAAGTCTTAGCATCTGAAGGGACACCAAATATGGACAGTGATAAATTGGTTAAAGAAACTAATGAGAATAAAGCGGATGACAGTTGTGCTTTCATTAAGCACAATATCAATTCTGTTCATCAAAGCCACAGAGGGAATGATCACATACTCAAATCCCAAGAAGAACTGAATGGAAGTGGACCTGGCTTGCACAATGGTGTGAAAGATTCTATGGTTGTCAAGGGAATGGAGCCACATGGCATTACTGGTTTAGAAACAGAAAGCAAACCTAGTAATTTGTTGGTTGAAATTTCCATACCACGGAGTGAGAATGCTTGTCCTAGTACCCTTCTGGGTTCTATGGATTCCTCTAATCAAGAGCTTACAGATAATAAGTCGTCTGTTAGGGTTTCAACTGTTGCTGCAGAGCACAAAGCTTGTTCTGGAGTGCAACTGAAAGTGGTCAATGAGGCAGATGAAGACTCAATTCTGGAAGAGGCACGAATTATAGAGGTTATTTCTTGACACCCCAGTCTGTTTTATGACCTATATTGCGTTGAACTCAAGGAACTGTTCATCCCTTTGTTATTGGGCCCTAGAGGTCTGACATGATTTATAAACAGGCGAAGCGTAAGCGGATTGCAGAGTTATCTGTTGGTACCCAACTGGTGGAGAATCGTCGAAAATCTCAGTGGGATTATGTCATGGAGGAAATGGCATGGTTGGCAAATGATTTTGCGCAGGTCTGACATTGCCAATAAACCCTACAGTTGCTCTTTTTGTCTCTTTGCTTTCTGCTTTTGGAGGATGTCTGTTTAAGTATGGAATATTTAGCATATTGGTTGCAAGCGTCTCTCTTTTCAGAGATATATTTTTAGTGCCTTTTTTGGGCTTTATGTGCCTTACTGATTTACAATATACCTTCAAATAGGAGCGTCTTTGGAAGATAACTGCTGCTGCTCGTTTAAGTTATCAGGCTGCCTTTTCTTCTCGGTTAAGATGTGAAGAAAAATATTCATGTTGGAAGCAAAAAAATGTAGCTCATACCTTGGCAAAAGCTGTTATGGAGTTCTGGCATTCATTAGAGGTACTTTTAATTATGTTATTGTTCAAGCGGTGGCTATTAACTGGGGGCACTATTTTGTTTGCATTGCAATGAGATTACTTTTTGTAGTTCTTTGATTAGTGATGGGAACATGGTTACTGAGGACAGGTTTGGAGACTTAATATGGTGCTAGTTATTCGGTTTGGCTTTTTTTCCCTGGTCACTAGGTTAATTCAAACTTAGGTCAATTGTTTTTTTGATCATTAGTTGTTATATTTGCATTTCGTTCAGTTATAGGTGGTGGTAGTTGTTCAAGATGCACCTTCCCCCTTCTCAACCCATATATCACATGATGGGATCCGAAGAAAAACTGTGGGAGAACAAAAAGTAGATGATGCCAGAAATATAGGCAATATTGATGGATTTATTTACCTCATAGATGTCCAGATACACTCCAGACTATGCAGCGATTGTAGTTTTCAAAGTATTCATGTGGTTATCTTAAGTATTGATCAAAGAAGGGACTCGCTGCTGGCCAGAGAGTTTGTATCCCACATTCAATGATCAGGACTATCCAAAGTATGTTTATATGCATAAGGGGTCTCTCCAATCATTGTCAATTAATTTTGGGTTGAATGCTCTAACGTGGTATAAAAGTTAGGCCTCACTGGTCAATGGACTGAGTCTGTTACCCATTTGAATTTTTTGGTATGCATGCCTGATTTTTTGTTTGCTAGCCTAACCAGTGAGCCCAGGTCTCACTTGAGGAGGGTGTATGAAGAGCTTGTATCCCAAATCGAATGATTAGGATTTAGGATTACCCAAGGTTGATTTATATGCTTGAGAACCTCTCCACTGATTGCCAATTGATTTTGGATTGGAGGCTCTAACAATTGCAACCTGATAACATCCACTAAAATGATGCTGAGATTTTTTATTCTCAGCTAATTTGGAACCACATTAATTGCAGACTTGTGTTAGATTCTACATTATTGCCAGTGTTGCCCTCTAGATCTTATTCTCCTGCACTTCTCAAAAATCTGCTATTTTAATGATCTAAGAAGAATTGTAAGTGTTGTGACAAGGCTTTGTTGAGTTGAGTAGAGTTGTAAAGGAAGTATTATAAGTATGCAAGAAGACTCCTACTGTTAACTTTTCTCTCTAAAGGGCAACACGGGGCAATGTAAATATATGCATGGAAAACACACCTACATGCACGTAAAGTCTGCCTGATCGTAGCAACATTCTGTGAGCGACACTGATATGCGTGAATTTGAATGTGAAGTTCTTTCTTTCTTGTGTCTGGATAAATGCGCTTACAGGCATTCGGGTAAATTGATGTATCCTGCTTCTTTAGTATTAGTTTTTCTGGAACTACGTCACTTGCTTTACATTTTTGAGTTGGGCCTACATGTGAACTTTTGGTTGCAGTGATTTGTTTAAGTGGCTCCGTGGGTTCATTATTAATATTTGTTGGTTGTGGCAGGAGACGAGCAAAGAGCCGGAGCTGAAATGTCCTGAAAAAGATTTTGCACTTTCTGTTCAGGGATATGCAGTGAGATTTCTGAAATACAATAGCTCTCACATTCTGCAGGGACAAGTTGAGGCTCCAGCAACCCCTGACAGGATGTGTGATTTGGGTACTCTGGACATGTCGTGGGCGGATCACTTGACGGAAGTATGTGACAAAGCTACATTCTTTTTGTGACCAGGGGAACTTCTTTTTGCTGTGTGTGTGTATATCTGTGTACACACACGTGTGTATATATGTGATAAGCATGTTGCATGGAATTTTTAGCCTTGAAAGGACGACATTTAAATTCTGGCTTGTTTTGCTCGTCTATTCTTTCTAATTATGGCTTGATAACAGATGATATTTTTCCATTATGCCAGGAGAATCTTTTATACACAGTTCCTGCTGGTGCAATGGAAACGTATAGAAAATCTATTGAGTCTTATTTGATACAACTTGAGGTAAGCATATTTCCTCCAGATATTAGAAGCCTCATGACCTAGGATATCATGGATTGATTGACTTTAACAGTTTTGTGCCCCATGATCTCATATTTTGTTGCAAACATTGTTTTGTTATGATTGAAACATGGCATCAGCATAATGGTTTTGTATAAGCACGATTTTCATTTGTGCCAATTACTGAGCAACCGCTGTTGCAGCTGGTAGCCATGTTTGCCGTTTTCCTGGCTGATCTGGCCTACTGACCATGGTTTTTTCTTATTTTTTTATAGAAAACTGGCAGTAGCATGCAAGAGGAAGTGGAGACATCCACCTATGACGCTGTTCCAGGTATTAGTGGGACTATTTTGAATATTTTTTACCTTGCTTTTCAATTAAGCTTTTATTCTTTACAAATTTGATTCTGAATGTAGACTTCGACACGCAAGATAATGCATATGAAGAAGATGAAGGAGAAACAAGCACATATTATTTGCCAGGAGCCTTTGAAGGTAGCAGGTCCACAAATTTTGCCCAAAAGAAGCAAAAAAACTCGATAAAGGCATATGGTGTAAATTCATATGAAGTGGGAGCTGATTTACCATTTCTTCAATGCATGGAAAAGAAAGTTGGGACTCAACAATCTGTGTTAATGGGAAAACGGCCTGCCAACAGTCTCAATGTGTCATTTCCAACAAAACGCGTGCGGACTGCTTCCAGGCAGAGGATTCTAAATCCTTATAGCGCTGGAACACCTGGTAGTGTTCAGGCACCAAATAAGACAGGTGCTTCCAGTGGTGATACTTATTCTTTTCAGGACGATCAGAGTACTTTGCATGGTGGATTCCAAGTTGTAAATAACATGGAAGTCGAGTCAGTGGGGGACTTTGAAAAGCAATTACCATTTGATTCCTCAGAAGTATCAACAAAACCTAAAAAGAAAAAGAAGGCAAAACACCTGGTATATAATATCCCGTACTTTCCAGCAGACACTAGGGGCTATACTAATTTTGGAAAAATGTGGCGACTTTCCTCTTTGGTTTTTCTGTCTTTTCTGATCACTGCCTGAACTGTATATTGTTGCAGGGTTCCACATATGAGCACAGATGGCAGCTTGATTCAAATTTTCAACATGAGCAGGTGATCTGTCTTCTTTATGAGACACAGTCGCTTGATGCGCAATTCATGCACTTTCTTAAAGTGTTTGACTTATTGATCTGACCTTTTGAGGTGAAGTGATTGGCTCATTTTTTTAATGGCCATTAAAATTATTTCAACTATTTCTCATGGATTATTAAATCATTTTTATAGCCTATTATGTTTAGCTATTGATGATGTTCGTTCATCGCTGGTATCTATGCTTTAAGCACTATAGTTTCATGTTCAGGAAGATCATTCAAAAATTAGAAAGAATCATAAGAAAAGCGGAATCTTTGGGGTGATATATGGATAAAAATTTCTCCTGATAACATAATTGCTCTCCTTTTGTTGGCTTTGTCCAGCTATTCTGTAGTTATATCTTTTTAGTCGCAACAGTTTCTTGGACTCTGGTGAATCTCAACCTTCAATAGGTGTCACTCTGGTATATTTAGCTAGAAGGCTTCACGCACCACAANTTTATATCTTTTTAGTCGCAACAGTTTCTTGGACTCTGGTGAATCCCAACCTTCAATAGGTGTCACTCTGGTATATTTAGCTAGAAGGCTTCACGCACCACAATATGGTATTCTGCTTCAAAGAAGAATGTGTTTCTTGCTGCTGCTCAAACAATTTGTCATCACCCTTATATTATATCTGCAACCAGTAGAGGATAGGCACCAAATATGGATTGTTTAAAAATGATGCTTTCAATTAAAATGAGCCTATAAAAAATACTAGGTTTCATTTTTGTTTAACTATGGGATTAGGACAAAACACCTCTGTAAGGAGTTACAGCATCTCGAGGCCTTGTGGGATGCTACTAGATATGTAACAAAGCAATTTTGCACAAGATGGCTAATGGGCTTTGCTCTATCCTCAAGGCTTTGCAATGGCTGTGCCAGTAATTTTTTTTTACAACTGCTAGGATGTTTAGTTTTAGTTGGGATACAGCTTTGTNGAGTTACAGCATCTCGAGGCCTTGTGGGATGCTACTAGATATGTAACAAAGCAATTTTGCACAAGATGGCGAATGGGCTTTGCACTATCCTCAAGGCTTTGCAATGGCTGTGCTAGTAATTTTTTTTTACAACTGCTAGGATGTTTAGTTTTAGTTGGGATACAGCTTTGTTGAGCTGAGTTGTACCCCCCCAAACACACAAAACCCTACCTTAAAAAAAAAAATGGACACATGTACAAATAAAGGACGAAGAAAAAAACCATCGATTCATCCCTCACATGCGCACTCATACGTCCTACAATGAATGAGAATTAGACAAATAAAGACTGCTATATTGCAAAATATTTTGCAAGGTCAATGTTTGCTGATCTAGGTTTAGCAGCCTAAAAAATCTGCGCAAATAGCAAAGCCTTTATCCAACTGTAAAAGTCTGCATACTACATGTAATATGATCCAGGTTTATTAGCCTAAAAAATCTTTGTATACCATTCAACTCAACGAAGCCTTTGTCTCAACCCTAGAAAGTTTGCATACCACATGTAGTATTTTCTAGGGTACTCGTAAAATATATACTTATTATCCATTGTAGTCCTTAAATTTTTCTTGTCTCCTATAATGCAGAGGGATTATTCAAAAAAGAGATCAGAGAACCATCAAGTTGAATCTAACGGAACCAGTGGTAATGATAGTCACTATAGTATGTGCTAAAATGACCATTTATACAATTATACTGGATATTTCATGTTCTTTGTCTGCTATGTGTTTGGATGCTTGTGTGAAGGTTTATTTGGTCAACACATTGTGAAGAAGCCAAAAATTGTGAAGCAGTCACTTGACAATTCTTTTGACAATTCTACTCCAATGGTTGGATCTATTCCCTCTCCGGCTGCTTCCCAAATGAGTAATATGTCCAACCCAAATAAGTTCATCAAAATGCTTGGCGGTCGGGATCGGGGTAGGAAAGCCAAGGGCCTGAAGGTACATTATGGAGATCACCTTGTCAGCGTTGTACTCTCAGCCTGTTCTCATTGTTGCTACTCTCCTATTTGAAGATAAGTTATTGATGAATTTGAGCATTCAATTTTGCAGGTGCCAGCTGGACAGCCAGGTTCAGGAAGTCCATGGTCACTATTTGAAGACCAGGTTGACATTCGTTTTACACTCAACAGCGTAAAAAGTTATCCTTTTGCTATATATAATATTGCATGAATAAAAGGGTTTTTCTTTACATGCTAGGCACTTGTTGTCCTCGTACATGATATGGGTCCAAGTTGGGAGCTTGTAAGTGATGCTATCAATAGTACTTTGCAGTTCAAGGTAAACTTACTCAGAATTCTTTATTTATTTTTCCTACTGTAATTTGTTGTTTTATTTGCTTGAAGCTTCTATTGCAAAATTTATTGCAGTCTGATTTTATTAATGGGTGTATTTTTTTCCCTTTATATAGAAGGGGACATTAATCGTGCGAATTATATTTTCTTCTCTGAGATATGCAGTGTATATTTCGGAAGCCTAAAGAGTGCAAGGATCGTCACAAATTATTGATGGATAGGACTGCTGGTGATGGGGCTGATAGTGCTGAGGATTCAGGGTCTTCTCAGCCTTATCCATCTACTTTACCTGGAATTCCAAAGGTTCTCTTGCAAATTTAACCTTTTTTCGGTGTCCAATATATAGTGCTATCAATCCTACCTGCTGTCATTGAGTTAATTAGCTGCTTTGACTGGCTGTTTGTGTTACATGGTACACAGGGCAGTGCCAGGCAATTATTCCAG
Organism: Ilex paraguariensis; assembly: GCA_963454935.2. NCBI lineage: Eukaryota > Viridiplantae > Streptophyta > Magnoliopsida > Aquifoliales > Aquifoliaceae > Ilex > Ilex paraguariensis. The sequence continues at coordinate 423,014 of CAUOFW020005070.1, forward strand.
CGTCTGCAGGGTCCCATGGAAGAGGACACCCTCAAATCTCATTTTGAGAAAATCATTATGATTGGACAAAAATACCTTTACCGGAGGTCTCAGGTATATATTTGTCCACAATACTATACTTCTGTTACATTCTGATGCAATTTCTAGTGCATTGCCTGTAGCCTATTTGTGTCCTTCTAGCAATAATTGTTCTGTTTCCTGAAGGCGCTGTTTTCCAGCATTTTTTCCAGTATTATCTCCCCAAGTTAGTGCATCTTAGGCTTTTTATGAGAGTTCTTGTTTTAATTTTCCCATAAGTTGACTCTCATGCTTCAATTTGATAGTTAGCATAAAACTGAACACCATGTATTACTTTGTTGCCATGATGTTCACAATATTTTTTCTTGGAAGAATATGTGGCCTGTCTAAAATCTGGTTCTTTTTGCATTTTATTTTTGAGTTGTGATTTTGAAAATTTTGCTTGGTAGTAAGGAAAAGTTTGAATTAAGTTCACTAATTTCAGCTGCTGCTCTCTTTACAAGCTATGAATTTGTTCTTATCTACGTTTTCTTGTCTTCTATTTTTCAAGAATGATAACCAGGAGCCAAAACAACTTCAGCAACCTCATGGTTCTCATACAGTTGCTCTTTCCCAAGTTTGCCCAAGTAATCTGAATGGCGGCCCTATTTTAATGTATGTTTGGTTTCTATTTTTGTAATTGCATTTTAATAGTGTAGCCTCTACTCATGCTATACAATGCCATTCATGTATATACATCATGTCTTTTTTTTATGCATAAAACAAGTGTCTAATGGCTTTTATCTTGCTCAAGCAATGTTATATCAGCCTTCTATTCTTTTATTTGTTCCAATACAGGCCTCTGGATCTCTGTGATGCAACTGTACCTAGCCCCGATGGTCAATGCCTTCACACTAACGGGTTAGGTACTCCGAATCAGAGTACCGTAGCACAAATGCTTCCTGCTTCTGGTGAAAATTCCCCAGTACAAGGGTCTTCTAATATGATACTTGGCAGTAACTATTCATCGCCATCTGGTCCAGTCAATGCCTCTGTTAGGTAATATGCTATAATTGGCTTGAAATTTCTTCTTCTGTTCTGTTATCATATCTTGATCTTGTATATGGTTGTGTCTGGGTATTGCACTCTTAGGGATGGTAGGTATGCTATCCCCCGAACCGCATCTTTATCAATTGATGAACAGCAGAGAATGCATCAGTATAATCAAATGTTATCTGGTAAGAACATTCAGCAACCCAGTCTATCTGGTCCTGGAGTTCCTCCAGGAACCGATCGTGGGGTTCGTATGCTACCTGGTGGCACTGGTATGGGCATTATATCTGGGTTGAATAGAAGCATGCCAATGACAAGGCCGCCGTTTCAAGGAATTTCCTCATCATCTATGCTGAATTCCAGCAGTATGCTTTCTTCTGGTATGGTAGCGATGCCGAGTCCTGTAAATGTGCACTCTGGAGCTGGTTCTGGGCAAGGGAGCTCCAAGTTGAGACCTCGTGATGCTTTGCATTTGATGCGGGTGAGTTATCTAAGTTTTTGAATCTTTCTCATTCTTTCCTCTTCCTAGGATAGAGATTTTTTTTTAGTAAAAGTTTAGATTGCAAGCAGAACATTTTGATGCTTAAAGAGTTGGAATTCTTTAAACTCAAGTGTTTAGTTGGTGTTCAGCCATCGTTGATGTCTATTATCCCTTTTGTTTCACGTGTATTTATTCTATTTTCCCTTTTTTCTTGAAGAAAATGCAGATCTTGCCTGTTTGTCCAACATTCATGAATTGTACACACTGCGGTTTCTCGCTAATGCACCATGTTGGATGGGACCTATTATACCCTTGTTCAACATCAAATGGAGTGCAAGAATAGACATTATCATNTGCGGTTTCTCGCTAATGCACCATGTTGGACGGGACCTATTATACCCTTGTTCAACATCAAATGGAGTGCAAGAATAGACATTATCATTGTTGTTCAGGTTCAACCTTTAGAACCATAATTCCATAAAAGAATTAGGCCATCAAAGTGCAAGCAGTTGATGTTGTTAGGATGAGTGCCTTATTAGTTATATGACATTTTATCCCCTCATTTATTAAACCCAACATGCATGCTAAATTTTGAAGTAAAATTAGAAGTCATTTTTATGTTTTTGGTGTCTAGCTTGGAAGCATTTGCCTTTGTTACCATCAGATTTAGATTTGGGCTGCCAATAAACCTCACAGACAGCCTGAAGACACCGTATGACATTTGGCTACTATGTTGTATCCAATATAATTTTCATCCCATCTAGTTAGCTTNATCAGATTTAGATTTGGGCTGCCAATAAACCTCACAGACAGCCTGAAGACACCGAATGACATTTGGCTACTATGTTGTATCCAATATAATTTTCATCCCATCTAGTTAGCTTTAGGGCAGTAAATTTATATTTGTTTTTCTTGATACAGAATTTTAATGGATTTGTTTGCAATATTGACCCTTCACATGTTCTGGTGCGAATAATATTGCGTTGAAAAGATTTCATCTTCTTTTCATCAGTCTCTGAAATATTTGATTTACCCTTTTNGTTTTTCTTGATACAGAATTTTAATGGATTTGTTTGCAATATTGACCCTTCACATGTTCTGGTGCGAATAATATTGAGTTGAAAAGATTTCATCTTCTTTTCATCAGTCTCTGAAATATTTGATTTACCCTTTTTCTGCCCCCAAATCTGTTCTGAAGTGATGTCATATAGTCATCCGATGGTATAGTGCTGCACTTTTGACAAATTCTTCACTTGTAACTATTGCCTTTCCTTATCCAGTTTTGTAGATAACATGTTCATTTGCTTTGATAGCCTAGCCAGAGCTTGGAACCTCAAAGGCAAATGATGGTGCCAGACATTCAGTTGCAGGTCTCACAAGGAAACAGCCAAGGAGTCCCTCCGTTTGGTGGGATAAGTTCCAATTTCTCTAATCAGGTGGTCCCTCCAGCTGTTCAGTCTTGCTCACTCCATCACCAGCAACCACAACCAATGACCCCACAACAAAACCATGTGCTCAACAATTCTCATCATTCCCATCTTCAGGGACCCAGTCATTCTCCCAACATGCGGCATCAAGCCTTTGCAATTCACTTGGCTAAAGAAAGGCACCTGCAGCAGCGAATGCTGCAGCAGCAGCAACAATTTTCTGCGCCCAGTGCTTTGATGCCACATGTACAGCCACAGGCCCAGCTGCCTATATCATCTCCTCTGCATAATAGTTCCCAATCACAAACTTCCCCAACTGTATCACTGTCACCATTGACGTCGACATCCTCAATGACTCCAATGTCCCAGCACCAGCAAAAACATCAGATGACGCCTCCTGGGCTTGGTCGTAATACTCAACCTGGAGGCTACGGGTTGACCAATCAGATGGGCAAGCAACGACAACGTCAACCACAGCAGCAGCAGCAGCAACAGTTTCAACCTGGTGGCAGGCACCATCCTCACCAACTGTCACAGTCTCAACAGCAGACCAAACTTGTGAAGGGAGTTGGAAGAGGGAACATGATTAATCAGCACCTTCCAATGGATCCCTCCCTCCTGAATGGCCTTTCAACAGCTCCAGGAAGCCAATCTACAGAAAAAGGGGAGCAGGCTATACATTTGATTCAAGGTCAAGGCTTATATTCTGCGTCAGGGCTAAACCCTGTTCAACCATCCAAGCCGTTGGTGCACCCTCAGACTTCAAATCAGTCCCAGCCTCAGCAAAAGATATATTCTGGCCAGATACCTCCTTCATCAAAGCAAATTCAGCAGATGCCTTTAAACGTTGACACTAGCAATCTAGGTCATGTTCCACCTGTCACCTCTGGTCCTACATCTTCTGCTTCCCATCAAGCTGTATCATCATTGGGGATGGCCTCCTCCAATCATCAGCAGACACAACCTGTGCCACAGCATCACCAAAAGTTGGTGAATCAATCTCAATTAAATGTTCAGAGAGTGCTTCAACAAAATCGCCAAGTGAATGCTGACCCTGCAAGAAAGCTGCAGGCCAGAGATGTTCAAGCTGACCAGAACTCTGTCAACAGCCCATCTCAGATGCGTGTGATGATGACAATGCCTCAGTCCTGTGTTGATGCGATTAATGTAATGCCAGTTCTTTCTTCCACTAATGATCCTCAATGGAAAGAATCTGAACGATTATATGATTCTGGTACGCCTAATCCTGCTACACAGTTGGGTTCTATTGGGTCCCCCCCTTTGACAAATTCTGCTGGGAGTGAGACTACGCCCGCGGACAGCCACGGACTAAGCCAGAGGCAATCATCTGGCAGCTTGTCCCCTCTTGGGCATGAAGTTGAAGCACAGTGGCAGCAGCAGTCATCACAACTGCATCTTCCCCCCTCACCACCACCCACACAACAGCTGCAGCAGCTACAAAAGCAACAGCAATCAACACTACAGCAGTTGCCTCCGCAGCATCCTCAGCCACAGTCACAGCTTCTGCAAGCAGGGAGCACTAGTTTGTATGTCAGGTCCACTAACTCTAGACTTGAATGAAGCACTCTTAATTGATTAATTCTTGGGGTGGCTGGTCCTGCCCAGTTTGGGTGGGCATGCCCTCGAAGCAGCAGTGTACAGACAGGTATGTGGTTTCCTCAGTTTCAGTAGAAGGTAGTCAAATATAGGAAAGGTTGATTATTGAAATGTATCCCTGTAGATTTCTCACGTCTCTGTATTCTTGATTCCCAAATGGTTCAACAAATAGTCGTTTCTAAGTAATGCTGCCAATTCCTCTGTTTTGTGACCTGTTCTAACTGCACCTTTTAGTATCTCTGCATTATATTGATATGACAGGGTGAGTTGCATGTTTTTAGACTAGCTTATTTGAATGAAATGCTGATTGCAACATCTTGTTTTCTGCAGGTGACGCTCATCATTCCATCAAAAGGCGGAACTAGATGGTAATTATTTCATATTTTTAGAGTTTACTGCAGGGATGATAGCAGGGCTAAATTTTTGGTTATTATGTATATTATTATTTCCCCGAGCTTTGGGAAGATAGAGGCAGATATAGAGGTATNAAAATGTATCCCTGTAGATTTGTCACGTCTCTGTATTCTTGATTCCCAAATGGTTCAACAAATAGTCGTTTCTAAGTAATGCTGCCAATTCCTCTGTTTTGTGGCCTGTTCTAACTGCACCTTTTAGTATCTCTGCATTATATTGATATGACAGGGTGAGTTGCATGTTTTTAGACTAGCTTATTTGAATGAAATGCTGATTGCAACATCTTGTTTTCTGCAGGTGACGCTCATCATTCCATCAAAAGGCGGAACTAGATGGTAATTATTTCATATTTTTAGAGTTTACTGCAGGGATGATAGCAGGGCTAAATTTTTGGTTATTATGTATATTATTATTTCCCCGAGCTTTGGGAAGATAGAGGCAGATATAGAGGTATGTGTACAGGGTTCTCAACCCCCCCCCCCCCCCC